>NW_019091356.1:1439892-1578039 GCF_001949145.1 Acanthaster planci | reverse complement strand
AATAATAACAAAAACATTTCCTCAAAATCATTATTCCTAATGTCCCGAGAGAAAAAAATAGACCAAAGAATGAAGTGCATATTCCTCTGACAAACAGGTGCTGCTAATCACGACAACAGGTACCAGATGAAGCAATCTGTCCATCATTCAAGGAAACTTCTCTGTGGAAATGACAGTCTGATGGGGGAAGGGCTTACTTGATGATATCCTAAGCACGGGCTCTGACCATCATTGGGACACCATCTGATCTCGCCGCCGAGTTTCCCAACGTCCTCCAGGAGGGTCCACGTCGCTTTACAAGTGAGGTCACCCGACAGATTGGCAACTTCTAGAATTTCAGGAACAGCTGCTGCAAGGGCGAGAGAAATCAGATCATCAAATAAAGATTTCTCTGATCAAATTTGAGTCACAAAGAATGCAAGGTGTGAAAACTACAACAAAAAAATGAGTATCAAAATGAGAACCTGCACAAGTTAAATGTAACAACTTTGTAATCTTTATTCTACAGAATGTGACAGATACATTCCGATGTGTGGAAAGCCAATAGAAAAAGGGGATAGTCTGAAGTGCTTCTCCATACTACCCACTTCTTTACCTGGTGCTTCTATGGCTTCGGGCTGACCAATTGCCTCTGAGTGCTGGATCTTGCGTTGTCTCCGTGGCGCCCTCGGGGGCCGTACTTTGAATTGACCAGACCTAGTACTTCCTGTAAAAACATAACCCCCCAAAATTAAACATCTCCCGCAAACTGGCCCTTCGAACCAGCTTTCCTTCCAAAATCCAACACCGTAAAAAGTCAATGGTATATTGTCTTTTAACACAAGCAAAAGATCAACTCCTATGAGAGAAAAAAGGCTTTTATTATGTCCTTCAGAATTCACAAAAAAAGGGGGGCAAAAATCTGTGTTAAATTGTGAAAGATTTTGTGTGGCATCGATTAACAAACCGGTGATCAAGATAACAGGTTGTATGTACGGACCTTATGTTCATGACATCCCGTTAGAGGGTATTGCTTTCTTGCTCTTGGATATGCTCAAAAAAATTGTCTGTGCATTCATTGTAACAATATTAAAATGACAAAGAAAAGCCTCTGAGATGCCAGCAAGGCATAACCCGTTATAACTGACTGCCTCGAAAAAAATTTTGGTACGTTTAACTTCTATGATGCACACACCACCATGCCAGTGTAAGAAATGTGTCCAACACTGCAGAACTGGAATTGCAAGCAACCACTGGAAACAACGACATTTGGTAAGCTTGACTGAATTAGGCAGCCTTGTGAAATTAGAGTCGGGCCTAACCTCTTTCTTGTGGACTCATTCTCAGGTAGGTAGGCCCGGGACTCTGTGAGGGCGAGACACCGGGACTTTGCATGGAACCCTCCGGTCCGTACATCTCCCAGCTCTTGATTGCACGTTGGTCCACGCCGTACGCCCGTCGCGAGTGCGGGTGATATTGCAACAGAGTCTGAGGGGTTAAGGGGTGCCCTGTTAGCGTCCCTTGCATGTAAGGACCCGAAGCCACAAGCTGAGCTTGCTGCTGTTGTTGCTGCTGTTGCTGCTGCGGCGGCTGTTGCTGGGACGGCGGACGCTGCCCGGCCATGCCAGGGGCGTAATTCATCAGCTGCTGTTGGTTTAACATTACAGGAGTCGGGGCACTTGGGGAGGTTGGCCGCTGTTGCATTTCCTGCTGGCCGCCTTGCAAAACAGGGTGGCCAGCCATGCTGGCTGGCTGGTAATAGATTGGCAGAGATTGACTAAATGGTGGCAGTTGCTGTGGCTGTGGCTGCTGTTGCTGTTGTTGCTGTTGGTGATCCAAGGGAGGCTGGTACATGATCTGTGGCTGGCTCTGTTGCTGCTGCTGTGGTGGGGGAACCACACCCTGATAGCCTTGCGGGTAGGAGACCTGTGGCACTGGCGGGGCCAGGGGCTGTTGGGGACTCACCAGCCCAGCCTGCGTTTGGTACAAGACAGGTCCCCCTGGGGGTTGGCTCCCGGGGGACACCAGGCTCAGTTGGTGAGGGCTGCTGGTGGGAAGTTGTTGAGACTGAGGTTGTGCTTGTTGGAGGCCCTGTATGGAGTGTTGGGGAAGGAGTTGAGATGGCGGAGAGGGACGCATCATTGGACCTGGAACACTCACTTGTTGAGACTGGGGAACTTGAGATACCATCTACAAAATAAAAATAGAGGAGAGTGTGAACACGACCAACTTTGTTTTGAAACAATCTACAAATTTCCTCAGTTTACTCAATGCACTTCTGCTAATAAGCTGCCTTGCAACAGACATTCCTGATGAAATCTTCCAACAGGGTGGTGTAAATATATATATGCTATCATATGTTGTTTGTGGTAGCAGCTCCTACACAGGATTTGGAAAAAGATGTCAACCTCATTAAGCAAAGTTTTTGAGGTACTAAGCAGGAAGTCTCACCCAATTATGCTTTGAATTCTTATCTTATGAACTGATGTGGTAAAACTTCCATTTCACTGAGCTTAATGATAATCTCTATTCAATAGAAACTGAGAATAGAAAATGGATGAGTAGTTACGTCGGTCTCATAGATTTCTGATGACTGACTGACCTGGGCATGTTGCTGAGAGGGTGGCTGCCCCATCGGCTGGGGCTGGTGCTGTTGAGTCGACCCCTGCACCCCGGGGGAACCCATCCCCACGTGGCCAACGGGTCGTACAAAGGAACCTTGCAGGTATTGCTGCGCAGCTGAGACCGACTGTTGTGCCTGTTGCTGCTGTTGTTGCTGAAACAACTGTTGCTGCAACTGCTGCTGTTGTTGGTGTTGCTGCTGCTGCTGCTGTTGTTGGTGCAGCTGTTGTGCAAGGTCACCGTCGCCACCTGACATTGGCCTGCTGAAATGCAACTGCTGCACATGTGCACTTAAATCCTGATAATCCTGGAACCAGAAACGAAACGCTCAACCAATCTCCCAACTCTTTTTCTTTAAATAACTGACAAATGCACAATTTATATTGAAAAACAAAACCAACTATTTACAGTGATATTGAACAAACAGAGTCTTGGCTCAAAGTTACAAGAGACCTTGTGCATGTATCAGAATAAGAAAACTGCATCCACTTGATGTTTCTGCTCTATGACAAGTATGGACAATGACACTTCACAATGACTGACACTGACTATGACATTATGCAGGGAAATTTCTGGTTTTGTCATCTTCAGCATGCATTTTAAAGGCCTACTAAACTACTCCAAACTGCTCCTCCTTCATCCCTTTTCTACAATACTGGCTTGGATAAAACTGGTTGTATTAAGAAGTCTACAGTCCCTACTTAGGAAGCAACGATAACAGAAGATCATAATATTTTGGGGTAAACTTCACTGGTTAGGAAAATAAACAATAGCCTTTGATGACAGCCAATGTTTCAGACAGGAATTTCAATGTTCCATTTTCAAAAGGCTTTCAAAGAGCAACTTTTCAATGACAAGAATTTTGCAAGTAGAACAAAAAAAATTTCAAGATTACAGCAGGAACACTTCCAAACAGAGCGCCACTACAACTAGCTTGCATACCCCTGAGTGTTGATGGTGCACCATTCCGTGTTGCTGTTGTTGCTGCTGCAGTTGTTGCTGCTGCTGCTGCTGCGGTAGCCCGCAAGGCTGGGGGATAGCACCGGGAGATCCCACGTGGCCAGTGACGGCCGCAAACTGGCCGCCGGCCATCTGCTGGTGCTGGTGTGGGAGCTGCTGCGATGAGACCATCGGCAGCTGCTGTTGTGGCTGCTGCTGCGGTTGTGGCTGCTGCTGCGGTTGCTGTTGCAAGGCGTGCTGCGACATCATCTGCTGCTGGGTAGGGAAGGCGTGTCCGGGCTGGCCGGGTAGACTGGTGATGGGTAAGGATTGCTGCTGTTGCTGTTGCTGCTGGTGTTGGTGCTGTTGCTGGCTGGACACAATTTGTTGCTGGCTGACATTCTGTGGTTGGTACACCATCGGGGTGCCATCTGGGTTTAAAAATGGTGTCCCTGACAGAGACAGAAGAACTGATATTTGAAGAATAAACCACAAAGATCATTTTTTGATTCTTGTTTTCAGGTTTTAAGAACAAGGAAATAATTCTACACGTTCCAAGACTCCACTGAATTTGGCAAGATTGTTACCGAAGAAGGTTTTTATATTGTACCCTTTACCCCCCCGTGTATTTCAAGTAATCAGACACCACATTTTCAAGCAGAATTTAAAGGGGCATTCTCTTAAACACAGGTTAAGCTTTCAGGATGGGAAGATAAATGGTCCTACATTCAAGGTGGTGCAGTTGCAGTTGCAGTTGCACTTTTAGGATCCACGAAGGTTTCTGAAAAGCTGCATTCCACGACTTTTTGACAACTTTTGACAATTACCATGACATGCAATGCCATTTTGAAGAGAAAAATTGTTAGCCTGTAAATTTATCATTCCTTTATCACATCAAAAGGCGGCTCGCCAAAATAACCCTTGCATTATGTTGATTTCCATGACTTTTTTCCCCTTGGAAAAAGAAAACCAGGACACCCTATTTTTCCCCACTTTCCATGACACTTTCGAGGACAATTTTTTTTCCAGGATTTCCACACCATGGGAACCCTGCGGAGGGCAGAGTTCACAGAGGATTGAAATATAATGATCACGCTTTAAAGAAGAAGGTTCAACAAACCTGTTTGGGGGTTGATCAGCACACTCCCTGGAGGGACAGATTCAATGTTGGGTGCAGCAAACAGAACAGGCTGGTTGATGGCTCCCGGCTGCGGGGTCCCCTGGGGTGACCCGGACGGGACTAGGAGTGGCACTCCCTGACTTGTGGGCATACTGCTGGCCCACGTGACCTGGGTGCCCTGGTAGGCCTGGGGGTTGGAGACGGAGGGGGCAGAGTAAGATTGTGGCGGGTGCTGGACCTGGCTGATGGTGCCAAGGGAGGGGTGGTACTGGAACGCCGGGGATGGACGGACGTTGGGGCTGCCAGCTCCTCGCTCTGAGGAATCTGTGTGGATCAACAGTGAAAAAGAATTGACTAATGCATCAAGTCAGTCTGATCCCCATCCAAAGCAAGAAGTGCTTTCTCTGAGAATATTCTCCAACAACAGAGAGAGTAAGAGACAGAGGACAATACATTTTAACCCACTGTTGTTGTGCACATCCCTTGCCTCTGTGAAAATGCTGTGGATTTGTGCACATTCCAATGAAAATCACATGAGCACACTTTGTACCATACATGAGCTGCCCATGTGTCCAACCCTGGAATTCGTCGAAGTGTTCATATATTCTTCTCTACTACTCCTGCATAGTTAACAAAAAGTATCAAGTAAAATGCCCCAAAACAAGCAAAATGCTATGATGCAATAATGCAGTACATATTTTCTTTTCTAGTGACGAGTTGATTTGGAGTTCAACTACCGTTAGTTTCAGGAACTGACTTTCACAGCTAATAGGAATCAATGTACAACCATTCATCACTCCAGTTAGATAAGGCAGACATGTAGGGCAAGGAAGGAAAACTTAACAGGTTTCCGAATTCCCAGTTGGACACGCCCGTACTTCAGTCACCTTGTACTTTACATGCCCGGGTTCAAATCCCACGGTGGGGTGGTGGACTTGGAAATTAGTTGCGACTTGATGTTGAGAGTTTCCGCAAGAAATAATTGGACAATTCCACCCCCTTCCGAAACTTCCTTCCTCGTCTGCTCTCCTGCGGGAGCCTTGCCAAGTGCAGTGATTAAGCCTCTTTCAGAGAGAAGCAATCTTAAAAGCACCAGCTGGGGCCTAGGATTCTTTTCACATCACATATTTTAAAACCACAAACTATGCACTAATAACTTGGTAGTGCATTCCTTTAGAACCAGATACTTCTAGATAGAGCTTGAAATCAAGACCAGAAGATGATGACAGGCTTTTTGAGGAGGGGCCTATCTATGATTCTAATCTTGACAAAAAAAATAATGTTGTTTCAAACTGTAAAATTTCATCCATAGGTTTTTCAATGATTTGCTCAAGTGCATCAGTTCAAGAAAAACATTCTTTTTGGTTATCTCGAGAATGTCACTAAAATTCACCAATTTTAGAATCTTTATTTCAATTTACATAAGGCCCTGCTTGTAAAATTTTTGTATTGCTTTCAACAACTGACCTGTGCAGCACTCAGAAAGTGACTCTAAAAGCAGCTCTGAGCAGGCAATTTCTCTTTCTTCATGTTTAGGACCAAGTATGACCATATGACAGGTCGTGTGGGAACTTAGTACCACCAGTTGACAAAGACACGGAGAAGATTTCACCAGCTGCTGCCTTGAGCTTTTTAATATCAGGTCAAAAAAGTCGCATTGTATTGACTTGCTTTTATCTTCGTGACGTCGTGAACTTCAGCTTAAACAGATCAGAGTGTTTTTGCTTCAAGTGCTGTTGACAGAAGCATAAGAATACTCACAAAGAGCAGGGTGAATGATGACAAAGGAATGCTTTTGCTGCATTTCATTTAAATAGCTTTTGAGATGAATTCAGGCTGGAGGTCTTATACTGGTCTAGTGGGGGTCTTGCGATGATCTCAGGGGGCCTCTTTCCCACGAAGAAATAAAAGTCCAGCTCGAGCATCCTCCAAGACTCACCTCCTCTTGGCAGCTTGCCCAGGCTGCCCCTGCTGCCCAAGCTCCCGCTGCTGCGGCTGCTGCCGCTGCTGTCATTGCGCATCAGGATCTTGGTGCTGAGCCCACTGCCGGCAAAGCTGCTGGCCTTGGTGACGGCAGGGATAGAGGGCCGCTCCGAGCCACTGGAAGAGTCCACGCTGCTCCAGGGCCGGTCCTGCTTCCAGTGGTAGGTGGAGTCGTCCGAGGTACCGCTGTTCTGGCGGCTGGAAGGGGCCAGCGGACCACAGCGCATGGGCCTGCCCGGCAGAAAGGGATGACGGTGGAACAATGCTGACTCAAACTGCAGTAAACTGTCGGCAGTTTGCAGAGCAATCTTGGGCATGTTTATTCATTACAGACTAGCTTTAGTAAAAGTATATGTTACAACCACAAGATCTGTTATCTTGACTCATCTCAAATTCTCAGGATCAAAATGGATTCATTAGGCTCAGATCACACGAGCCGATACAGAATCCAATGCTCAACCTGACACAGTTTCCTTTAGGCAAATGACAGGAAACCTCTATCAAATTTGGACAGTTCATACTCGGAGCAAAGAAGAAACACAGTTTGACACTGAGACATATAAATACTGAAATTCACCCACATTAAAATGTGCTCAGCTTTGGTGATTTAAAGGTGAAAATGTTTGATGTGGTGTTACTATTGAATATTTCTGTTAACAATCAGCAAATAGGAACTGACATATGATTGTTGCATTGCTGGTAATTTTTAATAACGGCAAGAAATACAATCAGAAAACAGAATGTCTACCTGACAGGAGATTCGATCAGGATGGTACCCTCTTGAGATGAGCTCGACTGGGAAAGAAAAAAAAAAGAATAATCAAAGAATCATAAAAAGACCGAATTTTTGAATCTCTTTAACGGTGAAAATGTTTGATGTTTGAACTGTTTTTCCCTCAACCATACAGGTCATTTGGCACTTGCGGTTGTTTTCAGGCCCATTTAAACCAATCAATAATCAGAAATCAAGACCACATCATACAGAATGGTGGTGGGCAGGAATTTTACTCCACTGCGCGATGAGAGAGATTCTCTCACTCCCAAACAAAGCTTACATCTTGGTTGAAGATCCTGGCCCTAGCTCGCTCATATTCCTCCTCCCGTTCCTCGTACGATTTACTCTTCTTATCGTCCTTGAGCTGGCCGCCGGGGACGATGACCCCGCCTTCAAGTTTCTCGTAGCCGCCTTTGTCCTACCAAAAATAACAACAACAAAGAATGTCTCATTGGAATCTGAGCATGCACTGTAGATGGCGCTTTATGACCTAGCCAGTCAGCGTTATGACTGAGGCGCAGCTATTTTGATTTTTTGTAATAGTTCTCTTAATCTCAGAAGGAAGGCAAGAAATCCTACTTGCAAACGTGTGGATCATTTGGGAGAAATCATTCTATAGCTTTTCAATGACATTAACTTTTCCCCCCTTCCCTACATTTTGTTCGTTTTACAGTTTATACTACCAAACAAAAATTCCTGATGTGAAAACAAGAATCTGCGACTGAATAGGATCTCACCAACACACTGGTGATGAAACATTGTTACACCTACACTTTACAAATAAAATAGAAAATTCAACCCTCTCAATTCTCCAATTGTGGAAGCACTCATACCTCATCTTCTTTGTCCTCGAAGCTTGCTGTGTCCCGTTTAAGGATGCGTTTAGCTTGGGCGTCTTGAGGCTCGTCCTTTATATGCTCACGGAACTTCTGTTCTGGTCTGAGAGATTCAACCAAAAATGCATGAAAATGATCAATGGTATTCAATCAATCAATAAAGCCATGACCAATATCTAAGTTTAATTCTATTTTAACTATTTTATGGATATCAAATCATCATTGACCAATTATGAGTTTTGGTAAATCAAACAAACACCCAAATACAGGATGACCAAAAGCTTTATAATTCAAATTGTTCTTAATCCTACTAACCAACATACAGCTCCATTTCCAGCATAAAGCAAATATGTTAGAGAGCTAAATGACATTATTTCAAGGTGGACAAAACCCAGCTGCGGCTTCGCTACTGGACCTAAAATTGGCAGCAGCTTACATTCTTGTGTTGGGCGTCTTGTTGACGATGACAGACTTCCCCGCCTGGTCTACGTTGTGCTCAAGGCCAAAATATGCAGCGACACGGTGAACGATCATACGGTGGTAGGACGTCATGGGAGGAAACTTACGTACATGTTCTCTGTAAACGGGGGAAAAAAAATCAAATTTCGGGATAATTCTAGTTTAACGTCAGGTTCTTCTTTGTTGAGTTTCCTGGGTTCCCACAGAAATCTGATGAACTAAATTCAATGCCTTTACCACGACTGTCCACAACAAAATAACAATTACCATGACATTTAGTGCAATTTGCCGAGAATGGTTATTTGGTATTGTGAATACGGTTATTTCACAGTAGTGCGCCTCCAAGAGTTTGCAACGTGTTGGCCAATCACAATGCGTGAAATGTGTCGACCCAATGCGCGTTTCGAAAGGGTCGACAAATTTCGTGTGTTGTGATTGGCCAACGTGTTACAAAATCTTGGAAGCACACTATTGTGAATCGCCCGTATTGGAAGACTGCCACAGTCACGACCATAGCATGGTAAGGAGACGCAGTAAATTTATCAGTATTCTGTTATCACATCAAAAATGACCCTTGCATGATCTTGATTCCAGGACTTTTCCATGACTTTGTTGCTCTGAACACAGCATTACAGGAAACCTTATTTTAAGATGATTTTCCATGACTTTCCAGGGCAATGGTTTTCCCCAAGCTTTTTAAGAATTCTGTAAGACTGTGGGGGCCCTGGTTTCATTGAATATCTCCTTTTTTAAAAAATCAACGCTGATTTAGCAGAAAAAAGGCGGACACCAAGTCTTGGCAGGTTACAAATGAACATGTTTATTCAGACATAATGTAACTGCAAGCTTAGACTAGGTCCAAAGCATCTGGCTGTGGCTAGGAGTATCATTCATCTCTGTGGGAAGTAGCTACTACAGCCAGCCACTAACTTCCATAAGCACCTGCCATTTTGAGCCACAGGTGTAAGAAATCAGATGTCCCCGCCCCCCTTACTTTTGGTTCTGGATGAATTTGCAGAGCTCTTGCTCCAGTTTAAGCAGCATTGTTCTGTCGTTGGGCTTCTGTAGCGTGTCCACAATGAACTGGTGGAGGTCCACACCGCTCGAGTCTATGTACAACTCCTTCTCTTGGCTCGGTTCTGTTGGATGAGACAATTGGAGCAATTGGGATCTTTCTCGGCAAGCCAACCTGTGCATGGATGAATCTCGATGGACCACCTCAATCATGTTGACCAAATTTCATGCTGTGGCTATCAGACACCAATTTTCACCAAAACCTTAAATACTTGAAATACAAGCACCTGAGTTAACCATTTGCTGCCGCGGAATCCCGTTTTGAGCACCATGGGTTTATACGCAGAGCTGGGGTGCCCGAAATTGGACAAACGAGCTGGTCCGTGTAACAAAAGACCATACTCGGAACAAAAGACCTGCTGCTGGGAACTGCCATCATTTTTCGGCATGCATTTTTCGAAGGTAATCCCTCACTGTTTTGGGCATAGCGCGCCCGCGGATTAGCACCACCGACAAAAGTGCTCCAGGGCCCCATTGATGAGCGACACAGCACCGCTGCATTCTAATCCAGCCGCATTTGAAAAGACGCCATTCGCATTCACTGGGGACAAAGGAAATTACGCAACACCTCACAATTCTGGGCTCTCTTTACAGGGTGGCAGAGGCCTGGCTGAAATATTTAGGAGTCAATAAATTTTGCCCATCAGCTTAGAAACCAAACACAGTCATTTGTGTGGGTGTAAATGTCCATTAAATGAAATGATGAATTTTTGAAGAATTTGGAAAACTGAAAATCTTGAAAATCTCCCGTATGTGGGCACTGCATTTTTAAAAGCACCCGGCAGAAATGAGGAAGACCCTGTGCTGGCTGCATTGCCTATGGCCAAGCAAAAGAATGGTCTGTCCCTTCACAACAAATCTCCACATTTTATTACAGTTTCCATTATAAGGCCAGGTCCTCTACAACCAATTCTGGCTTTTTAATGACCACTTCAAAGATGATCACAAGATTACCAAAGTAAACTTTAAGCTAAGATGGTAAACAAATTTACCATGTGAAGTATGTGAACTTCATTTTTCAAGTCCTTTTAAAAGTACTTGATGAGACTTTGTTTTATGATAAATACCAGGCAAAGCCAGCCTGCTAAGTACTAAAGTTCAACCATTATCAATGACATATGGCCATCTATACTTCAGTATATCGATATACTACATCTTGCTAGCGAAGTATTCCTTAAGCATTACTTTGTTCTCGGAAAATTGTTCTCCAATGACCTGTTATTCATTGATTGTTGGTGCGTGATTCCAATATCGTGTTTTCATCATTCACTCAAAGAAAAAAACCTGTGAAAACGATCCTGAACATTCAGGCCTGAATTCAAAGGGACGTGAACATTTTTGGAGGAGTGGCTAGGGAATTCGGAGGGAGGGGTCATTGACCTTACCTCGCGACAGAGCCGGTTCGCTCCTGGCTTCATAGCTGGGCTGCTTACACACCTTGTTAGGAGGAATGTCACCACTCAGCTGGTGAGGCAGTCTGGAGAAATGGTCCACGCGCGGCTAGGAAAGACGACAGAAGCAAACCCAATGAACGTCATTCCAAAATCATTCTCACTGGCGATGCTATAATCAAGGACCTCGCTATTAGACCCTCGGGAACCACGTTACTTTTTCAAAGGAGGAATAAGTCAAATAATTAGATTACAGAGTGCCATTATGTGAGGACAGGGTTTGATGCATGCAGTTTTGAGAAAACCTTTAATAACTTTTGGCAGGAAGAAGTTTCGCATTGTGAAATCTCACTCTTTTTAAAACCTTATCATTGTCATTTTAAAATCACTGTTTTGTTTTAAATGCGGAGTTTTAAAAATTACCCTCATGGTAAACAATCCAAACTACTTTTAAAGCTCAAAGCAAGGTAATGAGAGTGTCTGGTCCAGAAAAGGAAGAATCCATAACATTTTGAAGAAAAAAAATCTTCATACTTTTACAACAAAACTACTCTATTCAAACGAAAAGACAGCAAGTCAGCAGAACATTCTCTGTCCTCATTTCCCTTGAGAAGCCAACAGGTCATGTGTAATCATTCCAACATTCAGTTCGCAAATTGTTTTATTTCCAAATCAATTCTGTCGACATACAGAAAGTCAGAAACAGCAGTACCCTGTAATGCTGTCTCGGAACGTGTGAGCCTCGACAGTAAATTTCAGAGTTCTGATGCTACATATTTCTCCTGTGACTGAAAATCTTGTGCCCGGAATTCCACCCACATGAAAGCAACACCCCCACGCGCACAAAATTCTTGAACTGAATTTTTTCAAGAGATCTTCTGACTGAATAAAACCTGCTTAAGATTGTTGTCACATGTACTTACAAGTTTCATGAAGGCCTGCTCAGTGAGCGGGAGGTCGGGGGTCTGTGGGGGTGAGGAATCATCCGACACTGGTTGACTCCGGCTCAACTTTGACCTGGGGTTTGACCTACGACGGATGGGCGCTGCCTCTGTCTCCTCCTGGCTGGCTTGTCTCTGGAGCCGGGGAATCCCCTCCCCTGGCCCCTCCCTCTCCGTCCCCCTGCCCCGCCCAGCCACGGGCACCTTCTTCCCTATGTTTTTGCTACAGTCATGCTTTTTGATGGGTTCTGTCCTCCCCTTGGGTGAGTCCAGTTTGGGGTCCCGTTTGAACGAGTCCGGTCGCTCTTTCTTGCCGTCCGTCCTCTTTGAGTCACCAGCCTTGCCGTCCTTGGCCCCGCCTTCCTTCTTGGACTCAAAGGACGAATCCTTCTTAAGGGTCGGCACCTTGCGGCTTCCGTTGCTGTCCTGGCGTTTGATCTCCGGCTTGACGCACTGTATCTTGATCTCTGGTTTAGGGAGTTCCGTTTTGACCTCGGGCTTAGTCTCCGTTTTCCCGTCTTTGCCTTCCATTTCCCCCTTGGCATCCGGGAGCTTGGGCTTGGCCACCTTCTTCTCAGAGCCGCTGGTCTTTTCAACGGCTGACATGATACTCACTCATACATTACATTCCCTGCTCCATTGGAACTATGTCCCTGAAAACGACACAGTGGAGCCCTTGATCAATTAACTTCTGGACAGCACTTTCAAGAACTATGCTTGGCATCAATCTTGTTTTTTTTTTTGCATTATACCCATGAACTAACTCCACTTCTGTTTGAGCCTGACGCTGAATAAAAGTTTCACAGGTTCACTTTCCATGTACTGCTAATTCCATTTAGAACCTTAATATTTCAACAGATTGTGCAGTTGACCCCTCTGTGTTGGATGTGGACTGATGCAGAACAGGTTCACCGCAACGATTCTCCAGGAGTAATGGTGAACTATACAGACATAATGCAGTCACTACTGTCTATCGAATACGAGTACCTTTAAATAATGTTGTGGATTATGTGAGTTGAATTTCTCCCTCGTTGACGGGCAGCGGGCGATGGGCGAAATAGCTGTCACTGTGGGGCAATGGTGTAGTCTTGTCTTTATCATTTGACTCCACTTTGGCTAGCCGCCAACTGCAGAATACATGTTCTCTGAAATTAAACAGAAATACAGTTTGACTTAGATTGAATTTAAATATCACGCTGCACAGAGAATACGCTTTCGAGTCTCACCTTATTAAAATTTTCATTTTTTCTCAAAGAGCACCATGTACAGTCTCGGACTATGCACGCTCTCCTATCCACTCAAAGACAGGGTTCAGTACTGCACAAAACCACAGGAATTTATTTATTGCTTAACATATTTCAACGCCTTGCACACAGGCTTAACGCACATAGCCAAAAACCCAGCCAACAACATGGGTTTTCATACAATGTAAATTGTTTACCACCTCACACACAACAATATCTAAGAATGACACAAATCAGAAAAACTGACCAGAATAACAGACAATCAAAATAAATTTTACATAAAATTCAGTTGGTGTAACTCATACATCAAAGCCCAATCTACATGTACTGTAGTGATCCAATGTTCCTGCATTTTTATGAAAGCATCAAGTACATGTACATGACATCGTTTGTTGGATGCTGGGAATCTATCACGGAAATTTTTTTGGGGGGGAGTGGGGAGAGAGAGGGGGAGGGACATAAAGAGCGACAGGGAGCCCCGGGGGAACTCAACACAGCAATGTACATCTAGATGCACAGTGCTGTACATACTTGACATAGAATTAGCATAATTCGCTTCAGACCCAGATCGGGGGGGGAGGGGGGTGGGAGAGACATAATGTGACGGAGTTAACGGTACAGTGGGAGGAATACATGTATGTGCTATGTAGCAGCCACGTCTGAGCGTGTCTCAATGTGCTGGGCTGTGAATCACCAGGTTTGGAGGAACTATCGTTGAATGGCAAAAGAAGAAAAAAAAAAACGGTGTGAATGCACTACACGTGCATCCGTCTCGGCAGTACGATTGAGACACTTCACGGTTCTGATGGGCTCAATTCTGCATTATATTTACAACATCATCCGTAGATCTGTACACTGCTTGTGCTGAGTTCTCCACGGCCTAAGCACTGTCTGATGGAGAGAGATACTTTGGCAGTGGTCTGATAGCACATCACATTTCACTGGAACCATTCACATGCATCCTCAAATACCAGAGGAGAGCTTTATTGAATAAATAATCAGGAAGTAATTAATGCTGACAAATATTTCACGACGCAAAGTGCCAGGGTTATCCATGTATCCGAGGCACATGTACTTGAGAATCTACATGTGTTTGTACACAAAGTGTGCATGTATATTTGCTTATTATAGGACCTAGGTGTACATACATGTACATGTACCTATTCAACGTAAGCTTACATGTAGATGCCAATTTAATGCAGGTTTTGAGAACCCTGCACCTGTCACCGTGCACTTGAATATTGTGTCTTCAACATTTAAGTGGGCATTAGTTCAGAGGTCTGTTTGTATCTGTAAAGTTGAACTCTACGTGTGCATTATCATTTAAAGTGTGTTGTTATTGATATAACAAACAAGTTTGTAGCAATCTGAACAGCTAAAAATCTTAGGTTTTTTTTCCTTCGGTTGTTTCCTCCTTACACTGTTCACAAAAAAGCTGAATGGGACAGCCCAAGAGACGAGCGGAAGACTTCGCTCCTGTGGCAAGTCCCTCCTCTTTTAAACAGACATTTCAATTCTATTTTGATCAGTAAATGTATCGGATGACCAAAGAGAAATGAAATCAAAGGCAACACTTCTTTTCTCCAAAAGTAACTGTCAGTAGCTGCTGTTGTTTTGGTATCAAATTAAAGCTTAGGACATGGTCTTTTCAAATCTACAAATTTCATTTGAATTTGTAGATGTGGTGTGAGGATAATGTCCATTACAAAAGACCACAGCAATTCAAATGTTACTATGTCCAAGCTCCTTCATACCAGGCAGCATCTAGGATCATGAAAGAGGCCTGCAAAATGAGGATACTGAACTGAATGCGGGTTTGCTAGGTTAATACCTCTTACTTCCACCAACCAACAGAATCCTGCAATGTCTCAATGTTATAAATGTAAGACTAGCATTTGTTCCAAATTGATTTGGGTAAAGGATACTTTCAGCTGAAGAGCATTAGTTTCGTCAAGTTCACAGTTCCACGAAAATTGAAAGGAACCAATGCACTTGTGCGATAATTTAGGATTCGAGTTCAGTGACTGCATGGACTTACGAGATTTACTGTTTAAACTTCCTTGGACAGAACAAAAAACGAAAAGAATTATGTAACTGATGGAAATTATTATACAATGCATTATCAGATTTAAACGAAATCTTGAATTTTGAAAATATAACCTCCTATTAATTAAAGCTTTTATTTGATACCCAAAACAACCATTTCTGGCATTTGCCGGTGCTTTGAGAGAAAATACATGTTACTTTGGGTTGATTTTTTTGGGGGGGGTTCACCTTGGAGATAAATGGTTTCTTTGTTTCAGAATTTGGACACCAAGACACACTGAAGGTACATTGTACTCTTGGTGAAAATGAAAGTACATATACAATGCATATGATGACAATAGCAGAAATGCTATCGGTATGACTGGCTACGACTGCGGCCACTTCCTACTGACATGTGCATTACCTGCACCCATAGCCAGTAGATTTGGACATGGTCTGAGACTCTGAAGTGGTTTAGCATTGCAGTTATCTTGTGAACAACTCGGTCGATGTCATTCTTAGTACTTTTTTTGTACTGTACTGCTGTAATGCTGTTTATCTTCAGTACAGTTTTTTTTTGTTTTGCTGACATTTTAAGTCTCACAGTGCACTCGTAAAAGCTGAATTGTATTTTAGTGTAGTGTAGTTTGTTTAAGATGGGATCCTTGGGAGATCACATGAGTTTCTCTCAATGAATGGATAACCCTGGATGTAAAGAAGGAAACCAACATATTTGCAGACTTGAATGCTTTTGGTACATACTGTACAAGTCTTGAAGGTGAAAGTGTTTTTTTGGTTGGTTTGGTTTGTTTTTATTTAAAAAACAAACAAAAACTTTAATTACCAGCATCTATGAATGGCTACACCGTGAATGTAAATTTACACACAGTGACTACAAACACGATTGTCAAGTTCCAGCAATATTTTACAACCATCCCTGCATGTATATGTACTTGGAAAGATTAGCGTTTAAAGTGTCCCATTTTGTTCCTACCAGTATCATAAAGAAATAAGACCAAAAAAGTTTAACTTCCATTAAAGAGAACTTACACAATTCACCCTGGATGTATTTTAAGATCTCGTGCTGCAAGTAAACTAAACAGTTGTTGTAGAATATCAATATGGACGAAATCAATAGCTTCGTACGCAAGACATGCGTCCGTCCAAATTCCCCTTAAATGTCAAGAAGGCCCGTATCAATCGAATTTAACATTTGCCATTTTAAGGCCAGCCGTGTTTTCTGAACACACGGGGCTGGGGAAGGCAGCCAATGCTCCAAATGTGACCGGTGCACAGTTTGCATCCCGGGCAATTATTTCCTGGCCTGCAATGACAACAAAAGACCTCTCTGCTTCCAGCCGTTAACGGGAATAATGAAATTAAAATGTCAACCGGGTACACCATGATGGGGGGGACACAGTGCGTTAAGGCACGTCCGTTGACAGGCTTTTAATGCCGCAAGAAGAATGAGGTCACTAAAATCCGCATAGGAACCTCGGAACCGAAACTAGAGCTTCTTCTAGATGACGTCAATAAACCGATTCACAAACCTGGAATTCTCCCCACACAATCACTACTTACAAAATGTAAAATGTCAAAGTTGAACTGGATTTGTCCCTCTGTTTTCCTCTTTTTCTTTCCCATTTTTCCGCAGCAATAATAACAACAAAGAAATTCTTTTTCCAGATTAGCCCCAGGGTGAATCGTATCTACTTAAGAGGCCCGTTAGACCAGAAAAATAAAATAAAATAACCGTCAACCCCCCCCTGCCAAAGTGTAAGAGCAAAACATAAACTGGGTTTTAATGCTGCCAGGTTCAGGTCTGGTCAACAACACAGTTACTAGGATGTTTGGTCTTGATGATATATTCAGCCAGTTTTACAAGCTGTGTCCCGATATTTTTCTTAGGAAAAACAAGTCATTGTTGGTATTCATTTCGCAAAAAACCATCTGACACAGAACAAGTAGAATGTTAAAGACATATCTGAGCATGACCTAACCTGGCTTTTCTCCAAGTATGAACATTACAGATACTATGAAGTAGTTCCTTTGGTTGGATTATTCATTATGAAAACAGCTGAAAATGAAATGATGTGGGATCATGACTGAGAAAGGAAGCCCCTTAGGACGTGGACTTTTAGTAAAATACATGTACAACTGCCTCAGATTATTTTAAAAACTTCAAACCTTGACCTACCGGTCTCTTGAAATACCTTCAACAATTTTGAAACAAGAATCAAGTTTGCTCTGATGCTAGGGAGGTACAGTCATCCTAAAGACACGCACTAACATCCCATAACACTTGGGTTGTTGCTCAATCTCATAAATCCACAATAGCATGTTTATCCTGTACATGAATGCAACCTGTCAGAACACATGAATCCACTGTATGGAAGAGAACAACAGATAGACGTGTACTCGTTTTCAACATACGCATGTATTTGCCAGACAGCAAGCCCGAGATTTCCACATCCCTTCCTGTTGTTACCATGGTAACTAGGATTAGACAAAGCATAAAAATATCCCCCCCCCATCTAATGCCCTGTAAAAAGGGTCCCATACGCACGCGGGGAGGGGGGATTCTTTTTGCAAAAATCCCCGGCCAAGTTGGCAAGTCCCGTCTGGTGTTGAAGTCACCCCATGGTGTGCAGCGTAAGCCTTTGGCATCCACAATGGATCTACAATTTCCGACGACGTGCAAATGCCTGCCTTAGTGCCATAATCCACCCTTTTGCAAGAGGCAAACCCAGTGGATGCTCCCCTTTTTTCGCAGAAACATCGTGGCAGAGGCAGAAATGCAAGTGTCACATTCCCGTCCCCCGAGACATGGCCAAGAGGTATTACATTTCCTCCCCCCTCCTTCCATCAAGCTGCGAGGGACTGACGTCAAGCAGTATCGGTAAATGCCAATCACCAACTCCATACTGCTGGACCTCCATGTCATGCCAAACACCAGCAGTCTGGTAACCAAGTATGCAAATATGGGGCCTTAACATCCTAGAGAATGCAACCAAGCTAACTTATCTTTCCAGGCTGTCAGACAAAGGCAACAAGGGGGGGGTATTAATTCTGTATGAAGGACAAATCGAGATGATTATTGAACCAGTATTTTAAGACTTTTGTGTTTTGTGAACACAAGTATTTACACACACACACACCAATACCTGTTTTACATACAGAGTGTGGACATTCCTTTGTTCTCCTGTGGTTAAGGACACCTGAGGAAAATGCTCCTTTTTCTCCAACCAAGATAATTCCTTTGAGTTGGATTTTTGATGATGAGTCCCTGGACTGTTCCTCTTCATTTTGCCACGATAACCTTGACCCCAAAATGCCTCTAAAACTGTTTTTCAGAGAGGGGAAAACATTGTGTGGACGTGTGCGAGTCCACACTATGCCATCGCACCCTACATTATGTGGACTTGTTTTGTGTAGAGGTCCACACTGTGTATGCTACGCCTGCACACACACACACACAAAGCAGGATTGAAGAAACTGATTAAAAATCCGCTGGCACTTTAAGTGATCTTAAAGCTTTGAACATTAAAACTAAAAAAACAAAAATCTGACCTACTGAAGTGCTCACACTTCAAAACAAAGCAGGGTTTGGAATTATTTCACACACCCTTATTAAAGAGGATGCTACATGTGTTCTGGTATTTGAAAGATGAACAACTAATGGATTTTGATGGTTCTGGTGCAACAAAGCAGGTTGGTCAGACCCCTCAGCTCCCCCAATGGAATGTGCATTTTCACCAATTTCCATTTTTTTATGCCCCGCCTGTAAAATCCACAACATCTGTGAAAGAATAGGAAATTATTCTGGATGGCTCCTTTGTAGATTGCCTAATAGGCAAACAGTTCTAAACATTTCTACCTTGTCAAAAGTAAACAGTGTCTTGAAGAAGTGCAACATCCCGGCAAACAATGCCATCTTGGAAAGCTCATTTTTGCCTCTAAAGCTAAATGGAATTTGGCATTTTATTTAATTTCTTCTCTCAGTAAGTGACAAACTGTTTAAGCCATTACTGTCACACTGTAAGACAGCAACGCCAGGGACCGCCATCATCAGACCACAAACACGGCCATTACTCCACCGCACACAGTTACCAAACAAACGTCATCCAATAACCGACCTGGTCGCTGTGATGCACAAGGCCCTGCACGCTGGACGCTCACCGACTTCACAGATGCAATTATCCCCAACCCTCCCCGCGTGAATTTGTCAGTTGAGTTACGTCAAACCTGACGGGAATGACGTCAGAATACCAATGTTTCTCGGCACGGACGACCCCTGAACTTTCCTCAGCTGAGGTAGCTCCGTGCAAATGTAGCGCCATAGCATTTCTTGTTTTTCTTTTCATAATACTGTCTGCAGGTCCCAATAAAAAAACGTTCCATATTTAAAAGGCCAACACATCAATTTCGGAGAGGTGGAGCTGTTATTTTTAGGTTAGATAAGGAAATGGAAGTGACAAGAAAGACAAAAACAGTGATTTTTTTTGTTCGCACCTAAATATCAAAGGTACCTTCGTGACAGTCCCCAACATGTTTTTTTTAGTAATATAGTGCAGTGGCATTTCAGGTATGTAACGCAAACCGATCTTGCAGCAGGACAGCATAAATGAGTCGTGAACATTTGTACAACATGTACAAGTATACTTGTCACGCAGTGACCAATTGTGTGAGTACTGATGCTTGTAATGCGATCTGCATACGTTGCCAATTGACTCCTAACAAGAAACACCGTACATTAATGCCGCAACTTGTAGCGGAAGAATCAGTTTGTAGGGTTTTTTGTCTAAAAGCGGTGATGATACAGCCTACAAAATTGTTGAAAAAAGCTGGTTGATGATTTCCACTAAACGTAATTCCTGACTGTCAAAAAATAATTATACTATGCACCGGTACAATACTGAAAGACAGCTGCGACAGGTCCAAATCTAACTCTCACAATTTGCTGATGTTTTGAGGAAAAACACCATGACTGTCATCCTGGTGACAACAAACGTTCCTCCTCCTTCAGTACGGAAGAAAAATTCCTGCAACCTTTGGTCTTTCACAAAATTCCAACACTCCAAGCCACTTCCACAATTAAGAAGAAAAAAAAAACAAGATGGCAATGGCAGAGGGGGGCTGTTCAGAATCGCACTGCTTATATTATGCCTTTAACCCAAACAGATGAATTTTTCATGGGGAGAAAAAATCACCGTGCGAATGAAATCAGCCAAGCGCAGCAGAGGAGGATTTGCGCAAACAGCAGATGAATACGAGTCTTCTTGAAGACATGTACGCCCATTCCCCCCATACATATGTACATGTATGTACCTAGTTGACGACATATTGCCTGGCACATGTTCATAACAATTTCTTTTGAAGGGAAAAAGCGTTATTCTGTCAGTAAGGCTGATTATGAGAGACTGACTCATTGTTCAACAACACACATGGGATGTTTTTTGGGGGTGTAAGTACTGTACATTGGGGGGTTAGTGCCAGGTTGGCTGGGGTTCAAAGCCACTTGTAACATGGACAAGATCATCTTTTCTGCAGCATAAAATGCCAACCAAGTATCTTTTCATCTTTTCCAAGTCATTTCTTGGGAAGAAATCTCTGGTTTCGTGACCAGACATCATATCAAACAACCAGAGCAACAGTTCTGCTTCTCATGAATCTTGGCCAGCGTGCGTTCATCAGCAACCACATCCTCACTAATCTTCCCATCAAAATTTTCAAAATTACGATTTGTCGTGCCAGAGTAATAACATCCCTGTAAAGGCACAAGTATTTGTGTGTGCATTTTATGGGGGGTGTGGAGAGTAACCTTAAGACAACAATTATGGATACCTTATTATTTTTTTTACATGCCATTAATTATTTTTTCGTAATCAATTAATTATTTTTTCCGGCAACAAATACAGTACTTACACATGTAAATTTTTGCATTCCTTCTCTTGAAAACAAGGCACGGCATTATCCAAGTAAACAGCACTGACCACAAGAGTTGAGACGTTTTAGAGTTATGTCCCAAGGGGTCAGCGCTTTGAGTTTCTGCTGACAAGAAAACATTGCCGCCATGCCCCTCTCACCAAAGTAAAATCAAAATTGCTGTGCAGTTGTTTTCAGAGATTTCTGCGGTCAATGGTACATGTACATCCTAATCACTGATCCTCGTCGGTGATCAACAGGGAAGAGGCTTTATAGGAAATGTCAACGGAGCTGGCATGCCCTTTAAGAAAAAAAAAATGCCAGAAGACACGGACGGACGACGTGGGTGCATTTCACACTTCAAGGGAAAATGTAATTTGCGTATATATATGTACGTCCCGTCTGCGGAAGTATTTGTCGGTGAGGCTGTTTGCCAGCTCTGCACTTTTTTAGGCCTGTTACTGCCTTGTTTTAGTATTTCTCCCTCAGTAGTTAAACGCCTTAGAGGAACAAGGCAAGTGGCTGTTTCTCTTTAGTCTTAACATCCCAACTGTTCCATACATGTATATCCTAGAGAAAAGAGCAACGCCACAGTTCGTCTTCTGGGAAATGTTGCCAAAAATAACTGGCAAATTTATGACCAATTGCTTCATCTCTCTGTAAAGTTCCAGTTGGACAGCACATGCGCCATCAATTTCATCGGAGAAAATGGTTACATCTATGTAGCGAGTCTCCATTCTATTCATTCAGGCACGTTTACCTACGATTCCGTTCATGTACAACTATTAGGTTTCTTTTGATTGCTGTGCCGACAAAGCATGATAAACAGGTTCTGTTTGCAAAAACTTTGACGTTACAAGAAAATCTTCTTTTGATACACTGTATGCAGCAATCCTCACCTCAAAGTCCCCGGTGCGGTACCAGCTTGCCCACGGGCTCTACATCAGTGTGTTTTTCCAACCGATACTAACACGCTGAACCCAACCTTGTGCGCGGGTGATTCTGTGCCCTGATGGTATCAACATCTTCTTTTTTTTTAAACAATCGCAGCAACGACTCATCCAACAGCAATCCTCTCCTGGACCACTGAGATATGCCGGCACATGTACTTTTTCTATGTACACTTTCAATCTTGTCTGTGCTCTAAACTTTGAAGGCATTCTTGCCAAACTTGTTGACGGTATTATTTTACGCTTTCACACCAGCATCAACAATGTCTCCAACGCAGCATTCTAAAGACATTTATGACCTGTGACTGGAATTTGTGGGTTCATTGCAAAGGTCATACACAGGGACACACATGTGCATGTATAATACACGTACGTCCTTGGAGTTTTACAACTTGAAAGCTCAGCAAAGGTCCCACTGATCTCTAATAGAAATGACAAAACTGGTTGGTTAAAACCCCATCCACTATCCACTTCCGGGTACCACTGTTCCTGGTAACGACACAGTGAACCCATTATTTAAAAGTGGGTGAAACTGAGTCGTCGCTTGGATATAGTAAAAGATCAAGACTGCCGGGTATGGAACGATATGGGACCATGTAGAGGTGTGGTTATGTTGTGGCAGAGTTCAATGCTGCAACTGAGTCATGGTGGATGTTCTTCTATATACATGTACTCATTACTAGCCACTGGTAAATAGTGAATTCAATAGGAGAGTCTATCCAAGCAAGTCAAGCGCACATTATAGTCTATGCGCAATACATCCATGTACAGATGGCTATACACTGTTGGAGGTGGCCTGCTGTTGATAGGCACCATGTAAATATGTCAACTGCAAAACAGCGATTCAACTTTTTTTTCTTCTTTGAGGAAGACGAGGATACGTGTATGTGAACCGGTGATAAACCGCAGTCTCCCCAAAGTTTCACTCTCTGAGTTTCCAGGAAATTAGTGACAACAAATAGCCCTGTCTTATTCTGAGTTCCCATTGCCAAAGCACAGGAGCAGGAACTTTTCCTGAAGTTACATGTATGTCAAAACTCCACGAGGATTTCTTGCTCTGCAGACACTGATTGTGCGCTGGAGGTGTATGCGAATTAGGTTTAATGGTGCTGTCTTGCATCTTTCATCTGTTCGTGGCATCAGCTGAGCAGCGAAAAACGTAGGAGGCTTGTAGCCATCTACATATAGTAACAGGGGACCATGTTCATAGTGGACAAAGATAGCCATCTCATTAAACCATCACTCTTTTTGGTCAACAGTTAGGAGAATCTTCTGGGCATGCAAGACAATTGGGGGGGGTGTCATCCCACATACCCCCCCTCGGACGTGTACTATACACTGCACCCCGGGCGTGGCTCGACCCAAAATGATGTGTCCCTCTTTGTTTTCCTCAACCCTTGCTGGCTTGCTCTCAATTTCAAGAGTTTGTTCCCGTTCACTTTTAACCTTCTTTCTCGAGTCAAGGTACCGTAATACCAAACATTCACCTCCGTGGAACTGGGCCAATGAAAATAATCGAGCGTTTTCAGGACACGCTGTGCTAAACAATGCCTCAAAATGTCTCACGAAAGATTAACTGCTTTGTGAGGGGGGGGGATTCTCAAGAGGGTGACACTAACAACTGAACGAGGAATCCTCTGCCTTTATTAAACAGAAACCTACCTGGGAAAACAGACGCTACACAGGCAGCTAGCAGACTTGAATTGGTAAAAGAATCAACTTCTACAGGTGCAGGTGCATGTACATGCAGACATGCGCTGTGATTGAAAACCCTGTGCGGAGGAAGAAAAAATGAAAACAATGAGAAAGAAAGAAAAGGCCTGCCCACGAAACAAGGAATTGGTAAAGATGACCAATGCTACGTAAGTTCAGAATACAGAAGTAGGGGTAACGAGGACACGGTGCCTGCGACAGGAAGCGTATGAGTGCATTGACCATACATATAGCCCGGCTTTGTAATTTGTGGAAACATCACTTCAAGCTGGTATTACCTACCAGAGTTGGAATCAAAATCTAACGTGGATTTTCTTCTATCGGCATATAATCGTTAATGAAAGTCAGGGGGGCAGGTTACGATGCTGATGAGGGTTATGGGTTGAAGGGGCTGTCAGAGGTCAAACATGGAAAGATTGATGACTAACCCCAAGGGTTATTGGTGTTTGGTGAAGAGTCCCTCTCTCATTCAAAAAATTTACACTTGTGTAGAAGTGTACCTTTGTGTATTACTTACATGTACATGTGTACAGTTATATGCACATGTACATCATTATGCCAGACCTGGTAAGGGAAAATGCCCTTAAACAAAATTGTTACACATGTAATGTAAGAATTAATCTTAAAACATGTCTTTTATGAATTAACATTTTAGAAAGCCAAAAAATGACAACATGTATATTGTCAATGCCTGCAGTACAAGACATTATAATGCAGGGATCATTGACCTGGCTGTCAACCCTGCAGAATCTAAGCACAACCTTGACTTCATTAGGCAATTTAGTCTCAGTGTAACCCAAGTACATATTTATCATTTCAGACATAATGCACAGGGGGTGTGCACCCTAGCACGGGTATGCGCTATACCGCACTGGAGACACTGACAGACATGACTGAGTTAAGTGTACAGTGTACATGTACTGTACATTATATTGTCACTAAACCATGCAGGCTCATTATTGAGGAGAGATACAATAAATGCTCAGCAGCAGAAGAAGTACATGAACCACTTTGCATACATAATTTATCTTGTTTGATCATGTTTTGGTACATCCGTATTCTGTGCTGTTCACTTTGAGCTCGGAATTTCCACAAATTTCAAAAGCAGAGGCATCAAGTAAATCGTTCCCTGTCCCGGATGGCTCTTCACCAGAAATAATTTGGAACAATTGATTTTAATGCATCTTCCTAACTATGCGGCAAACAAACACTCTAAGAAACGTTTTATCAGAATGGCAGAATCCATGTATACCTTGTCCATTTACTCGCTATTGTAAGGGTAACAGGCTTAATTTGAATGGTTTCAAATCAAGTAGGGCCTTCAATTGTCAAAACAAACATCCACACGTCGTGCAATACTGACTATCCAATGCTGATACCGTATTGACGATGAAGACAGTAGAGAAAAATCACGAGTGACAAGATTCTGTATCAGAATTCTGCATCCCATCCAACCAGGCAGAGAGCTGGCTATTTATCCACGCTGTCCCTGTCAGTAACACTATCCCCACGGCAGGTACAGAGGATCCTGACGGCCAGTTCCGTCTGTCCGAGTACTTACTTCGGAGAAGGAAGTCACACCAAATCTGTGTGTACAGAGGCTTGTGGAAGGGGGGGTTTCAAGCCACTGTTTCCGGTCCGCAATGCCACCGTAATTCATGCACGAGCTTCAGCCACTTCAACATTCATCCCTGTCGTCGCGGTTACTGAGATGCGGCCAGAGAGGGGGAGAGAGATGTACCAGTAGACAGCATCACTGAATGAAATGCACTGTAGGCACACTGAGAAACTCCCCCAGATGTATGCAGAACATGTACATAAACAATAGGGTGGCTCGTCGCTACCCTCTCTCGTAGACAAGATTTCACTATATGCACTGTACGTACACACATGTACAATGTGCATGTATGCCCACGGTACTCATAAGGTTCCCATGCACACTACATGTACATGTACCCGTACTTGGCATGCCACTTTACATTATCGTGCATATGACTCCCCGACAGCAACAGCAAGCACATAATGCACACGGGGTTGGTATGCACAGGGCTCCGCAATCGTCTTATAATGAGGCCGGCCCACTGTTACTGGGAGAAAATCATCATCACTCGCTGTATACTCCCCGTGTCTCACTGGCATGCTGGCCGTGTTTGACGTTGCTGATGATGTCACCCCGGCTCACTGCTGACCTCAGGGCTAACCCTGGCAAGCTAGCAACCAAACACGCCACCTGAGAACCCAACCGGCTGATGTCATTAGCGGCCAGCCAAACACACTGGAGGCCAGGACGTCGCTGGCTATTGATTTGCTCCAAACCATTGCAGGCTATTGAGAGAAAACCGTGTTTGCATCAGGCTACGATTAGAGGGGAAAAAAAAGACCAAAAAAAAAAAAAATCACACGGGGCCGTACTGACATTTATACCCGGCTGAAGATAGAAATCTGGCCACTGGAGGTCCATGGGGGGGGAGAGGGGAATGAAATCAGACATTTTTTGGAGCAGTTTCCATAATTAGCAGCTTTGTTTTTCAAGGCAGATACTCAAGGAGTTATTTTCAAATTCCGGCTGGCATTTTAGGAGACTCAAGGCGAGTGGTGGGTCTGTTTTCCTCATGTTTTTAATTGTGCTCAGGGATGCTTGATGTGACATCAACGGGTTTAATTGGCAAATGAGACACTCCACATCTGCACATGGCAGACGGATAAAACCAGCATGTTATAAAAGCTTCCTGTATAGCCCATGTCTGAGCATTAATTTCAATTATTGGCATTTTTCAATTTTCAGTCAGTCTAACACCATTGCAAAAGTACCGGTATGTGTCACTTCAGAATTTTTTTACTGCCAACTATTTCATGAACTCCACAATTACATGAAAAAAATGTTCTCTTTGCTTGCCAGCCAAAGAAAATTCATATAACTAGTTCATTTGGTGGGAAAATATTTTCTGGATTTCAATTTTACCGAACATTCTGACATTAAAAAAACCCTGTCTAACATTCAGTTATGTTTGACAACAAATTGTAATTATCCAGCTTGCATTACTATGTTGTCTTGAACGGAAACATTTTTTTTGCTTTACCAAAGACAAGTGCAAAACTGTTTCCAAGAGTTTAAATTGAATTGCGCATTTTCCAAATGACAACCAGACAAGCTTTCTCAAGGAAGCGTCAGGGCATAAACACAGGGGCAACAACATGTGAACTTTTTATTTGTAGAAACTGTCACATCAAAAGAGGTCCAAAATAATGTTTTAAACATTACAGAAGTCCAGACAAGTGGTATTTCCACGGCAATACTTGATAACTTCATGTACATGTGCAGCATGCCATGAATTTTGATTTTTCCATTTCGAAGATCTGGAAGTGAGTTCAAACACTCTTCTTCCAAGAACTGTACACAGAGTGAGGCATGTGAATTATCAATCTAAAAGATGTGTGGATTGTCATCGGATGGCAGGTCAAATATTCCAGGGATGACGGCCTATGTCTTTGCATCTTAACCTTTGGAGGGCTGTGCCATCGACCTTGCTTCTGATGCCACAGTACCGGTAGATCTAGATACCATCTCACCTGAATCAATGCTCATTTCCGTTCCTGGCATTGTGTTCCACATCTTTTCTGCCTGCAGCTATGAACTGCTTGCAAGCCCTTTTGTGATGATTGGTCCCTTCGCTGCGTGAAATTCCTTTGGACATTTTATTTCTATCTCAGCTTTTCACTTATGGTACGTAAAAAAATTTTACGGGACCGAGATGCCAAAAAATACGGTATGGCGGAAGTTGAATGATTGTTTCTGACAGTGTCCAGTGTGTCCAGCCAAAATTTCCCAACATCTTGCACAATTCACTCCTACCACAAATGTTACCTTACTGAATTCTGACGCCACATTTACCCTCCAAACTGTCCAAACCGCTCCAGCTCATGCTGTCTTTCTGTCTCTGCAAGCTGTTTGACATGGATTTAGATTACAGTCTTGCATGCCATCACATACAACATGCAGAGCATGTGGAATGGTTCCCTACTGCCAAATATGAAAACACATGAATTATGCAGCAAGATTAAAGGCACCATCTCAAGTCGCTTCACATTTACCTACATGTATGAGCACCATAAGCCAATTTGTGAGAAAGTTCTGAACTATTTCGTGGATCGTTTCTGTGCTTTACATGTTCAGTACGTGTATAAATGTCATTCCACTTAACATTCTTAGAAGAAAAAAAAATATCAGTTTAAAAATTAAAAAGGATGAGACATGTCAGGGCTGAACTTACGAAGTACCTAAAGGAGGAAAATTTCAGGAGTCAAGAAAGCCTACCCAACAAGTCACACCATTCAAATTGCGCACACGGTATTCTACAAATATGTACACGGTATATATTCATCAATAAACGAACTGTATAAGCACTGCCCTGACATCGTCCCCACTACTTTCAGAAATTTGGACACTCAGTTCATAAAAATATTCATCTTGTGTGGCAATTCACATGTAGGTTTCCTGGCTGCGCTCTGATGGACTGAACCCAACAAACTCAGTGCCGATGAGGATCGCCAAGTGACCATCAGAATGAATTATATGACCCTCGATCATTCCCCCTTGACTGAGTCTTGTAACCGCTTGACCTTTTAGCTGTGGAATATTAACTTCACTGCTGAGGATAAAAAAACAGGCCAGTTGTTATCAGAAGCTGTTTATGTTGTGAGCCAATCTGCTGCCCAACCTTGTACAAACTATCTACATGTGCTTTCTTGTACATGTACACTGAACATGTAGACCCCAATGTACCAGTGCAGTATGTACATCATACATGTACACATGTACATCATGTTGTGCACGCTGATGATTTGCATGACACTAACGCAACAATCAAAACAATTGACCACAGTGTAGGGTACATGCATCTGTACCACAAGACGGTTTTCATTAGACAACCAAGTACCTGTCTACTGTTGTGAGTTTTTCTCTGAAATTAAAACATGAACAGAGATAAGCATTACAGCTGAGTTAAAAAAAAAAAATGCAGGCAATCATTCAACATTGCAATCTTCATGGCGTCAAATCGTTGCACTGTTCTCTATTGAGCCTGGACGGATGGGTGAAACCATGGTGAAACCTTCACAGCCCAATTCTGTGAAACATTCCTTTCCATCTCACAGAAACAGCTGAACGTAGCGTGCATGCATGCCAATGCAAATGAGGGGGAAATGAGCCATGTTTTATTCAGGCTGTTTAAATGAGCTTGGACAGTAGAGTACATTGTAACATGGGTTGCTAGGGAAATGTTATGAGAGGACAGCTGGGCCTGTTCACCAGCTGCCTGATCTGCTGGTAGTCAACGGGGCTTTTTCTTTCGTTTTCAATTTCGTTAGTCATTTGTGTATTCTGAAGAGCAGTCCTTACAAAAACGCTGATGGGGAAAAAAATTTAGTTGTTCACAATTTGGTTTGGAGCAGTTCCACATTTTTAACGCAATAGCTCCATGTTATTTAGCTGTTTTACCTGGCCTGTTTAATTTGTGCTATTTTATAATTAGGGATTTTAAATGTACATGTGTCGAGGATAATCATATGATTTTAAATGTTGTAATATGATTCAGGATCAATTTTTTGTTTGTAAAGCCATTGTGGAATCTTTAATTCATAATATGCCATCAACAGTTAAAAGTGTAGGGTCCTTGCAGTGTTTTAAATCTTTACTAAAAATGCACCTTTTCAAGTCTTGAAAGTTTTAATCAGAATTCATGTATGTTCGTTTTCAGTTGTTTTGACATTGCTGGTATTTATTGCTAGTTCTAAGGTACATGTAAATGTCAAGGTATTGGACATTGCTTCAACTCTTTTAGCTGGCCTGCTTAATTTGTGCTATTCTATAATTAGGGATTTTAAATGCACATGTGTAGATTATAATCATATGATTTTAAGTGTTGTAATATGATTAACGATCAAGTTTTTGTTTGTAAAGCCATTGTGGGATCTTTAATTCATAATGCGCTATATAAATGCAGTTTTATTATTAATACAATGAAGTATGACCCCTGCAGCTTTGTCATAATGAGAGTCAACTGTGTATGGTTGTTGGCATTTGCAAGGATGTTGAAGCGGTTCCAACTGAAATGGAAATGTGGATAAACAAAAAAAGACATGAGAATTGAAGAAATAGGCAATCTGGAAATCCGTTCTTTATAACAGTATTTCGCTACAACAGAATTCTTTATAACCGAGTCCACTGTAATAGCAAACTGCACACATTCTGGTAAACAGTTGGACTCTTGTTTATTTGTGGCGTGCCTAAATCCCACATTAAACACAGTCAGTTTACCAGTGCAGTCAGCATCCTAACAGCTTCCAACAAACACTGGTGTCAGAGTCAAGCTGATTGGGAAGTGGACTGGGTTGAGATAATGTAGTTGACTGATCAAGCGAATCTGTCTCTGAGAAACGGCCAATTGGGACGCATGTTGGTCCCGGTATGGTTACATGTATCCTGAGCTTTAATACATTTGCCTGTATAGGAAATTAATACGTGTACACTGCATATGGTGGTTGTGTAATTGCTGGCCTGTACCGTGTACATGTACAATGCGCTTTGGCCAACCACATCTTTGACAGATTAAGCCAATGGAGTGAATGAACCCAGGACATGCACGAGTAGTAGGGTCCTTGAGCAGTGCAAAGCCCTCTCCAATGAGGTAATTCTGAGCAGGAGATGCACGGAAGGAACTGAGATTGCGTGAGGGGGAACGAGTTCCCGGTGATTTATAAATCATTTTTCCCTGTCAAAATGTCAACAAACGATCTGGTAGGAGAGACATAAACACAGCACAGCATTACAAGGATTCCGGTGGGTTTGGGGCAGAGAGTGCTCCCGCCGCCATTTCAACCATCCCCCCTGCCACTGCGGATTGTCATGTACCATGATGAATATTTATCACTGGGAAATTTCGACGGCAGGTGCAGTGGCGTGATGATGCATGGTGACAGGCCGCAAGACCAGCTAGGCCGTAAGAAAGGTTCCAAAGAATCCTGCAACACTTTATCATATCTGGATATGCAGGAACATGTAGCAGTTTTGCAGGGATTTGATTTGTGATGCATACTGTGGATTTGTGTCTCTCATCGGTGGATGAATTGCTAAACAGAGGACAGATTTTATCCAAGCCATGGGGTCACAAGCTTGTCAAGATTGGAAAATCAAGAAATGTATACATACTGCATATTTTTAGCAGATGGTGAAATACAAATATATTCCTTTCAATTGTCACCTTTGCTCATCCTGGAGACTTCTTACTCCAAAAAGCAATCCAAAAAAAAATACATATTTCAGATGATTCCTGAGGTTGGAACAACGTGGCAGGAACCAGAAATTACGAGTTACAAAATCCTCATCCAAACCCCACAACCATTCACATGAATCACAAGTCGGATGGTGAGACCACATTCTTTGCCTGTTTCCCTTTGATGCGCCGGAGATGAATCGTAATGAAACCTGTCACATTCGTTTGAGGTTCAGGGCTTGGGGGAAATTCTAGCATGGTAAAAGACACCACAGAGGAAATACCAAGCTACCGTCAGAACACAACAAAGATGTCAGTGACTTTGATCTTGTGAGCTATTCCCTGGCCGAATGCAATAAATCTACACACAAGTAAATGGACTGACGAATTCAACAGCATCAAGGAATCTATCTTCATAGAATCTGCACAGCAGAATTGGAGTAAATGTTAATGACTCCAAGCACAAACAAAGAGGACACTTTCTAGCCCAGCAGAGAAGGCAACCAAACAGTGCCAACATTTATCCTAGTAGGTCCGTGTGTGTTATAGAAGTGCCATCCCTTGAGAAATCAAGGTGTGAAGGCAGCATGTACATGTAAGCACACTACAGACTGAGTGTGACTTTTGTTTGAGTTTAGAGTGTCAAACTGATTTTGTGAGTTTCTTTGAAACTCAAAAAGTCAACTCAAAACTCAACTCAAATCTCAAAGAAAAGAAACCCTCCAGCACACTTGCACCAGTAATGGGGTACCTCCAGTACCCATTATTTTAGACTTTCACAAGAGGATTTGAGAAGCACCGGTACATGTACACATTTAAGAGATATCAGTTTGGAACAGACAGATCTAAAATTACTGGTGGTTTACCCTGTGAGTGGACTTATGCTGATATATATATGGACATTGTACATATTAGGAGTTATACACAGCTACATGTACTTAGAGAACAGGAAGAAAAAAGTGTAGTCAAGAAGGTTCTTGTGTCCACAGAACATGGCCATTGGGGCTGCTTGCCTGCAGGGCTATTTCAGTGCCCATGTGGAAATCATAATAGGCCTGAGTTTAATAGCGGTGACACCGCCATTATAATGCAGCTTATTAATTGACGGCAATATGGGCCCTTTAATTAAATCACTGTCAATGCTAATGAAATCCCTCACCTAATTAGATCTGTCACCGACACACTACTATGCATGCACATGTGTACTTAGGCTGCCATGTCTTGGCTCATCAGAATATCAACTCTTAAATGACGGGTGAAAAATATCCGCATTCTGGACTGGCCTTTTGTTGAAGAGTTTAAATGTATGATCCTGACTCTCTTCAGGATATCATACCAGAGGGGATTTGCTTTAAATTCACAACAATTTGGAGTATTCAACCCTAGCTGAAGACTGCCCTCACCATCACGGAAGAGACAGGCTGGTGGGAAGTCTTCCAACTGGGTCGTCCATGCGCACCATGCACAGAAATTGGTGGCATATGCTCAGTGCGTCACGCATCAAATGTGTAAAAACACATCCTCTCTTGTTCCTACTTGGAGCAGATATCAATACTAATTCTGATGAGACAAAATTTCACATGTATCTAATTTGCAATGTACAGACATGTACATGTACATGTGGTCCGAGACTTAGGTCTGAAACTTCAGTTCAACAGAAAAGGTTTACATTAGCGTAACTGTGTGGTTGTAAAGTGCCAGTATTTATATAATCAGAAAAAAAGGACCTTAAAATTATGTTATGACCTAGTCAGGCTAATACATTGTACATTCCTGATGAATGGCTTGCGGGAGTTGCATTTTCTCGGGCATTTCAAACCATTAAGAAAAGGTACTGTGTTCTTGGGATTCCAAAATGGTGGTGTTTGTTCCTATGGTTATCATAATTTCTCATCACTTTTCTTGTTAGGAGATTCCAGACAGAACTGGAGGAATTAATTAAAAGCTGATTTGTTTTCTCAGCCGGAGCCAAAAATAAGGGTTGGTCACAAATGCGAACCACAGAATTCTACGGACACCACAGTTCCAACTTCAAAATCCAAACCACAACTGCACAGTGCCTGCAAATGCACATGAGGACACATAAACAGTATACATAAATGTAGTTTGACATGCTCCAAACACTCCAAGGAGGCAGAACCGACAAAACACTCTATCTTCAACTTGAAGGAGCCAGCATCCCTCCAAGTCTGCCTCGGCCACACAGACTGGTAGTCACTTGACCTTTGGTAATCAGGACTGGAGCTGACGGCATACTTTACCAGGTACCAGCCTACAGGAGGTGGCATTTCACCACAGACCCAAATCTGATTGGATTCCAGGAGACGCTGTCCAATACCCAGGGTTAAGTGGCCAGGACATGAAACCAACCCTGCTGAGTTAGTCTGCTTTCTTCCCTTCTCTTTCCATGACACGTAGGGCAGGCTCGTCTCCGAGGATGGACCTTATGTCGGTCATGATCCTCAAGGTGCAAGCTGAAAACTACTGAGAAAAATCTCAACCGTCATACGGTACGCTGCAGTTTAACTGCCGGCATCCTTCATTGTTTCAGACTCTTTAAGAACAGGAACATTTGCTTATTTGCTACTCGTCTCATTCCTGTGGCTTTTCCTTAAACATGAAAACGAAGGAAATAAACGTGGACAGGACATTTCCAACAGCAGGCTCTGTCAGTACTAACCGTAAGCACCCAAATAACAGGCCATGGTTAATGGCAGAAACAAAAATGGACATCCAACGGAAGTAAGTTCATTTTCTTGACAAAAATTCTGCCGTTTTGGAGGCAACGCCATAAAGGGTAAACAAAAGGGGTTGTCGCTAATTTGATGGAGGCAATTTTACTTGCCATTCAAAGTTAATCCACGTGGAAAATGGAATAGTTTGGAGACCATGTCCTAGCAGCGCCCTCGGGTGCATCAGAAGTGAGGCTCAGGCTTCAGTTTCTGTTTATGAAGTACAGCCATAGCCACAGCCAACAATGCCTGCCCTCAGGAAATGACATTATTCTGCATGCAATTTATGCAATTAAATGGACTAAAAATAAATGAAACTCCATTTTGCTGATCAGGGTGCCAATGCTGAAGAACAGCTCCAATGGAATTCCACACCTGACAGAACAAAACATGACAACATTCCTCTTGGAAGTCCAGAAACTAGACACAATGGCTCCAGTTTTAAATCATTTATAGGAAAATTATGCCAAATCTGTGACATTCAAAGACCAATTCATAAACCTGTTGAAATATCTAAATTAAGTGTTCAAACCATGGTAAGAAAAAAAAGATGGCACTACAGCGTCGTTTTGATGGCCTCTATTCCACAAAACTGTCACTCTTCCCTCCGTACTTGGCAGAATTCCTGCGTGATGCGACAGCCACGGAATACGCAAACTCAAAGATGAGATTGCCACGTGGTGCTGATGACAGCTTCGCACCTCACACGCTTGGCCCCTCAACGTTGTCAAGGCCGATGCGCGGTTCAATCCTGCCTGCTGTCAACCTGGTTGACTGGAGTCAACTTATTACATCAATCAGAGCACGACAGTGGTCATTTACAAGGTCATTCTGGTACACCTGCAGTGAGTTTATATGAACATGTCGGTTGGATATTTATGGGCATGATGCAGCGTTTCTGCTAGAAACAGGTGCTACAGTCCATACGGCAAGTTGTTGCAAACTCCCGTGATATCATTCACTTACGGCAGGATTTTACTTATTGAAATAAAATCTCTGTTTACTTGTCTCTGGGTCATTCCATGAGGCTGGGGCACAATTTGTGATGGTGTCAGTTATTACATGGGTTCTGTAAAAAGGAACAGCTACACGAATTTCCCTGCATGTGGATTCCAACTTGACATTGTTAATACATCTTGCAAGGCAGACTACAGAGGTGTGTGTCATTTTTGCAGAGTAAAGGGCCTACTCTACAGGTCACGACAGGTGGTAAAAGGTACCCATGTAACAAGGACGCCATCACAAATTGTGCCCCAACGTCATGGACCAACCCATCAAATAAAAGTGATAAAAATTGAAGCATGAAGTACTATGTCACAGTCAACACACATTTTTTTTTAGTTGGCAAATAAAAATCCCATGTATTTTTCTTCATGTACATGTACTTAACCCCTGAATGACATCGGGATTATATCCTGTGTTGGTCAAACTGATAAAGGAACATGCACACCCACACTGTAGAGTGGTTTGGAAAATGCACACCCCATTATTGAAACACAGGAAGCACTATCAATGAATGTATGCAATGTACTGTAAATGGGTACAGGATCTTTCTTTGGGAAAGATTTTATTCTGATCAGGGTGGCGATATGGGAACTTCCCAATACAGTTTATACATACCTACCTGTGATCCCCACAGTAACTGTTACATGTACATGAGTCCTACAATACACATTTCGGGACCCTAAACATGGGCAACAAGATCATGTGTCTTTGTGATATTTGCCTGAGCTGTGGCAAATTTTGCCACACATCAAATCACACTGTTTGTGACATGAGCACACATACATGTACATGTATGAACAACAACAAAGGAAAGCCTTTGGCGAAGTTCTCTTGAATGGTTTGTGACTTGACACTGGATAATTACATTTGATTTGAGAGAATCCGTGGGGACTTTTGAAAACTAAAGGACACGAGCTTATCACATTTCAGAATTTGACAGACTTTGCCTCCATTTAAAGATGTTTCTTTCATTTTTGTACAGAAAAGAACAAATTTTATATGGATAGAGAAGACTGCAGTTACATGTAATTTCGTCAACAATTTTAGTCGAAACGTTCCTTTTTGGCAGTGAAATTGGAACAAAGACCCATCTTTCAAAATCAAAAAATCTGCCCATTGATAGTTCAATAACATGCCATGTGACCAAAGCATTCATGGTAAAATGTGGAATTTCAATAAACTGTTTTGTTAAAAGCAAAGAGAAACCACATCACAACTTTCTTCGGCAGTATGAATCACTCATGCTCCCCGTTGGTTCTATTCTGAAAACAACAATTTGTCGGTCTCGACCCCCAAAACAGATAACACAGAGTACATGTATGTAAATAATAGTGCATGTGGTGAATTGTGCATGTGAGCACAGGTACATGTACCGGTATGCCATGGCCACATGCACTTAAGCTATGGTAGTTTGGGAACCTCAGAAAGAAATCCAGGGGAGAGGCTAATTCTATTAGGGCAATGGATGAAAATAGTCAGTCTACATAGCGGCATGCATAGCACCTAAATGTGACAGCAGCCAACTTGCGTCAGCTAGCTACTTGGTGTGTTTCAGCGGCTTGTGGTTTCCCTAACCGTGCAGAGTCTGGCCGGAATTCAGAATGCGGTTAAATAAATGTATTTAACTCTTGCTGGAAAATTCTTTTACTGCAGTTAATGGGATACTGATATTTGCAAGCATTTGGGGGAAGGGGGGTTTCTGGTATGGGGTATTTGGGATTCTCATTTGGGCGCAGGCTTGTAAGTTTCATATCCACTCACACTTTACATATATGTAGGTTAAAGTTTTGGGTTTTCTAATCAATAATTTGATGACTGTACCAGATCTGAACAAATTGAAGTTGTGCAAAGTTAACAACACATCTGCCACATCTGACCTGACTTGAATAATTTCACTTCAGTTTAAATTGAATTCTAAGGAACTGTGAGCTTCATCCAAAGTAACAAAAGTTTTTGTTTTTCTGTTCCTCAATAATCTTTAACATACCAACCTCACGTACATGTACCATACAACCAGTTAGACCTCAAACCATTAAGAAACACAGATACAAGTCATCCAACACCATCATCCATTCCCTTCAATTTAACTTCAATTACACCCAGTGTAAATTAAGTCCTGAATACAAAAATGAATGACGCTCAAAGTTAACACACTAACGGCTTTCTAACGATGTGAAATGTGAAAACTGCAAAAAAAAAAATTTAGCACAAATTGAGGGGGAAAAAAGGCAAATTAATAAAATCAAAGAGTGTGCTGAAATTTTTTCTCACCTGTGGGAAGAGCGATGTTTTCTGAATACGCACAGCTGTAAAACCATGAATGACAGCCAGCATCTGCTGTCCCCCTCTTTGTCTGGCTGTCCGTCACACCAGATCTAATGACCCCTACACCCGATCTTCTCATTTAGTGTTCCCTGTCCACTCTGCTTGCTGTCTGCTCCAGCCAGCCCAGCCACTGGTGAGGCCGGTCAGTTCCACAGCCTGGCTTGGGTCCTGTTGAGAGTTTCCCCAGCGCAGGGCACATGCATGCACATGTAACCTTTACCAGCTCACTGCAACTGAGTGGGTTGAAGTCCTTGAATGGAGAATTACAGCTACACGATCCTATGTGTGTGCCAGCGTGCTGAGAGAGAAGAGAAATGGAGAGAGGATATAAAAAAAAGTGAGCTCAGAGAAAAGGTCAGTGTGGGGGAAGTAAAAATGTCAAGGATGGACAGCAGCAGCAAAAGAGATGTTAAAAAAAAAAGTAAATAAATTGCAACTGTAAAAAAGACTGGAGATGAGGTTAAACGAGAGCCGACTTTGTCAGTTTAAATTTGTCTGGACTTTGGGCACAAGGAAAGCCGAAATAGTCGGGGAGTCCTCCATCATTGTTCACAACAGTTGCCCAGGAATCCGTAAATTGATCTCAGACGTGTCGCTTGAGGGCGCCACTCCATAAAGGCGGGAAGACATTTTGAGAGCTTCAGATGGAATTCCAAGACTCTTGCAAGAGCTATTACTGTTATATAATATGGACCGTATATTTTCAAGTTTGGAGCTACATGTATGCAGTACAAAAGAGACCACTCCATTCAAATCAGAAAGACTACTGTACCGGTACTTGAGTGGTGACTGCAATAAAACACCAACTCACAAGAGACAATTGGACAGAAAAACATCCTCAAAGACTTTCATACAAATGCAATGTTTCATTAGGATGCCTGCAGATATTTTTTTATTCTCCCACAAATAAACTTACTCTAGCCAGAAAATGAAACCTAAAATGATCCCCCCCCAAAAAAGGTACATGTATGTTGTACCGTTCACTTATGTTATTAACAGACTTCACTGCCATTCAATTATTACAGGTTAAAGTCTTCCTGAGTTGCAGCCACAATATTTCACAATTGGCACAAACAAAAGGAAAAGTTCAAAAATGACAGCAGAAAAATGGGGTATCCATACATGTATACTGGCGGAACTCAACTCTAGCCATCTGTGAGAGCCCGACAACTGCAATGTTGATAAATTATTGCCATTAGCAGTACCATCACACACCGCTGTGTGTGGGCGGGCATTCCTGGAAGAGCCCACTCATTCATTGGCCAGTGTACTGGCAATTGATTTATAAATATTCACTGGTTAAAGTGCAAGGGGAAATATCCAATTTGATTGATGTCATTAATTAATGATTTGGGTGACGAGCAGCTGTATATGTGCCACACCAGTGATACCCAGCTGCAGAAACTGTCCTTCACTGCATAAGTAGAGCACATGCATGTGCAAGCACCACATACATGTACATGTGCACTGTAAACTGCACATGGAACTGTGCATGAGCATGTACATAAGCAGTGTAGCCATTGGGTATGTAGTACACATTACATCATATATCATGCAGCCAATAAATGCATACATGTACATGTACATGAGCAGCAAATTAACTTACAGTATTGCCAGGATTTTCTTCAAGAATACAAATTCACGGCAAGTTTGCAAATTCCAATCTAACCAAAAATTGGAGCACACACAGAAGCCACACGCATTTTTTTAAAATTTGTTACATTCAAGATAACATTTGCAACTGTAACGGTAATTATTTTCTTTTCTATTTTTTAAAATCAACGTTAGACAATTTCTAACTCCTTGTTCCTCAATCAATTTGTGCTACATGTACCGGTAACTGTCATGATACAAGTATGTCTAGAAAAGACTTGGGAAGCTAGAATTCCAAACAGTCACAAATGATCACCCAAAATGTATATGGACACAGGATGTACATGTAGATTCAGGCTCGGGCCCCGCTCATTAAATATCCCAGCCCGCGCAAACGATTACCCAGTATGTTGCCACGGCAACAACCACAACACTAGCCCTTTGCTGCTGGGTGAGTACGGGTCGCAGGGAGCGGGTAATATGCATAATCACAACGCATCCCGGGCTCTGGCCGGTTCAGAGTCTCCCAAAGACGGCAAATCACAGACAAATGATCAAAACTTGCCAGTATGGACGACAAAAATGTATTGCATGAATATCTGATCTCCTTTCTCCTTGTGAATCAAATGCTCATAGACAGTAATTTGGGATCCTGTTATTAATTTCAACTGCAGCTGCCTTAGTCGTTTGTTACGTTCACAATATCTACGCAGCACCTTAAAGAACATTCAGCTCGTGTTGTGTAGATGTAAGGTACATGTCCATGTATCACCACAAGGTCCTTCGATTATGGGAGCAATCTCTCACTGTTAGGAAATCATGAAGGGGGGAGTCAAACAAAAATGTCATGAAATGCACAGGGAAATTGATGGCTATCAACCCTCTGCACTGGTGCTTGAGAGCGCTATTTCATAACATAATTACAATGCATTTCTTCCAGGTGGAAAGTGTAGGGTTCTTTAACTGCCCAAGAGTTTTCTTCTCAGTTGAAACACAATACACGTACAATGTCCTTGGTACGTGAACAATACCACAAAAGCACACTCTGAACAATTGACAACTTTTAGCGAAATGAGAGGAGTGTTTTCAGATGCAGTGAAAGATGAGAGCACGCGTACCAACTTTAAAAGAATGGTGGAGGTCAGCATGTATGTACATGCACATCTGTCATTCAGTTCCTTTTCATTTTAATTACTTGAAAAGAATTTATCCATCTTTTTTGCAGTTATTTGAAATTTCTTAGACTTCACCACAGGATGGCTAAATCACCTCATCTATCCCAACAATCAATGGTGGATCTGATAAGGAGGTAACAGAGCTATGCCGCGCCTCCAAGGAACCGTATAATAACAGCAGAGGGATGTTGTTGGTCGAGCGTGAAGAAACCCTCTGATGAAGCCTCATCCCTAGGCCATAAAAGGCTACTTATAAAAATTTCCTCCAAAATTTGGTCCTGGATCCGATTTTGCCAACAACCGTCATGTTTATTCATGATCCAAGCCCCTCCCATCACTGTAGCTCCTCCTCAGTCTGAAGCTGGTGATTTGTCCAGTCCAGGTGTTTACATGTATGGGTTGTCTTCTGGTAGGGCCTGTCCGCAAGGGGAATTCTGCAATTTCTGACTGATTTGGCTCATTATACATTTAAATGTATGTTCAAATCATGGCTACAACTTTGTTGCCTTTACGGTTTGGAAAGGAGATGAGAATTCTGAAGCACTGTTTCTCCCAGAACATATGTAGAGACACGAAAACACCGCACATACTAAATGAACTTCTTGAGGTGCATCAAAGTTAACGTTCCCAATCCCATCTTAATAAGCATTGACTCAAATAAACAAATGCTTCAATTACCGTATGTGCTAGAAATGTTAACTTAAAGAAATGCATCTCTTAGACATACATCCACAAAAAACCTCCTCTAAGCAACAAGTTCATCTTCCTCTTCCATGGAGGACTGTAAAGTGTTTGATGAAGAATATCACTGAAGAAAGGCAATGGGAATTTGGATATCTGCACTCTTTTGACAGAGCAACACCATGAAAAAAAGCCCACTGGAACACTCTTTCAGCGATGGTACTGCACATTCTCGTATTTTCCATGTAAAATAATAAATATCCACATCATGGTGGCTTCTTTCCTAATAAGTGAGGGAAGAGTCCAAGTTAATTTCACACTTGGCTGCACATGTCATCCCGACCTCACAAACCAATGGATTACTGTTACAGGAATCTGGAAAGAAAAGGCTTAGCAGGGTGACCTAGGACTGACCTACATGTACATGTATGGTACATGTACAAGTACCCAACTTGTCCATTGTCGAGCAAGTGCATCAATTCATTAAGTCAATGTACAAATGATCATGTGGCTACGCTGGGTGTGCAATCTGAACCTGATTATTCTTATGCAAACATTTTCAATTTTTCATCAGTCCGTTACTTTTATTCCAAAAGGACAATTTGCGAGTAGCTATATTCCAAGGAAAATCCTCAAATCGAAACACTCCCTGTTTTTTGATACAGGAACGTTTTCATAATGTACTAATGGGAATTACTGTTTGAATTTTATTTACCTCATTAAGGTACATGTACATGTACATGTGCATTATTTAATGCCTAAATGAATAACATGTGGAAGCTGGGAAATGGTTATGTTAACAATGCAAGCTGACATCTCATTTATTTCAACAACAAATGTAAGCAAACAACATGTCATGTGTTCAAAGCAGGTTACATGTACATGTACATGCACCGGTACATGTAAATGATTTGAGGTTCAAAACTACAATTGTTTGATTTTAATTAATATTTTATTTAGGACAGGTAAAACCAACCACTGGTAAGATTGCTCTGTTACACACATTTTATAAACCTAGGTACTTCATTCAACAAGTCAGCACATTTACTCTGGTACATCAATGCATGCATGAAATTTTAAAATCAAACTCTGGTTTTACAAGAAATCTTCAGTGCTTAATGAATGTTGTTTGCTTTGTACATGTACATGTATTCAATAAAGTGTTAGTCACAAGAACTGGAGGTAGCCTACCTATGTACATGTACATGATCATGTATATATCATGTTCTGGTACGTTACACTGTACAGAGACTGTAGTTCCATGAAAGAACCACAAGCTCATTCTAACCCTCCCCCGTTTCATTAAAATAATGGGAATACCCCCCAAAACCAGTTACAAGCAGTGGTCAGGGATATTCAATGTACTGTCCATGTACATGTAGGTAGCTTATTCCATTACAACTAGAGGGTGTGACCGGCGTTAGCCAACAGTGTGGCACCTGTTACACCATCAAAAATTAACCTCAACCCTAAATCCCTACATGTACGGAAATTGCAAATACATGTACGCAACTGGCCTTATTCACAAGTCCACTACGTTTAATTGAAAGCAAGATTAACTTTTTATTCTGGTAAACACAGAACTAGAGAATAACACTGAGCTATTATATAAAAGTTATTGCAAATAAATGTCATTTATGTTGATTAATACTTTAAAGTTTGTGATAATCTAATTTTTCAGGCAATAATTAAAAAAAAAACATTGAAAAGGATTCTGGGCACACAGGGTCTATAGATTTCAATCTGATTAAATCATACTGTACTGAAAATGATTAGAGTTATGCATTCATATGTGTACCAGAATTTCTATCAATGTCAGATATTTTTCTCTGTGTAGTACTTTCATGTTAATTTGCATGTACAGTAATTTGAATATTACAGACAGGTTCTAAATTCTAATCTGACTTTGTAAAGTTGGTAATTTTCTATTTTTCCAACTGCGCATGCGGTACACGCAGACATGCTAGGCATCAGGCTGCCACTTCATGCACTCAAGCATGAGCACGACGTTTGGCACTTCTTTTATAAAGTTAGACAGCTCAACATGCTGTGACATGTGAGAGAAATCACCTGTTTATTTAGTCAGAATTGGTGTACATGTAAAGCACTTTGAACCGTTGGGCAAAGAGAAATCACACAACATAGCGTAATATTGAGATCAACATTTCAAACCAACTCAAAGTCTGCTAAATACCTTTAGGCAACGGTACATTCAAAGATATTGTCTGGAACAGCGCTCCAAGTACATGTAAATTGTAACATATAATGTTCTAGTAGATTTGATGTTTAACGATTTACCAATTTACCAATTCATTGATGGAAACCTCTAGTACGCAGTTCACACTTTCATAAACATCATTACACAGCATGTGCAAGGGAAAGACACTCATTCAGAATACATTCTTTAAGTCTTACCGAAAAAGCCAAAAGGTGACGATTAACATTTCCAAATGGAATCCTGCTTTTCCTTTCAAGTCATTTGGCTCTGCTAAAGCATTAGTTTCCTGCTCTGTAACTACAAATTTCTCTTAGAGGAAAATTTATCGAGGGACCTTCTCAGGTTTCTGAAATTCTCAAGCTTACAGAGACTCACCCATGCCTGAAAGTGGACAACCTGGCTTTGTGAAGAACATGTGCAATGAATCAGTCTCACTGATCATGAGGGAATGGCATTCAAGTCTCACTGTCGGTCAATTTTGCATGACGTACAGTAAACTAAAGACAAGTTGGGGCCCAGAATACCCCAACGCTTCTCAAATAGTCCAGAGTACTGGTGGACTTGATGGAATCCTACCATATCTTGGCATCAGCATGGGGCTAATTTCCAAGGATTCTTATGGCATCATGTGCTTTTCAACTGTACTGGTAAGTAAATTTGCAATTTACATGTACATGCAGCATGCATTGTTTTAATTTGTAGGCTATGCTAGAAATCAAAAAGGCTGTGTTATTTATCATTCATGGGTAAAGTTTACCACAAATGATGGATGTGCTATACAATTTAAGTTCCACACTACACATATAGGTCACTCCTTGAAAGAGTGTCAGACAATCCCAAGGAGTCCCATACTTTCCATGTATACATGTACATGTAGTCTAGGGGTAGTCTCTGATTTCATGCCCCCTTTTTAAAACCAATCTTCCCCGGTCATGAATAAGAAATAAAAACTAAGCAATCAACTGTGACAGCAGAATCAACAGGTTTGTAGATTTGGTAACAAGTTCTATACAGACGCCACTTGACACCCTGCGCACAAACCCTATGAGACTAGTAGGTCAAATTGTGTTTTCTACGCGAATAACTGGTATTTTCCAAGCTAATTTTGACTTTTTTGGTCATATTTCAGATGCTTGTTCAGCGCAATCATTGAAAGTGCACAAATTTTAAATTTATGAAAAATGCGCAATTTTCCTTGAGCAATTTTTATTAGGTTGTGCATATTTTAATGCATAATGTTGAGCGTAATCTTTGAACATGCACAATTTTTGTGCCTCAAACTGTGCGACTATTAAAGGGAGTCATGATGATTACCGTTCGACCGGGCCCGGCAGGTGCCAGTCAGGTGCGGGGATGCGGGGATTCCATTCCCTTCGACCCTCAAGCTGTCTGGCACCAGTCAAGCTGGGAAACTGTTGCCTCAAGTAAAGGCTAGGATTCAAGTATAAACTAGAAGTTTTGGAGGTCATTTCAAAACGGTTCTTTTCTCTAAGTTTATTTTGACTAGGATCCTACTTTTTACTGCAACAATTTTCTGAATTAAATGTCAACAGGGGAATTTAGTAGCTCTCAAAAGGAATTATTTTCAGAGGGAAGCAGTCTGAATTAAATGCCGACGGGGATTTAATTGCTCTCATGTGGCAATATTCATCCAAATGCCCGAATGGTGAAATTTTTCGCAGCCGGCCGATGTGACGTGCTTTGCCCTGGCCCAATGAGTACATGTACGTGCATCCGCCGCTGTACAAGCAGCACCTCATCATGTGCAAAACAGGCCCGTCAAAATCGCACAAACCTTGCAGCTGTTGCCTGCAATTCATGTATCCATGCAATTTTTATCACTGTGTGCAAGTTTTATGGCAATGTCTGTGGTTGCACAAAATCAGCAAATTTTAAATTTGGTGTGCTTTCAAAGATTGCGCTCAACATGCTTAATTGTTGACCGTTAAGAAAAATATGCGGCGTCCGTTTAAGAAGTTCGCCTCTGTCCCAGAACTCTATCATGTCTTTCCTAAATTATTTACCACAAAAGAGCGTCTTTAACTGCTTTGCAAAAGCTTAATCTGAACACATCCATCTCGTGCGGTGACCATGGTGACTGCGAGGTATTTTTTCTAGGTCAAAGCCCAAGGCTAGGGCCTCGGGCTAGTCCTACACCATACATATATGTAATTCTTCTGTTGACAATTGGGCCTAACAATCTTAAACTAAATTAAAGATAAATAGCCTATATGTCACCGAGCCGACAAAGATAACAGGGAACGTGGCCTCATGATAACAATTTTGTTTTACAAAATTATGATCACTGTCTCAAAAAATGGATTATTAGCATTCAAATGCGCCCTCTATCTACCAAGACTAGCATAAACGTTACACATACACTGCAGTTACCCAAGTACAGTGAGAAGGGATTTACAGAAAGCAAATCTTTCACTTACCAAATCATTTTCATGCTGACAATCTAACTGTCATAACTGTCACGATTGTCCTGGCGAACTGAGTTTCTGGCATTTCACAAAGGCTCATTCTTCTCGCAAACAAGAAGCCGAAGTTCCACGTTTTTCGAGAGAAATAAGTTGACACCACGACACCACAATGAACTACCTCCGTTTTCTCAATTCAATTTTATTACATGCAATTACACTATATACAGCACACGTTTTTGCAGCGGACAAAAAAATACAACATGCATGCCGCATGGATTTCACTGGTTCCTCACAATTGCTGCTCAGTCTCTCGATTGAACAGTCCGCGAACCAGTGACACGGAACCCAATTTGCAAAATGTATACATGACGTCATCCGGCCCAAACCCGGGCCGTATGACGTCATTGGAGCGGCCGATTGGGATTGTTTATTTCCGGTTTGTGAGCCATTTCTAGCAGCTGCCACAGTAAACACAACCACACCGTTATAGCTTTCGGCTATTGTTTGCTTGAACAAGGAAATAAACTGCACCGATTACGTTCTCTTACACTTCACGAACGACAGTGTCTATAACTATTTTCCTTTAATTGTCGAATGCTGTCATTAACCGAAGTCGGTACCGGTCGCATCACATCATTTTTCTTACTACTTATGATGTAAAACCTGACATCATCAGATTATTGTATTGACACGACATTACAGTCGAAATCGATTTTTGTGTGTGTGTTTTTTTGTTTGGCCGCCTCTGAATTGCAGCCGGAAAAAAAGGGCAGGTGGTGGTTTCCAAAGGTGCGGGCCAGAAATGTATAAAGACAAGCGCCAATTTCAGACTTTGGAACCAAAATGACTGTTCATTATATGAAGTACGGCATGCAGCTATTGTGTACTAATTCAGGTGCGGATCCATAGGATGGTTGACCCCCCCCCCAGCTAAACAAAAGTTTTAAAAGGTGAAAATAATCCAAAATAACTAAAGTAAATGCACCAATAGATACCACTGTAAACAATGTATGCCATGAATAATGTTTCATCAATTATTGTTTCCGCTTGTCCGCAAAATTGAGACATTAAAAAAATCTCTGGCCTGAACCCGCCCCCCAGCTAAATTCCTGCATCCAGCCCCCCTTGTCCGTGTGCACTGACGCATAATCCACCATTGTGGCTCCAATAATTGAAACGCTCATGTCGCAACTCTCTCTATGAAAAGCTGTGGCGCGGCCAACTGCTGCAACCAACTTCTGACACTCCTAACGCCCCCATAACCTCGTTCAATGCCAATCGCATGTTTTGTATGTTGTGAAAGTGACACTCCTGGACTCAAAGGTGCTTTGGCTAGATCATCTGCAACTTGCTTGATCAAAAGTTGTCATTTTTATTATTTGTATGCACTTTGTTTTCTTGTCCTTTTAGGGGTGTTTTTCTTGTGATAATTATTATCCAACGTATCGTACACACATAGGCCATCAATGCAAAGCTGACATGGTGTTGAGAACCAAAACAAAGGGAAAGCTTTGATCCTTGCTCTAAGTCGCCTTATTAAACAAATATTTCAACATTTGCTCTTAAGTCCATGACCGTTTAAAGGTTTTCCCTCCAAAATGTATCCCATTCTCAGATCTTCCCCTGCACAGTTTCAAATTGCGATCATGTACGCAACACTTTTCTTTACATAGTTTTTCTTAAAAATATTTTTGCTTCTGATGCAAACACTCACACCAGTACGCAAATTAAAAACAAAACAAAAAACACAAGCAAACTCACAAATTGGTAATTTTCTCACGAGCGTACGTTATTCACACGCAAGAGAACGCATTGAAACATTAATGAACTGATTCAGCGTGGAATATTCCAAACGACGGCACGAGACGCGACACGGCGTCTTCGAGACGACACCAGCAGTGGCGTTCGACAATTCCACAACCCATTCGCAACCCAGCCTCCGGAGTTTAATCCCAGAAAGGTCACGGGGTAGCGTCCCCTGTGCCCTGGGGGCATCTCCGCATGATGATTTCTGAGGAATCATCGTGTATATATAACATCGCATCTCAGAGATCGCTCAGCGCGTGGGTGTTCACGTCTTACACACACGCACACCCACGCTTCGGTCATTTCTCTCTCTATTTCTGATGGGTAAAACGGTGTTATTGCCGCCGCCAACTTTTTTTTTTAAACTGGGAACAGAATCTTTTTTTCCGGGGCTTACTTAATGAAACTTTAATTGCATTTTGCACGTCGGTCACGTACAGTGGGATTACTATTTTTTTCTGTTAAAAAAGTCAAGTCTCCAGGGCGCGGGAGATGGGAGTAAAAAAAAAAATTAACAATCCAACGTGGTTTTTGTTTGGTGTGTTTTTGTAGCTGTGGGAGCCTAAACTTGTGTGGGATGATGGATTTGAGTTGTAGTGCATGTTGCAAATAAATCTGGCTCAATGAAGCTGTTTCGCAACGAGTTAATCGAAAGAGGAATCTTTGCAGATAATATAACATGTGTGCCTACTAGCGGACCTGATTTATTGCCAAGAGGCCTTTTTTGGTAATGAAACCTTGTAGGTTTATGACTGTGCAATGGGTAAACCTAATGAAAAGAAAGTTGGCCTCAACATTATGTACATTATGAATTATCGACACGGCATACCCCGCTGACCTATCCAGGTATTGGGTACATAGGGAAAAAAAATTGATTTTTTCCCCAAAAGGACTGTCCACCTTTTTAAGCCCCCCCCCCCCGAACAGTGGTACTGGTAGTGGCATTTCATGATTGCCGGCGCTTGTAATTCCTGGAAAACATTTAAATAAATAAAAGCAACATGTCTCCGGGGGCACCCCCGGTTAGATACACCGTACACTCATGACTGCATACCGGGGTAACGTCTCAATCAAATGCAATTTTGTGCTGGGTGGCACGAGTGAAATTTGTGAATGTTATATTTCTCATTGTAATGTAATTGCATGTTTAATTTAAGATTTGTTAAGTCGAACCATGACACGTTCAATCCTTCTCCTTTTGTCTGATACGAAGAGAATGTTTTGTCGATAAAGGCCATTGCCAGAAGTTCGACTGTGTTCTTTGAATGGGCGTGAGCTAAATCCCTATTGAGTAAATGTAAATGAAAAAAAAATGAATTATTGCTGGACATAATGTCACAACCAATCTATAGTGGTTTAGAAATGATGAAGTCCTCATTATTACAGTCGATTTCAAGGAAACGGGGCTGTTATTGACATTATCCGATCTTCCAATAATGCCCACGCTTTGATGAAAAAAAATCCCCATGCAGTGCACCCGAAATAGATCTGCAAAATTAGGACTGGTTTAGATTCTCCGAACGACTTCACGAATGTACCCCGACAGAGAGGTTTTGTAGGGTAGATTGGAAAAGAATAATTCCACCCACCACGCGGAACAAAGTTTCGACATCCCGACAGGTGCCAGGTCCAAATCAACCGTTTCCCCTTTCTGGAGTTTGTCTACCAATCTCAGGCGACGTGTGAAATTGTCGTCAATGCAAAATTTAGAAACTGGGGCTCACAGTATAGTTCCAAACCATTTATTACAATTTTTCGGCGATGTTTGACACCGCTAAAAGTAATTAGACTGATATTTAAGTCGGTGTAACGACCAACCTTTTTTTTCTGGGAGATAACTACATCAAAACCAGCAAAGGAAAAGCACATCACGTTATATGCCGCAAGTCGGTTGGTTGCAACATGCATGGGTGTTGATGTCGCTAGCACACGATTTTGTCGGGCATAAATATACATTTTACATTTTTCCATCACATTACTTCCAGTGTACTTTCACCTGTAGGGAAAATTTCCTGTGATCTGAGACGACTACGATTATGTTTTCCGTCAACGAATTTAAATTGGTTTTCTAAAGTATTCCATATCACTCTCAAACTTTTTGAGACAGATTTACCAAAGAAATATTCACACAAAATGTGGCTTTCATGGACATAAAAAGTTACAGAAATCAAATCAATTGCTTGTTGAAGGTGCGCGTAAAATCGCAGCAGCACTTCTTGCCGACACTAACTGTAAAGGTTAAAATGCGACCAACGCCTCACAGGAAAAAAACTACATTTTTTTTATGCCTCCAAGTATTTGGTTTCTACAGTTTTCATCCAGTTGCATAAAACCCACCTGCTATAGCTGTATCAAGTACAGCATTATGAACTCGCAATTTTCTACTCTAATCATGGGATAAATTGTAAAAATCCCATGGTTTTAAGGAAACGTGATAGCACTGCATCCTGGGTCATTCCTTAACAAACAACTCAACGACAAAACACCCCACTTCGTATAAAAGAATCGCAGTGCTACCTAATCCCAGGAAAAGTCGCACCAGAGAACCCATCGGTGACATTTCAGATCGTGCCCGTTACCTTTGATATTTTTGAGCCTGGCGGTTGAGTGGGCTGCAGATGACAAGACAGTGGGAGAAAAAACCCATAAAGGTCTGGTCGCCCAGCAGAACAATATACCGTCGTGTTTGACACGCGAGGCTTACATCAAATTTATCAAGCAGAGCGAGAATGAGCGACGAATCTCCATCGGGGATTCGTTACTAGCCAATGAATAAGGAAATGGGCTCTATAGAATTTTAATGGAAGCTATTTGTGTTGTACTGGCGATCAAAGAGTGCGCGGGACCGTAGGTTGAAACCGACAAGTATTTTGCTTTGGTATATTTGTTTTCAGCTTTTAACAACGAGTTTTAGAGGGTACACCACGTTATTTTCACGATAGAAAACACGATGACAACGTAACATTCAGAACAATTTTTTAGTTTTAGTGAGTATAACTTACTAATATTAATATGGGAATTGTACACCTCTTGAAATTCGCTTTTGACTTCTGCCTACAATCGTTTTTACGAAGATTTAAAGTTAATATTCACTAACTGCCACTGTTCTTGTCAATTTCTGTCTATTAAAATGAAAACGGTCGAGGTCAATAAAAGTGACGTGACATTAAAATCTGTAATAGAATGACTTCGAACCGGCGTCCATGCAGAATCAATGCACGTTGTTTTATCGAAATCAAGTGCAATCGCAATGGTTACAAAAGGTATCCCACTCAAGCCAAATTGTTAGCGAAATCTAGAGGCTGGGAAATATCAAGAGGTGTATCAAGGGATGGATATTGCCGTCGAGTCGGCGGGACTAAAGACAGTACCGGTCACTCACCGTATCCCCAAGGGGCCCAAGGCGCTCAGCCCCCGATGTGGGATCAACAAGAAGTGGGTGAGCGACAATACTTTCATAAGAAATTGTTGAAGAGGTCTTCGTTCAAAATGTCATATCCCATTGGATAAACACATGAATAAAATACAACTATGCTAATTTCCTAGGCCTCAAAAAAAAAATCTCAAGGAGAGATTGGTTCAAATATCAAACAGAGCCACTAAAAACGTGAAAACCAAATGTTGAAATCACAACAAACTTTAAGACTGTGGAGATTTGAAGTATACGGGTATAAGCCTGGAAGATTAAACCGGATTAAACTGGAATATGAATCCTTTCAATATCATGAAGAAATATCACAAGAGCATGGACAGATTTGGATTTACAAAAAAAGTGGAGACAATATGGCAATTGCTTGCAGCAATACAGGCAGTCTTATCTGTTCATGCGTCATGGAAATATTATAGATGACATTTTGTGTCCAACATAGATTAGCTCCCTCGTCGCCATGACCATGACAGGTGTCCTCTCTTCTGTCAGTCATTTCATTCAATTCTGAATGTGTTAAAGTTTTTTAATACGTTCAAAGGAATGTAACAAAAAGAACTTTTCAAACACCCATCTTCAGTAGTTCGTTTGCAGCCGGGAAGAAGCATTGGGTTGATGTATGCTTGTTGGCTGGTTGGGTGGGATTTTCTCATGCCAGTAGGCTCTTGCCCAATGTACAGAGTAACAAACACAAGAATATATGCCTCCAAAACAATGGTGTTATTCCCAAGGCATCCATGACTCATCATACTTCCAGATGATGTTGTCAATGAGGCACCAGTAATCTTATACATGTACGCTCAACTCCTTCTCCCTAAAAATTCATTAACAGGTGCAACCAACCTCCAGCTGGACCGAGAGAGAGCACTATTTTCTTGATAATGGAGGCTTCTTTGGTTGGAACTAAACTTTGCTGGTTGACAAACGACTAGGAAATGCATGTGTCACGGTCCTGCTGCTACCAACAAAATGAACACTCCCGACCAACAAGGCTCTTTTCAACCGATGAGGGGGTGCTTCTGTTTGAGCGGATTAGATATCTGACTTGATCACGGCTGATATGCAATAACAGCGAACATTACTTAAAATTTTGTCCCCTGCTCTTGGAGGAAACCAATTTTCATTCATACCTGAGGGTGCACCTCTGTAAATAGGCCACAAATATGTCCACCAAGCAATAACAGTTATACACTCAAGATATTCTATATTAGAGAGTCCTGTGAGCCATGGAATTGGGGAATTGAAGAAACGTGCCACTGAACCTATGAGCAATTTGGTGCAAAAGTGGCACTGAGCCTCTGGCCTGGACTCAGGGATTCAATTCCGAGCACTTCGGCACAAAAGTAGCACTATTTAGCCGTTTTGCAAAGGGATGCTTTTTCAGCTACTTTTCCGAGTGGAGACATTTTCTTCATTTTAGGGGTGGTCTGCTTTGGGTGAGAATTTCTCAAATGTCTTGGTCAATCCACCAAACATTGAAAGGAAAATGAAAGATGACACGTTGATCACCATTTTTCTGTACTGCCTGAACACCCGTGAGAGTTGTGAGTATTTTAAAAAGAATTTTGATGGGGATTGATCACAGCTGTCTAAGGAAATTCGTTTTCTGGGGTTCAGCCTAAGAAGACCATCTGCTGTGTTACCAGTAATTTTCTCCCCTATCAACACCCCCCAACATATTAATCCAATACGTATTCCCTGAAGCAACTGCACCAGGGATGGAAAAAGTGAACGCAAACTTGAGGTGGCCGCAGCATGAGGAATGACTGAAGGCTTCCTACAAAAATCTGAGGAAAGACACTTTGTCCAAGTCGCCAGCAATGAATTATCACTGGTGGATGATGGGCATGGAATACTGCATAGAGATGTCTTCTTGCAACAGGAAGAAGTGAATAAGTCTGTTGTCAACAATATCTGCGGAGAGGACCAAATCAATTGCCCACATTTCAGCAAGTAAAGCAGGTGTAATTTGGACAATCAAATCAAACTTACTTAGAAAGCAACAACTTCAAAAGCCAAGTAAACTGAAGAAATGTTGATGAGTACAACAATCTATGCATTTTCTCTAAAGTCACACAACTAAAACATACTTATTTTGATGTTATTAATTATTGATTACATAACAAATTACATACACAATTTATTTGCATGTTTTGCATAATATACTATGACATGTAATTGAGCATTTTTCACATTCCAATTTAAAATGTTGATAATTTTGGAAAATTAAAACTGCCATGAAGATGTATCTCACTGCATATAATCTTTGGTGGGTTCAGCTGCTGGCCAGTAAGGAACTGAAGGAATCTTCGGATGTCAACTCTGGCACCAACCATCTCGTCTGGTTGCCTCCCCTGAGTCTGGGACTCAGACCCTTCATTGACTGCCAGAGATAGATTAGTAGCAAACAGATCATTAGACATTTCCCTACAGAGGTCTGGATTCCAGATCATTTTGAATGTAGGTTTTTGCTGAGAATGTCCTTAGAAAAAGAGGAAATAATTTGTCATCTATCAGTAACTGACGAATGTGTCAGCCATAAAGTTTTTCACTGTCAAATTAGAATCTGTCTAACTCCTTTAACACATGACCATACCCCATTCAGGGATTTCCAAGTCCTTGAAGTGTGTAGAAACAGTCACCTGGTCAGTCTCCACCCTCAACCTCATCTCACCATTCTGATTGGCTGATAGTTCCTAGGCTCATGAATATACAAGAGAAGAAGTGTAAGAGCAAATTTTGAATGGATAGAGGTTGACAAATACCGTCCTTGTAATACATTGCAGCAATTTAATGAATTCATCACATAAACCATAAGAGAACTGAACAGCACCAACTTCGCTGTTCATCAACATGGTGTTGAAGAAAGACAAGACAAGAGTTGGATTTGAACCTGCAACCTTTGAAACCCTAAAATCCTCAGGGTGGCCGATGACATATCTGTAAGAAGTTTTGGAACAGTGAGAGCACATTTACCATGTAGCTTCCAAGGTTTTTCATTCTTTCAACTACATTCCGCAAGGCTTTCAGGGGTGGCATGCAGATACTGACCTGCAAATGAGGAAAATGATGAATTACAAATAACCATTGGGTTGATAAAGTGTTCTATACAAAAGATATTTTTCGCTTTCATGTTGTGCATCTGAAGTAAATATGTTTCCTTATATTAGTGTGATCAAATTACATTGGTCGACAAAACCAATTTCTTCCCCATTAAAACATTTCCTGAACGCAAAATTCTGACAACAGTAAAAACTGCTAGCATTTTACTTCTTATTGGGTAATTCTTTAAACAAAACCAAAGATTCATCAAAAGTACACAGATTACGGACTTGTAGGGGTGGGAGAAAAAATCGTCAAGGAATCAAGTAGGGACTGACAACTCAATCTAAATATCAATCACTGCTGGATTCAAACCTGATCACAGGTGGAACGCCAGGAAAGTACCACCATGCCAACCTGACCGTGTGCCCCATTTTTAAGAATGTCCACATAGACATTTCAAAGCCTCTTTTTAAGATGGAAATACTCACATCAAAGTCGGGAACAGTGGGTTCACTGTATTCGCTCCACAAACTCTTGGGGATCACATTGACTGGTACATCATGCACGACATTACGACTGTGTCCTGTCCTTGATGGCTGAAATAACCAGTGTGAAAATACAGTGAATTATCCAATTTGCTCTAATAATTTATCAACTAAGGTAGAATGGTTGAACAGAAGGGAACAAACTATGACCATGATGGACAGCATGCTACAACCAAATCCAACACTTTTTAGGGACTATAAGAATCGATTCCACAACCAACACAAAATTTCAGCTGGAACTGACCGTTGGCAATTTTTTTCAGTAACAAAATGATGGACCCTTACAAGTTCAATGTCGAAAGTGAGGCAGGGGCTGAATTTCTTTGTCAGTTTCACTTTCACCGATTTGGCGGTCTGCGCCGTCTTCATGGCTCGGACAACATCCTCTGGTGTGATTTCCAGATAGATCTCGTTGGCCTCCTCAGACAGGCCTTCCATGCGGTACTCGTCAAAGAAGTTGCTCTGACAGACAGAGGGCCAGCATTAATAAACATGTATACTACTTCAAATAGTCAGTGAGAGGCAATTTTATGAGGAGCAAATGTAAACTATTCCATCGCAAATTCATTTCATGTAATACGTAATTATCTTCACTGTTATCAATGTAACATTCTAGCATGGCAAAGATTTACATTTAAGTTTTGGTTTGCTCATTTTCCTCAGCAAACTTGGGCCTTCACAATTGGTTATTAATTTCTCTATTGAATTTATGCTCAGTCCTGGAAAAACGATACAGGTTTTCTTTCCCAATTTTTCAAATTACATTCTCTGCTTAGTCATGCAGCTACATGTGCTGCTATGTAATGCAATTGATCAGGTTGGGTGCCGGCAATGAGGAGAATTGTTCCCAACTTACCGCAGTTAGTTCACACCAGATACCTCCCTTGGCTACTTTGTCATTCAGAATAAAGTACATCTTGTTGACAGTCAGTCTTAGAATACAGAGTGGTGTCATCTTGGAAACAGTACTCACAACTCCTTTTACCAGTGAAAATTTAAATTTAGTAATTTACACCATAACACATGGCACGCTTTGAGGAAACATTCATAGGAAAGTCCTTCTAGGTCAATGACACATGTGCAGGCCTTTGGTCTAGTCTCATCAAATTTTTGGACAGTTTTTGCCATAGCCTAGTCCTATGTCAAACTGCAAAAGGTGATGGGCCCTACAGCTAGTAGACTAAATATTAATATTTATGAAGTACACAGTAAAATTAACTTAACCTCATGCTAATTTAACAAGTGTATAATTGCCTAAAGTTGGTCTGAACAAAACTTGTCCACTCAGTCTGACCTCAGTTCAATCTCTATTGAGGAGTTTGCTACACCTCAGCCAGTGATTATGATCTGATGACTGAGGGTCACATAAATTCATGCTGAATTGAAGCATGATAGGATATCCATGCAAATACCTTGGACTACTCCACAACGTTTGGCCAAGGAGAACCTTCTTTCACAATCATAAATCACAGGACTCAATCATATGCCAATTTGTCTGCAAAATCACAAACTCTACTTCCAGACATACATGATAAGCCCACTAACTGCCATGGTGTGTTAGAACTCCTTTCTTTGAATTTCTTTCTTTCTTTTTCGAATTCTGGACTTGATCCGAGTGTGTGACAAATTATTACTATCATTATTATTATTGCTTATTTCTTACTTATCCTGGGTTTTCCGTTCAGTTTTCTATGGATCCTAGTTCACACAAAACTACTAAAATACAGATCGAGTCCAAACTTCAAAAACAGGAGTTCTAACGTCCCAGTTAATGGATCTACTTCCAGACAGGAACATGGATGACTTGGAAGTAGGACAATGACAGTTTAGTAAGGTCCTGGGCTGAAGTCTCAAGAATAAAGTCTAATGACATGAAGGAGTGTAATGTAATTAAAGATTAATCACATTGGTAATTCACAATTTCAATTTTTATGAAATTCGGTTATATATACACGTATATAAAAAAAATCCAATAGGTAAAAACTAAATAAAGATTGCTACTGACATCAAAAGCATGAGTAGGAGTCATTCTTCATATCGGGCAAACTGAAAACGAAAGTTGTCAGTAGCATCCAATAGAAGCCTGCTTGATGATGTCACACTATGGCTCTGCAATTATACGACTGTTTCGTTATTTTGGGGCACCCACGTGCGTGAGCGCTGTGCTTGCTCACACCAAACTGTGAATTACAAGAGGTCGGACTGTGAGCGCAATTTGGAATTGCTTTTCCATTGACAATGGTGGCCAATACTGGATCATATGATGGAGTAAAGCCTCCCAATTTGAACGGAGTAAGGTCCTGACGAATGTCAGGCAGATGGCTGTGTTAATTTGCTGGGAATGACATCTAGGCCTAACTTAATTTAGGCTACCATGGCTACCCCTTGTATCTCTGTTCTTTAAAACTGTTACGGCTGCAAGGTCAAGAAACTCTGGGGGAATGAGAGCTGTTACTATCCACTCCAAGCGGAACAAAAGAGCGCTTGTTTGTAAATGAAACTGACTGTCCTTTTGGTATGTAGGCACGCAAGTGTATTATGCACATTTGACGTAGAGTACACCAAGTATGTGCAATGACCTTTACATAGGCCTACAATAAGTACAAACATGTACAGATGACGTGCAAGAACCTGGTTGTGACCATCTGTCTTTCTTATGCCGATTGGGGGTGCACTTCCGCTCAGGCATGTCAGGGCGGATTATGACATCACCAAATCACTAGATTTGTTTGCCGCCCTCAATGACACATTTTTGGAACTGAACTCCCAAGAACAGATCGAAGCTGCCACATTTAATAGTCCTGATAAAATTTAAATTTTAATTAACGGTAACATGACCACTTCCCTGTAAATAACCATTTTAATGAAAACATGTCTAGCTCCACACCCTGAACAAAACCTCAAGTTGGTGTGATGTTTCCTGATCATGAGATGATCTTTTATTTAACATGTTTAAGAAAGTTTAACGTTAATAAGAAGAGGTTGACGACGTAGGCCTATGACGTCAAACGTGCCAAAGCTGAGTTTCAAAAAATGAAAAACTTGACATTACAATCAACCCAAAATTTCAAGCTTACTTGTAAACTGCTCTATACAGCCAATGTCTACGACTTTGGCTCGAAATCGCATGCTTGATTCTGTCTTTTAACGAGGAGGCTTTGAAAAGTAACGATGATGAAATAAGCGAACTCAGGCCTCAGGCCACCTCAACTTTATAGCCGTGCAAGCAGACGACGTCAATTTTGATCTCGCGCGCCACTTGTAATAGGTTCAATCATGTCAATCATGTAGTCTGCTCATGGACGTAGGAAATGTCTGCTGCACTCTTCGCGGAAAAGTTATTATTATGAGTCTGGATACCAAACAAAATCGTAAATGGTGTTCATGAACAATTTTGTTTAAATTTTAATTTTATCTCTGGAAAAACTTGCAACAAATTCATCAGAAATATAATTTTAACTTTTCCACAACAAAAAAAGAAAACATTTTTGGATCAATATATCTTTGACTTATACACCCTCTTCACGGGGTTTGACCCTGTGGCCTAATGGATAAGGCGTCAGCCTCCGGAGCTGAAGATTGTGGGTTCGAGTCCCATCAGGGTCGGAATTTTTTTATTTTAACAATAGGTGAAAATAGGAAGTGTTTCATTAATCATAGTTGTGTCTCAAATGTGGCAAAATCCATTTTATAGGTTTATTTTACTTTGTAGTAACTTTGAAAACAATACGCATTTTCAATTCACAAGACCAATAGATGGCGCTGTTCGTTTAGTCAAGACAAAACGACATCAAATCACCTGCTTCATGGGATTGGATCCTAACAGTATTATTTCATTAAATACATTGCACACATGAAAGCAGAATAAGGGCTTACCCGAATAAAACCTAAAATCAAAAATCTGGATATAAAAAAAATATATTTTTATGCTCCAACGTTAAGTAAAACTTGAATCGAGACTATGCGGTAGGCCACTGACTGGGGTAGGTGTGTCATCGATCTACAATTTGATTGGTCGTTGTTTAATCAATGGTAATAAAAAGCGACGCTAGGCTGTAAACATTGCACACATTAAATTTGTCTACGTGTATAAATTGGAACAAATATTTCTATACTTGGCCTAGTGACTAGTAGGCGGCTGTGCGGTTATTATACTTTTTTTCTTTGTTAATTGTTATATGTAGAAGACTTACATGTAATTTTTTTGTCTTTCGTGTCCAGTTATGTCTTTATAAGGGCCCCTACTCGACAAGCAGTGCTTCGTAGTGGTCCTGCCACCTTTGTGTGTGAAATAAAGTGAAGTGAATGAATGTTACTGGACACTTACCGGATACTTTTTCGTTTCTTAATACCAGTGCATTGCAATATTTATCGTTCTTGATTCCTGTTCTTTCTCTGTAAATTAAATCTAGTATCACCATGATCGCTGGCAAAAGAAACCGACGCAGATGAAGATTCGGTTGTGACAGTTGTTACCCGCTCATCTACGGTTCCATCAAGTCTCAGGTTAGTCGTAATATAGGTAGACACCAACAGTTGTCAAACAGGGACATGGAGCTTCTAATCCACAGAAAGTGCGATTGTTGAGACAAACGGCCTTGAAAGTTTAATCCATTGATCGTCAGGTAGAGGTTGAAAGGGGTCAAGCTTATCAAGCCTGGATAGATTCAAAGTGTACTCAATTTGCAAGCAAAGCAGAAATGCCACCACATAATGCAGTGCTGCAGAGAACAGTAGGGTACGTAGGACTACATGATTCAGGTAAGTTCACGCACACACAAAAACAATATCAGTGCAGAATTGCGGTGATTCGACAGCCAACATTGTGTCTTGAAAGTGTGGATTTTCTTTCTTTCTCTAAATTCTAGGTTCAAAAAGACAAGGAAAAGCATATGGAAATGGAAACTCGTGCAGAAAGTAAATCAAGGTATAACTCTGGTGGAATGATAGTGGCTTTGCATTGTAACTAAGCATTCTGTGTATTGGTTTATACTTTGTGAGAAAGTGGAAGCAAGCAAGAATGGTCGTTTCAATGTGGGATCAACCATTGCTGCAACAGATATACTTCATTCTTAAATTCACATTGTGCATGAACCGCGCTAAAGAGCTCTCTCTGTTCACTTAGCCACAGCCTACTTTGTCTGACAGACCATTCCAATATTATTACACAAACTGACAAATAGCATACAGTGATATTATTCCACAAATGATTTTTCCACTTGACAATCAGAGCCAACAATGATGGTTCTGTGCGACCTCCAAACCCATACCTGGAACAGCAAGAAGTAGATGTTTTGTATCACCTGGGGCTGTCCACAGATAAGGACCCTCTCCCAGCACGCTTTGGAGATGTCAGGGTAAAGCAATAGATGGTGACTTTCACAGTACTGGTTATCTATGCATTGTTTTAATTTCCTTTTGTGTTTATAAAGAGGCACAAGTCTTTGTTTTTAAAGCAAATAAAGTAGGCTGCCTGTCATAAAGATTCTTTGTTGAAATGTTCACTTTCCTTCTCCTTTGTTACCTACGTATTGTAATGCCTCTAAAGGCCCAACAGCAGACATATGGCACTTGGAAGTTGGGAAAGAAAGTTGCATGAAACTTAGTTACAGTGTTTTTCAACTTGTAACGGGGAGTTACGTTGGCTGAGGGATGGTTTGGATACCATCCACGTCGGCATGTGGAATTAGGTTTTCAGTCCTTGCCTGATTCTGTGGGTTTTCCCCAGATTCGGTAGATTTTATCTCCAAAAATGGATACTTCTTTTTTATCTTTTCCCCCCAGGGTCCCTAGGAATAACAGTTTTGTTCATGATGTAGTGCTTTGCCCAGGTAAAATAAAGAATAGGTGCCCCAAAAGGAGTCACAAATTAGGAAAACAGGTGATTTGTAGAAAAGTGGCATGCTATGATAAATATTGAAATGATTCCTAGAAATGCTCGTTCGTTGTGTTCTTTGTGATGCTGCAGTTTGTCTGCATGGGTGGAAGTGCGACAAGAATGAAGCGATTTGCCGAGTTCATCGCCCAACGTCTCGGCTTCAGCGACCACAATGGGGCCCTCCTGACTGACTTGTGCAGCACCGATCGCTACAACATGTACAAAATTGGCTGTGTTCTCGCAGTCAATGTGAGTGGAATTTTTTCCAGTGTTCCTGCCTGTTCTAAGCTCAGCGCACTGTTGGAAACCCACTCACCGTGTGAATCAGTGACGACGTTACACTACAAATTTGTAAAACCGAGTGACCATATTCAGAAGCCATTATTGTGGACTCAGTTCCGTTATCTCAAAAATTTGCCACAAAAGCAGCTCATCTGCACAGATAAAGGTCAAACTATTTTTGGAATCCAGTCAGTGAGGAGAGATATGGGTTAGATTTGGAAATGGTCATGTTTTTTTACTGGCAGCATGGAATGGGCATGCCTTCCATCTCCATTCTGCTACACGAGTTGATCAAGTTGGTGCATTACGCTGGCTGCAAGGATGTGGTTTTCATCCGCATGGGCACGAGCGGCGGACTGGGCCTGCAACCGGGCACCGTGGTCATCACGGACACAGTGGTCAATGAGATGTTTGAACCGGCCTATAAACTGGTTAGTTGCAATTCCGTATGACTTTAACTTTGACTTAGACTATGACTAAGATTGGTGGCTGTTTGGAAAAAGGACTCCATTGTGTAATGATCCATGCGGGGGGTCAGGGTGATACTTACTCATGCATGTCCCTTTTTCCTCCCTCTCTTCCAACATCTGTATCGATGGACAGTAGCAGTGTCCTCCAAAAAAAGAAGAAACACAGCGAATGGACATGTTACAAAAATTGGATAGTTTACTCGTCGTTTTCCTCCAACCTCAAAACTAAATTACAAGTACTTGGAGAACTACATGTTTGGACTTTTGACAGCAAGGGTTGTCTGCCTGATGAGTATGTAGATATGTTGGAGCCATGTACTCTACTTACTCACTGTCAATTTTCAACTTAATGTGTACAAAAATGTGAGAGGAGTGAATGATACGTCCCTGGAGATCCGTTATAATCATTTGATTTTGACGCCGGCAGCTAATGTTGATCTGTGATCTTTATTTCCAGGCTGTCTTGGGCAAGATCATCAGCCGTCCAACGAAGTTGAGCCAGGAGTTGGCATCTGAGCTGCTTGCTGCCCACGATCCAGGTGCGGACTATGCGGTTGTCACTGGTAACACCATGAGCACCTCAGACTTCTATGAAGGTACACATATTTGATCAACTTTTGCTTATGTTCTTTGTCAGTGTTACGGCTCTTTCCATTAAAGGTCTATCACAAGTTTTCACAGGTCCTTCACAAGTTCATCGTAAGTCCTCACAAGGCCATAATAGATCCTCACAAGTCATCAAAGTCCATCACAAGTCCTTACAAGGCCATCACAAAAGCTCATAAGTCCAACGCAAGTCCTCACAAGTCCATCATAAATCCCTGAAAGTCTTTACAAGTCATCCCCAATCCATCACAAGTCAATCAGGAGGCACCTGTCTCAAGTCCAGTGACAAAATATTCAAATGGGCATTGTTCTTCACCTAATAATGGGAATTGACTTGTGTACACACTGACTCTTAAACACTCATAGACGTGTAATCAGCCAGCAGTAGGAGGTCAGTTCTTTACTCACCGAGCTACTGATTCATACTACTGCTTTATTTGGAACCTTTTACTTTTTTCGTTCAGGTCAGGCAAGGATCGATGGAGCTATCTGTGAGCATACTCTGGAAGACAAGATGGTGTACCTCCAAGCAGCCTATGACGCTGGTGTACGGAACATTGAGATGGAAGCTTCTTGCCTGGCAGCAATGTGCGGCGCAGCTCAGATCAAAGGTTGGGATGATTCTGTTGAGTCCTGTAGCTCCCTGTTCAGGATCATGGCCTGGTGTTACATTCGATTCATAGCTGGATGTCACCTAGGTTGGCCTGTGAGAAAAAGTGAAACAACATTAATTGTTTGTTTTGATTTGTTGCTTGTTTTCTGTTGTTATGAGACTTTGCAGATGTGGTGCTGACAGACAGCCAAATGCTCTACCCTAGAAGGGTTATTGGTGACCCTTCATTCTAAAACCAGGCTCAAAGAAGGCATTGTAATGTCTGATATTTCCTTCCTCGCTTTATGTTCATACTTCAAAGTGATCGATATTGAAAAATTTGTCTGTTGAAAGCTTTGATAGTTACGGGTAGTGAAAGTTGTAGACTATGCAATGTCCATGTGTATACTAGTGTCATTGTCCTGATTATAGCTAAGAAGCCTGCTCTGGTCAGCCTGATTTTAGAATAACGGGTCATACTCACAGGCGGCGGAATGGTTTTCAGGGAAGGGGGCAGTTTCGAGGCTGTCAGACGTCAGCCATAAATAGGCCCATCCATTAAGCCCCACCCTATTATAGGACCGGCAAAAAAGTGGAGTGGGGCGGGGGCACTCCCCTTACTTCCATCGCCAGTGGTCACACTTTTGTAGCAATCTATTTGCCTCACGAGGTTTTTTGTTACCTCTTTAAAATGCACTATGAACTCTTCATCTGCATGCATCTCTCAGAAATCATCCTCAGAAATAAGGCCATTCAAAGATTTCCAAAAGTTCTTCTCCAAGAGAGTCACTTGTCAGTTACCTCAGGCAACTCCTAGTATGTCATTGCCATGTATTTCCAGGGGCTGTGGTGTGTGTGACCCTCCTGGATCGGTTGCTAGGTGACCAGGTGACCATGACCGAGGAGGAACATGACAAGTGGGAGCAGCGCCCTCAAGAGTTGATTGCCAGATTCTTCCTAAATAGACTGCGGAGGGATGCACTGAATTGAGCGGTGAGGAGGCAGAGTATTGATGGAATTCAAAAGCTAAACCAGTGCCTTGCTCAGAAGCAATGTCATCAGTGGATGCAGTGCCAAGTCGTATTTCAAACGCCAAGTCGTATTTCAAACCAGATTAGTTAGATTTACCCAACAGTTCTTAATCTTTCGGTATTTGAAATCAGGACAGCCGTGGTCATGGTTAAATTTTTTTTTTGGTAGTTTTTAATCCCATTCCGTGGAAAGCATTAATGTTTTACAATTACTATGTTTTCTTTTTTATGTTCTTCTTTATTCCAAATCCATACTCGGAGGAAAGTGTTTTGTCAATGTAGACATGACAAAACTTCACCAAAAAAATGTGTTTGGAGGATGAAAACACAAATAGTAAAGGATTTATTGTCCCTGAAATGAAGTCTTTTGTTTAGAAAAGGTCCTTGAACTTCCATGGATGTGCTAGGCCATGGGGGAGAGTGTAACTTAAAGAAAACAAAACAATCAGTGGCTTGTCCTTTCAAAGTAAGGTACAATAAGAACAGTTGGGCTAGAGTGTATGCTTTTCTCAGGGATCTTATGTCTCAATCAGAATGATACTGTCTGCTTTGCACGGAGCTAAGATGCAGTGATCAATATTTGGCAATCCTCCAAACTTTAATATTTGTATGAATCCATTAAGAGTTGAAGAGTGCCCTCTATGGTAAAGGACAGACAGGATGACAGGAATGATTTCATGTGGGTGCTCAATGCACATGTGGAGGTCTTACTCTTAAAACAGATATTGGTCCCACTTGTTCCTGCTCGGAGCAGATAATTAACAAACGTATGCATTGTCACTGAGTGTTTATGGGTGAAGAACATATCTTTTTCTTTATGGATTTAGGTTATTTCATAATATTTAGATTATACACTTAGATTACACAAGGTTTGCAGAATTTTTGTGAGAAAAATGGTTGAAAATACTGCTGTTTGGGGGTACTGCTTACCATCATAGTTAGTCCTTCCTCATTGAAGTTATGTTAATAGTTATAAATTCAAAATGGCAAATTCACATGGCCCACATTGGGCAGTCTTGATACATTCCCCAAATGTTGGGCACAATCCCTTGCTGCCAGGACATTGATTGATGATCACACGTTATTTATAATCCATGAGAAATAAATTGACCAAGTTTGATAGTACCCTCAGGCTTGATTAATTTAGTAACGCTCAGGCAGAAACTGAAACGCCATAAAAGTTGACCTTGCTTAAAAATGCAATGAAATATTTTATCGCTTTTAAATATTTAATCAAATGAAATGATCTTTCAGAAATTCCATCCGCATTGTGCCAAAAATTCCATGAAGTGGATTTCTAACTTGAATTATGAGAGACTATTATATTCTAAAAATGTTACCCTATGTGATCTTCAAAACTAGTTTTTATGATGTGGTAAATGCCCGCGTTTTGTGCATTTACACTGCAACAATAACAATGCTCATATTTCAAACATGGCAACTTTTATTCTCTCATTGAATTTTTAAAACATTTATTTTACATGTATGTGTTAACGGAAAGACATTGTGAATGAGGAGCTCTGTTTGTACCCAACATCGTATTACATGAAGCATGGACATTGTTCTACCAATCTGGTGATATATCAGCAGTACGGTAATTACAGGTTACATCGTAAAGAATTCTCCAAATTTTTTATCAAATGGGAGCATTTAAGTAGTTTCCTTGTGAAGTAAACATTACCCTGAAATTATAACGATTCTTTTTTCTTTCACATTAATTCCATTGTTCTTCAGATATGTAGCAAATGAAATTTTGATGAACATTTGAAATCAAAATGGCAATAAATGGCATGAAAAGAGTACGGGTTCTGGGTTTCTCTGACCCCAGGAATGCTAGGATGTCAGCAGGGCACATATGCAGACATAAAGTTATATTTTATTTTAAATTTATAACCGTTGTACATGTATTGCTTTTACCAGGTCAAATCTCAAAATTGCTTGTACATTGTATTCTTGTGTGTAAGTCTTTACAGTTCACAATTGGAATTACATGGTTTTCATAGCTGTACTTGGAGTGAACAACTTGTTCTAGATTTAGACTTATAATTATTTTTGTTTTCCTGAATCTTACTCTCAAATAATCAGTCAGGACAAATTTATCCTGTTTGCTGTAATCGCATCCATTTAGCAAAGTGAGTGTTGTTTATTAAAATGTTATCCTGAGACAATTTTTACATAGATTTGTGATAGAGACAGCGAACCAGTTTGTGGTATTTCAAAAGTCAAGGTTGTCCAAAAACAAAGCCCGGTTGTGAGTACATGTACATGCTGATAGGGTAGACTCCACACACCCTTAATTGCTGTTCCCGAATGACCTCAGAAGTGTTTTATTTTGGGCATGCAATGTTGTTGATAAATGGTTTTAACTGGGGTTATAATTTTAGTCACTCTAAAATAGTTTCTCTTTAATTCATTTATATTGGGATGGTGGTTATGTATTTTATTTTAGGGGATTATGTTTGCAGGGACAGGTGGCCATTATTGTAAAAGTACAATTACCTACAGGGTACCCCAAGTAGCAGGGACTTACCATTTATATAATGCCAACTTCCCATCATGCAGTGTTTCTGGGTGTGTTTCTGATGCTTCTGTGTGACCTCTGACAATAGAAGTGATCTTCATGCATCATCAGCGTCGAGGAATGGTCACCTTTTATTCTTGAACAGGAGAGCCGAAGTTTGAGGTCTATAGTATTCATAAAAAGAAAGAGAGGAACCTTTACTGTTTGTGAGGTTTTTCCCAAAACAAAAATATTCTTTGAGCTTACACACGCCAATGACAATGGCAATGCTTGGGGGTTAAGTTCATATCAGAAAAAACAACTGTGCAACATCTTTAACAGAACTGGCAAAAACCAAGAACAAATGTAAAACAAAACACAGAATGAAAACAAAGAAAATCTCAAATTTATCTTTGATATAAAATTTGTTTATTGTTATTTGAAACTTTATTACAGTTTTTTTTTTGTCTGCATGAGACTCTGGATTTGTGTGCATAATTTTACAATTAAAAAAAATCACTACAGTAACTTTTAATCTCACAGTCAAAACATTTCAACTTGTGGATTTGCTTAAATCCCATAACATGAATTGCCTCAGCAGTCCACTGCATTAACACACATTTTCCTTTTCATGACTGGCTTGAGATATTGCTTTCACATATGCATGTATTGTTACCAGCTTAACTAGAAAAAGAACCCATGTTTTTCAGACATATTTGACTTGGTCGATATTATTTCACCTAAAAGCTATGTTAAATAACTTTTAACAGTTGATTTTTTTTCTGAGTTACATAGATTTTAACCCCAATATTTGTATGTATACGTACAATAAAAACATCTGCAATTCCCCTGTCCACAATATGGAGAAAATGTGATTTTTGTTTCCCCTTATTCCCTAATTTAGTCCCTAATTTAGCTCCTGGAGCATCATAATGACACAGAACTTAAATAGCCAATTTTTTTAAAGCCCATTAAGTCTAAGAAGTTGACACTGCGCAGCACATGAAGGCATTACCCCCATCACACCTTCCATCACTTTGATAAAACATATGGGAAACAAGATGTGCATGAGCTGCAATCATCAAGAATACGTTCAAAAATGCCGTAATTGAAACTCACACTTGGATGTGATTTCTTTTTCAGCAAAAAAAAGAATTCTGCTTAGGCAGAAAAAGATGATTAATCTTCAGTAACAGTATTGCTGGGTATTGAGTGATTTCGAAGTCTGGGTTTTCTTTTACTGTCCTTTTACTGGGAACTCCCCTCTTTGGCAGCGAGCTGGTTATAAAATGGTCTCATTAGGGGTAAAATATTAACTATGACTATGGAAATGCTTGGCTAATGGGAAAACAAGTACTATTGGAATTTACTTTAATAATCTCCTATAAGACATCAAGTCAGGAATTGATCATGCCAGACAGTTTCTGGCAGTGTGTAATACATCTGGCAGTAATTGTGAATTTGCTCCGAGTGGGCGTGAGCTCTTAGGCAACTTCATCCAGGGAGTCACACAAGCCTAACTTGACCAAGAAAGAAAAAGCGCCTGTTGAACACAATAGATCCAAACCTCCCCAGGTGACCTACACATTACCGTTTTGAGTAGGCACATTTTGTAAAATGGACACAAGCCTTGTTTCCCGCCCCCCAAGATACAGGAAATTTTTACCCGACAAAAGGAGATAAATCTATATCCCAATGTTGTGGTTTTTTCGGGGGGGGGGGAGATGGAAGAGAAGTGGCAACTGAAGGAAGCATATTCTAATATTAGTTAAATTCAGGGTCAACAAAAAAGCTGGAAACACTTAGAAAATTGAATTCCCACACCCATTTTTAAATAAAGTGCTCAGTGTTTTGTATTGATAGGCCAATGAGACTGCTGAATTAATCGAGCTTAGCATCAAGGATATAGGAATACAGACTCCGAATGAATTCAAATTACACAATGATATTTCTTAAGTATTTGGGTGCCAATAAATGTGATTTAAATAGGTCTTGCTGGAAATTACCTTCTTTGTTTGCGTCTATGAAAAAAATACTCAATTAAGCACAATCTCTTAATACCGTGTCAATTGTACAAAACTTTGCTGCGGTAACACATTCACCATCTAAGCATGCAATATGCCTTTGGATTCGGCAGAGGACACAGAGAGGTGAATTTGAACAACGACGAGGAAAAGAGCAGGTGCCAACATTTTAATGTCACTTCGCAGAACAAAGACACACATACGTATCCTAAAAAAAAACCAAAGACCATATATACAGCATTTAATGACAATTTAATTTTTTTACACATACAATATAAAGAATAAATATCTTCTACACATAAAAATATATTTGTACAATAGCCCAACACTCTGCATAACCTTTTGAGTTTTGTAAACACAAACCAGATGAATACGATGAACTTCTTGCCTCCCAGACAACTTCGGAACCTTCACTTGATGCTTTCAGATGCTTTCTTCAGATACGCTGGCAGTCCAGAATGATTAGAACTGGGCAAAGTCTTTTGGACATTTCTTTATGCCCTCTGACCCTCCTGCCAAAACAGAAGACTCGATTACAGGCGCGGTTCTAGAGCCCAATTTTTTTTGGGGGGGGAGGGGGGCCTAGACCCTTCACACGTGATGTCACCTGTTAACTTTCGATACTGCTTTAGACAAAAGTCTTTGGGGGCCGACTCCCCCCCAAACAACAGCACCTGGTTGGCTAGTTAACTTGTAAGTAAAACCACAGGACCCTATGCACATCAAACAAAAACAGCCTCGGACTTTACAGTTGGAAATGGATAAGATATTTATACAGTGTAAATTTGTTGATTTATTCTTATTTTTTAAATACATCAGAAGGGGTGGCTGTGTGTCCATAAGGATGGCAACAGCATTATCACTATGTATACACAGCATATAAATTATTACAAGAACTGAAGACTTCATCAACATGAATACGCCTTTTTTTTCTATACACAACATTTTAATTTGTTTTGGTTTAATATATTAGTTATCTACCAATAACATACAACCGGTGGGTAATGTTCACAAGATGTCAAAAGAAATGTTACGTTTGATAAATTAACAGTCCTCAATCCTGCACCAGGTGAAGCACTGAAGACAGCTAGGGTTAACCCTAACAGTCCTCAGTCCTCCAACAGGTGAAGGATTGAGGAGTGTTAGGGTCAGGTGTCTCTATACAAAGGACGTAACGCACCACTCCTACACAAAGAGCACTTCACTTTAAGATATCAGATGTTATTCAACTCAAGGACAAAACAAAAAGAAAACAAAATGAAAAATTTGTCCCTTATTTGAGCTGGTTGGCTAAACCGTTTTAAGGCACTATAACCAAGTCTTCACAGCTTGGTTCTGGTTTAGCAGGGCTATTCTGACCATAGTGAGCACGCCAGCACTGCAACAACACAGCGAGTCAGCAATGCTAAAATCAAAAACTACAAGGATTGAAAAATGCCACTGTTCTACAAGTGTATTCATATTGTACATTTAGCTAACACGTAAGAAATAAAAGTAAATCAGAAAGGTACAGTATCACTGGAAAACATATGACGACTAAAAGAAGGTGGGCTTTTGGAGACTACTTTGGAAAAGTAGAGACTTTCTAAATTCTGCTAAGAACTAATGCCAACTGTTATCCCACAGTCGCAAAAGAAACACTAGGTAATCTGTTGAAGGAACTAGATAAGCTTCTACAGGTAACAGAAAACTTGGTAACTATCCAAAACGTGTAGAAAGCTTCAAAGAAACCTTCAGCCGCTGATTTCACGAAACATGGCGTAACTTTGAACCAGGCATAAGCCTTTCACCACAAATTTATAACACAGCCACGCGATATATTTACGTTCCATTTCATGAAAAGTTGCGTAGCTGCGCCACGCTTTTGCAATGTTAAATTTCTTGGACGAGCACCAAAAACGGCTTTTACAACGGCTGTTTGGAAGCTTTTGTTTTTTCTTCATTGGAACCAGCCCAGAAATCTTGTGTTTTCTCACAGCCAAACAAGGTTTTCCTTACCTTCTAGAAAATTTGTTTTTCAACTTGCGCAATAAAATGTGGCGTAAGTGGAGTTACGCCATTGCATGAAGTTTTGTGAAATCGGCTGCATATCCGCATGCCAAGCTGTCTAAGTACGAAAAAAAAGCTGGGATTCCCTCTGGAGATTTTGTGCAATTATTTCACGTCACTTTTCATAATTAAAATTATGTACACAATGCGGTGTTGGTTAAAAAAACATAAAGTCATCTACATGTACTTAGAGTCTGTACACAAAGAAGTTGGCTGGCCAATCTTGGCAGCAGCGTTCAGCTGGGGAGGGGATTGCTTCGAATCTCTGTTCTGTAGTGCCTGAACGTGCTGGGGTGTTGGCAGTCGTAGTCGTCCTCATTGTCCGTGAACCGATCCGTGCCTTGGTCCCGGTTGTCCGAGTCACGCCGCTTCTTCTTGGCTTGGCAGGACCTCAGCCAGGTGCGATGGATGCTCACTGATGCCACAGCGCTGACCAGGGCCGACAGCAGTGCCACGACCAGCACGAAGGCCGTGCTGATGGCGGCTGGCTGAGTGGCCTGTTGTGAGCAGGCCACCTCTGGCTGCGACTGTAACCGTTGAACCTCTGGGGCAGCATTAAGCAATGGTTCTGTGGAAGAAGAACATCATTTTATGTACAAGTTACATAAAAGAACACTTGGGAAAATGCAACCCAAAACATTTCTGATGGTATAAAAAATAACCCTCTCTCATCTTTAAATATCATCGCCTACCTCAATCATAAAAACTGAACCAAACCGGAAACATACCTGATATTAGACATTTGTAATCCATGATCAGACGACCAAGTTAATCCCAACCTATTACTTAACCCTACAATGCCAAGAATTTATTTGGACAAAACTCTCCAACTTAACTGTTTCACAATTTGGAGCACGTTTTACACCTAACACACTGAAAGAAAAGGTACATAAACCAACTCCAAATATCTTGGTCCTATAAGATGAAGTGGGTTTGCAGAGATACTGCGAGGGTTTTAGCCAGCGGGGTATCTGGGTGTCTTTCAGACACCCTAAAAATCCATTTTAAAAACATCTTTAGCTTATTAACTGATTCATGTAAAACTATCAATAGTCTACATTCTGGATACCTTGTTTTCAATCCAAGTTCCACTTAGGGTCTTATTTCCAAACGCTACCTTCAAACCGTGACCTACACTCCTTTCTCCCTCACCTTTGTTGGCGGAAGCGCAGAGCTGGAGTTCCTTGACACAGCCGATGCACTGGCCATCCGTGGGGTTGTCCAGCAGGCAGCGGCGGCTCCGGTGTTTGTGGACCTGGCCGGGTTTGGTGCACCGCGTCCATCGGCTCCACTCCTTCCAGCCCGACATGTGGTAGAGCCGGCTGGCACTGGGCACCGAGCTCTGCTCGCCTGATGAACCTGCGAGTAACATGAGGCCTGAAGGCAGGTCAGCTTCCCACGTAACAAGGTGGCCAGGGAACAGTAAATAAAAACAGCCACACCTGTGCTCCGTAGGCATGTGACAATAAGCATTCCAATTACCTGCCACACCACGTTTGAGCCTTCTTTCATTTGGAAAAATTCTACTCTGCTCTTTTGCATTTTGACTGCACCTTGATTATTATTTATTCATTTTTTATCCATTTACTTTTTATAATTGATTGCTTATTTGAAATTAATTTAAAATTGAAATTGAAATAAGGCTACCCTGTTGAAGTAAAACCGATGATAAACTAGAACTTACATTCACATGGGTAGTTATCAAAAGCAAACATAAAGTAACCTTAGCCATAATATGTACAGCTAAATTACTTTACTCAAATGGCTCCCAGTTGAGAAGTGAGTATACATGAGTGAATCAGCACGATTTTCATGAGATTTTGAGCACTTCGTGAGTTTCATAATGAGCCAGTTCGGTACTCCACACCTTAAATGAAGAGCACCCGAGGATGTGCGAGCAAAGTCTGCCCTATCAGCATGGCCCTGTGCCAACTCGCATGCGTGCTTTGTTCCTGAATGACTTTGCTTTTCTCTTGTTAGGCAACTGGCTTGTTTTGAGCCAACTCCTCAATGCAAATGGTCGTGGCAATGACACTGGGGGAGGGGTACGGCTGCAAGTAAACTACTTACTGTCAAAGTCGGCGCACTCGGCCATTGAGCACGTCTCGGTGACTCTGTCTGCCCCCTCGCAGTCTCTGCCCCCGTGGGCGGGAACGGGGTTGGTGCAGGTGCGCGCCCGTGTGCGAGTCCCCTCCCCGCATGACTCGCTGCAGTCCGACCAGTCACTCCAACAGCTCCAACCCCCGTCCACTGCGAAAGATGCAAATTAAAGAGGTCAACAAAAAACAAAAATATAATGACCAAGGTTTTGAAAACAAGTCCGTTAACGATGACTGATATGAATGAAGTTTTTAGTCTTGCTTGATTCTCTCCCCACAACTTAATTTGAGGTATAAGAGAGTTGGTAATTTGTGTTAAAAGTACAAATTTTCCAAATAGCATCTTGCATTTTCAATAACTGCTGGTGTACAACCATGTCATTAAAATCAGTTGTCCATGCGAGGCTGAGTGACCGATGAGAGTTAGCAACAACACTCTTACCAGGGCACTCGGTGTATCCGGAGCAGCTGCGATGCTGGTAGGACTCCCCTGCGCACTGTGAGTTACCAGGGAAACAGGACCGGTGGCGTTGCTGGGTGCCGCCGCTACCACAGGTGACACTGCAGGGTAACCATGGTGACCAGACTGTCCAGCCTCCAAAAGATCCTTTGAGGTTACAAGAAGTTTCAAAACCGAAAAAAGACCATCAACTTCCATGACGGCAAGCTAAGTTAATGGAGCTGCAAGGCTGACAGATGCATGCACTTAATCCGGGGGGGGGGGCATTGGAAGCCAAAGACCTCAACCACCCACCCCAAATTTTTTTTCTTTAAAAAACCAAAATTAGAGAAAGGCAATTATGGGGGGTTCATTTCATTTCCTTCCATTCCAAAAGTGTTTAAAAAGCCCCAAAATGTAAGCCCCACCCACTCCTCAGAAAGGGCATAAAGGACATGTGAAAAAATTTCACATTTTTCGGGCCTCCCGAAGCTATTCCCAGCCCCCCTCCAAAAAATGGTTCTGCATGGATCTGCCCTTGATAAGGACTAAACAATGAATGTCATTCAAGCATCTTTATTCCAAAAATCAACAAAATCAAAATCAGCATGCATCACTCTTGTAGGCATTTTTCCATGAGCTATCATGAGCAGAAACTCAAGGTGAAGCATTACAGCAAGTGGTAAAACTCTGTCTGAAATTTTGCCAGTTTCTTGGCACTGTCGAACAAACTTTGGGTTTTTTAAAATATGAGTGCCCTTTCTAGACTTTCGACTGAAATTCGGTGACAGGGTGGCAAAAGGTTGCCCTTTCGGATTTTTGCAACATGTTGTTGTTTGCGAGGTTTATTGACCCCCACCGTTTGCCCTCCAGCCAACTGTCGACGCGACATTCCCAGTCGTAATTTGCCAGATCCTGTTCCGTAATGCTTCGCATGACAGCGCCCAGACACAACCTGGGCACAGCGGGAGCGAACATTCGCGCCCTGCTGACGGCGTTAACAGGGTTGTCTAATCAACACCAGAGACGACTGGAAGGACAACAGCACTGATGACACTGGGTGCCGTCAACGGGACAGGAAGCCTCAATTGGTACCCCAGCAACTCTCTGGCGTCAATCGGGCTTGATGGAGCCCCTCAGATAGCCCAAATGGGTTCCCACTTTTAACCCATTGATGGGCCTGACTGTCTCCACACGTACAAGCCCAACATATTGAAGTCTTTAAGCTGGTTTCGGGCAACGCTGATTTTTGGGCATGACCTGCACCATCTGGACCTCGGCATGACCAAATATCAGAAGTCAACGACTTTCCCACCGAGTTGATTTATTTCACACCTGAGAAATGCACTTATCGCAGTTACGTCACTTTCTGGATATGAAAGTAATGTTTATTCTACATGTATATTGCTCATTTGTATGGGCTCCTATCAATAAGAAATAGGATACTGAATAAATTAAACACTTGTGGCTGAATCCTGAATCTGGTAGTTTTCTTGATTAACTGGACAGTTCTACAGAGTTGCCGAAGGAAAGGCATACGCTCTAGGCTAAATGAACTTTTGATGTCTTATTTCCCACACAATCTGTGGATCAGTCTGCTCATCAAGCTTCCTTTGTTACCAGTTGTAAACCAAAAGTCTTTTACCGCGCAGCGCTGGCCTCTCATCCGCAGTAGCTGTTCTCCAGGCAATCGGACCCCTTCCCTCGACTACGATCCACGGCCCGACCTACATCGGTAAAGCCACGACGAGCCCGGCATGAAGTCATCCATTATAGGATACCGCACCGTCTACCATCGGCAAAGATAAACATTGACAGGACGTCCCTCTGCCGGGGGAGCCCATATTGGAGTTGGGGGCGCGGGGGAAGCCAACACAACATGCTGCGGGGACACTTTACTGCCCCGTTGCAGGATATCCTCCTTCTACAGAGCAGGCTTGGCGAATCAAAAACAGGCCCCCCAATGGCCATCGCCCCGAGGTTCAACGGCAGCCACGACATTAGAATCAGCTGGTGTTATTAGAGCATGGTCAAATCAGGCTCAGTTCTCTGAATATTGTGCAAGGAAACTTGTGCCCCCCCCCGGCCTTCCCCGTCTAACATAAAAAAAGGAGTTTGCTTTCATGCTGAAATACACATTTAGCCAGAAGTGGGTTAAAAACGGTAGTTAATTCCGCTCCCCCCTCCCCAAAGGGCAGGTGGCTTGGGACTCATACTTTACTCAGCCCCTCCCCCCCAGTGGTTTCTTTATCAACAGACACAAATGTTGTGGGGAATCTATTTCAGATGATCGCAGGTTGGCTGCTGAATTCCTCTTCGCTGCATGTTGGGCAGTATATGCTAGGGATGGGCATCATATTTTTGTAAAAATATGGATCCAAAGTAGGACTCGATTGTGCAGGGTGACAGCACTGGTGTTTTTGAAGATTAACACCTTCTCCGAATGGGGACGATGGCAAGAATCCAGAGAGACTGAACATGCCCTTGTTAAAAAGTCTGCATCTGGAAGGAGGCCAGTAGAAGGGGGAGCACTTTTCAATAAATAAATAAGTCTCACTTCCCACTCTCTTCTTTTCTTTTCCCAAGACATTTTTTTTCCCTCATGAGAACTCGGAAATAAGATGAACTGCCAACATGTGGAGACATTTGAGAAAAGCTTCAATTTTCATCCCTTCACTGAAACTGCAAAAATAGGCTCCTTAAAAAAAAACTCCAGAAATGGCTCAATTTGCTAAGTAATATGGTCATTACTCAGCATGCTCACGGTCATTACTCAGCATGCTCATAAACTGTCCTGTCAGTACCAGACAAACGAACATGGCCAACACCTCTTCATGGTACGAGGAAACGACGTGAGGTCGCCAGGTCAGGTGCGGTTTTTGGGTCCCCTGGCGGAGCCGCAACGTAATGTGAGACACGCACACCTGACGTGTTGCTGCCCACTTTGTTGTCGCCGATAACTACAAATGGAAGGATGGCCAATTTCTGAGCAGAGCGGGCTTTATCTAGAGGTGGAAATTTAATGACTCCTTTCATTCTGGGCTGAACTTCCTGGTTAAAACCACGTTCAGACGCCTGGGCAGTGTCTCGTCGGGCAAGACATCTGTGATGCGACCCAAGAACAGTAACTCGTGGCATGACAAGTTCTTTGGGCAAGGTTAAGCACACACTCTCAATGGCAAATTTGACTTTGATACCCTGCCCACGATTGAATGGACAAGAGCTGGCAGGTTAAGAGCAGTGCATTTACAAGGAAGGATGTTTGCCTCAAACCATTATGCCACTGAAACGGGAGGCTGAACATGAATATCAATGGTTTGTGTAAGCAATCAAGCAGCCTCACCAAGACCTCTAAAGAAGGCTGAATGATGCCTTCTTCTCTAAAGCCCGTTCTATAAACGTATGCATATAAAAAGATATGAGCAAGGCAGGCGCGGTTTCTGCAGGAAGGGGCTTTAGCCTCCCATTGCAAAAATCAAAAACAAAATAAAAAACGCTGGAAAATATTGCTCTCGCCGTAGCAAAAGTAAACGGTCTAGGTCTAACCCCCCCCCCAAAAAAGTTGGCTCTAGAACTGTGCCTGGAGCAAGGTGGTGGGATACAAGACCTCATCCAAGGGGGCCCAGGCTTTCCAGGTTACTGACCCCTAAAGCCTTCTCATCACTCGCCATGGGAACTATGAAACCTGACACGCGCAGTGCACTGATAAATACGAAACCTGACACGCCAGGTAATGACGCAAATTTACAAGCAGGTACAAGTGCTCACACGCACAAAAACTGCTTCATCCAATCAGGAAGGGCTCACCGCCAGGGCACTGAAATACCCACCATCTGGAGCACATTCCCAAGTCCCAGACTGGAGTTCAATGAAATATCGCCTTCCGACACGTTTGTTTTCATTTCATCTCACACCTGAAACAGTGCAGTTCGTCATTCCAAAAAAGGACCGAGAAAGTTCTGTATGTTCCCCTTGTTAGCAGCTGGTGACAACAACCACCACTGAAATTTGATTTGTGACTTGTAGCAGACAGAAAATTGGCTGTGCACACATAGCAGAGTTGCAACCATGGCCTTTTTTAGGCACCATGCAGGCAGATTAATGGCCACTCAAACCCTGACCACAGCATGTGATGAACATACTTGAGGAAAAAAAGGCTGGAAAGGTTAAAAGGTATTCTTTCCCCAAAGAACACGTTATGTTTGTGCCAATATACATCTTCTGTGTTCTATGAAAAGACCTCTGTCACAGATTGACATATGCCATATCTTAATCTGGGTACGTCTGATCAAAAATGATTCTGACAGCGGGGGGAAACCCCACTGACGTCAAATTGAAATCACGTTCACATCCTCGGCCAATCCTCTTTGGCCCAATTTAGACTCATCTGGTCAATACGGCCAACAGTTAACGTTCAGAGAGGTTGAATCAGCATTTTTTTTTTCAGCAATATCGCATGCAGCAGGTTACCCATCCGAGGTCACCTGTAGTTTGTTTTCGGAACCGAAAATGTGCTGCTTTACGAGCAAAACTCACAGCAAAAATAAACTTCTGGACTTGTCATGACAGCATGCCGTGGCTGTAGAAGCAAGGCAAGATGGAATGAAAGTTGAGTGCGTTTGCAGACAAGTAACTTAAGAGGCAAAACATTCCAGCAAGTTTCATCAACAGCGACCCCAAAAGCTTGAAACGTGAAAGAAATCTATCTACCTTATACACCTCGTGTCATTCAAACAACACTACACAGCCCCCCTTGACACACTTGTCACACTGCATGCGCAGACTAACGTGATCCACAATCATGCCACAACATTGCATCACTTCACTCCTTCCGTATCAAGTATCACAGCTTCAGTCCGTTTCATCCTTTACTTTGTGGCCAACAGTCACGTATTCCCACACTCATGCTATTCATGCAGGGTGCCAGCTGGGTTTGGGTTGATGTAAAAATTCTCTTTCTTTGATCTTTTTTGACGCAAAATAAAAGAGATAAAAGCATCAGAGCAATAGCCAAAAGAGAGGCATCTGTGAAGAAAGTTTTTTGGCAGCATGCATATGTGAAGTTTTCAAGTTAATTTTGGAAAAGAAAGACAAATTCTATCACAATTGTTTTTTTTTAAAGAGCCAAAGAAAATCAACAGCAAGTGCATTTTGCTCGGCAAAAGAAAAACAGCTCGACAAACCAAATTGGGCAAAGTTGTGCATTTGGCAAATGAAAGTTTGGGCTTGTGGGTGCTCCAAGCAACCATTTGCATAAGAATGAGAATGCACAGGGTACCAGCTGTGTCGGCACCCCTGCCCCTCTGGATACCTATTAGTCTGTTCAGCTGCTCCACCTCCGAGTCCTCACCTCCCGTGGGCCAGCACGTTTTACTCAGGTATGGGCAGAGCTGGTACTCCACCTTCATGCGGCCGATGCGTAGCAGGGACCGGTCGATGACCGGCGCCTTGCACATGAACCGGTAGCGTTTGAGCAGGAAACTGTCCTGTGTGGCATTCTGCACCATCCAGGGAGTCCAACGAGTTGTCTTGCGCGTCTCTGCGGAGGGAGAGAAAGGAAGGGGTCAAGGGGAGGGGGGGAAGTCACTTCTGGGGCAAAAATGTAGTCAGGACTAGGGTCTGTAAGAGATATACCTTTTCATATATACACTGGACAGCAAATGAAACTTGCCACTTCTGTCAAAGGCCACACGTAAAAATTCACTCCATAGAAATAACCAATTTTTGTACACAGCTATGCTGCAATACCCCTTACTAATCACACGCCTAAAAGCAAGTGATTATCTTTATAACACAGAAGAAATTGTCAACTTGGTTACTGCCGTCATGCCTTTGCATTACATGCCTCTTCCGCCAACAGGGGTTGTTGTGACTTGCCCGGTGGACAGGGATACGTGTCTCAAGTTTGGAAGTGTGCACGTGAGCATGGCTCCACCACAGTAATGGCAAACTCTCTGGGTGAGCCCTTCACCTGAACCCACCTCGGCAGAGTTGTTTGTTGCACTCTCTGGTCTCCTCCGGGGTGCCCATGCAGACGTTGCCCCCTAGGCAGTGCCTGGACCGGGTCTGGATGCCCCCGTTACACTTGGCCGAGCAGACGCTCCAAGCGCTCCATTCGCTCCAAGATCCTGTGGGGAAGGGAATAGAATCAAGCTAGGCAGAGCCCGGGAACGGTTTGTGTGGAAACAGCAAACTATGGGTCCGGGCTGCACATTCACAGGTACACAGTTAGCAATGACTAAGGAATACTTGGCCGCAATTCACTTCAAAGAATAACTTGTCACCTGAATTCAGATTGGAGGTCTTGTGTCGGTCTTTGTAAGACCCTATCTTACAAAGGCCTTACAACGTCTTACGTAAAACACAAGACACTGATTTGACAATTTGTTCCCTGCCCTCGCTGTCGGGGCAATAGGTGTTTTACATTGCCTTTCACACTTCGGATTGGCCCACCTGTAGAGCACCAGAGCATGACGTCATTTTGACCGATAAGTAATGTGGAAAGGAGTGGCTTATGCACGCATGTTGATTCATGCACTGGTTCTCGGACTACTGTCTTTTACACACAAATAATTGTGAGCGTGACGTATTTCACTTTGGTACTCTGCAGCAAAGGCCCACAAAACTACCTGCACAATGATGTTTCCGAAGAGGTTTTAAGCATGCCGGCAATGTGGAAAGAGAAATGCAAATGTGGGAAGCTTTCGTCAGAAAAAAAAAAAAGATCATGCTGCTTGCCATGCATCACCAAGAAGTGTGATTTTTCAAAGGGTCATTCCACGAAGTTCGGGCACAGTTTGTGATGGCGTCCCTTGTTACATCAGTGAAAATAAACATTTTTTTCCCCTGCACGTGGATTCTAAATTGACATTGTTCTAAATCTTGCTAGGTTCTTGTAGTGGTGTGCTTCATCTTTGCTGAATAATATGACTTAATCTGTTGTAATGTGAAAATAAAGGGCAATAAAAGTTACCGATGTAACAAGGGATGCCATCACAAACTGTGCCCGAACTTCATGGAATGACCCCAAAGGAAAATGAAGAAGTCTGAGAGGGGTAACCAGCAACTGCAGCACCCAACAAAGCCGAACTTGTGTGGCAATCACATTGGGATAAATTTTTCACTTCACAGAATTTTCTTTTTTTTTCAAACAGCCAACGGTTGAAAGTAAACAAAGTCCAAGGCGCAAAAGTAGTCGGCAAACTATTTGCCACAAGGAACAAGCACACACAAACAGCACGGCAGGCACAGGCAGAGCACACAAAATAGAAGTTGCGACGAGGGAAAGTCATGCTTTTTACGTGTTCTTTTTCTTTCCGGGCAATTACATTGGGATTCATCTGTGATTTTTTGAGTTATAAATAGAAGAGGTTGCAGCTTTCGTTGTCATCCAACAGGAAACACCACCCAGCGGCTGCCCTGCTTTCGGTTCTAGCTCGTCCAACGGACCACAATGTCAGGTATGACTAAGGGGACGGGACTGCCGATAAAAAGGCACCCAGCCGACCTGTTGCTTGGCAGAGCTCACAGGCCGGCCGCTCGAGCCGGACCCCTCTCTATCTTTCCAGTGTTTTGAGTTCTCAATCACTACTGATACCATCTTGGCTGGGGACACCGTACCGCTCAAACTTTATTGCCAAGGAGATGCCTATGAATCACTCTTTTTTTTTTCATTTTTGTATGATTCATCTTTCCTGCCATGGTGTGGGCAGTTTGGAAGGAGGGGCGCTGGTCGGTTTAGGGGTTGGTGGTTAGCCTGTAATCGTCCTTGTACATCAAAGGATTTCTATGCTTTGCCAACGACCTTGTTGCTTCTCCGTGGAGTGTATGCTGTCAAAGTATTTTATGGATAAGTTGCATTCAGCATGACATCTGATGAAAATTTGACGGGTATGGCGAATTTTGATATTGGCTTTTTTCCTTCACCAATTTACGTAGAAGCACTACATGCTTGTGGCTACAACAGCTTTTTAGAAAAAACCCTATCAGAGGCTGATTCAAGCCCTCCCACTAGAAGAGCTCTCCTCTCACAATATGTTACATAGCTTCCAATCCTTAAGACAATGTCCTCTTATTTCATTCACCTTGCCTTTACTTCTGTATCTATTCATGTTACTGCTCATTTTCACAGTCTTCAACTCTTTACTTCCGTTTTGGATGTTCAGTGTAGTCTTCACTGTTTGTCACATTTGTTCTCGTCTGCTTTCAGTGCTTTTGTCCCTAGTCCAATTGTCTGTCCTTGGGCTGTTCTCTACAAGCCCTCGCTTATTTGAACAGCCCCATACTTTCTATCTTTTCAAGCTTTGTCTATTTTCTCCAATTATATTACATTGTATTTAAGGTTCATATTTATTTTACGTGTATTCTTTGATTCGTATGTTGAAGAAAGGATGGAAATAAATGTTATTTTTAAATTGAATTGAATTGGATTGAATTGAATTGAATCACTGTGCGAGCAAATCCTGGGCGACGCAAACTGATTTTTACAAAGCATCCAGGGCAAACATTGGCTGAAGATGGAGGGAGTTCAACTTTTGCAAACGACACGACACTGACGGGGGACAAATAAATTCCCAAAGTGCAGTACAAAGCCTCCCTTTACTCTTGATAGCTTTCAGCATCCCGTGCTGGTAAGACAACACTGGAGGAGGGCACAGAGTCGGCATGCTACAGGCATGAGGTGTGAATCATACACAGACTAGGTGATAATTGAGGTCTGGGGGAAAAGTTACACGTATGTCTTCCTGGACATCCACGCGTAATTACAACTTGTCAAATGTAATCTTGTACTGTCTCTGGTAAGGACGGATGGGTAAATTTCCAAGACCCACCCCTTCCAAACCAAGAAAAAACATCGATATAAAAAAAAATCAAAACAATTTATCGGTTCTGAAAACTTCCTTAAAATATATCTGCAGGATATTTTTTGGTAAATAACTGAATTTTGCAGGCTTGACACTGATGTTTTCAGTTTTACTAAGCGACCTATTTTTACTATTTTGATATCTTGACAAACAAGCAAACAATTTGGGAGGAAAAGTGTCAACATTTGTCAGTTTCCATCTCTAAAGTGCTCATGGCTTGAGTGCCACTTCCCTAAGAATCGGCCAAACTGATGAGAACAGCCGCCATGCTTGGCATGCAGGGACTGGCATAATATATTAGCAATCATGCATCCTCGACTCTTAAACAAGAAGTAAGGAAAAGGCTGCTATTTTAACACAAACCAACAGAGCGACTAGTAAAAACGATACCACAGTGAACACTGCCCGTTCAAAACATCTGACTTAAAGACTTAAATACTGCTCTTGTGCGGAAACTGTGGATGGAACATGATAGCCGACTGCAGAATTACAATAAGCTTTTGTGTAGAGAAACAAAAAGAGCCATGCTGGTGGGCGTGTTTATTTTGTCGGTAGTGACGCGTATACAGTGCATGCATCTCACAGTCTTTCATAAACCAGTGAAGTGCAGTTCCAATCAAACGAGCCTCCACTGCTTGGAACATTGCGCCCTCTCTTGGTACCCCTCATGACCTATAAGCCGTACGTGTGCTGGTGTAGGAACAGGGATAACACAACCACTTTTCATCAGAATCTGTACAAACCCAGAATTCCTTGCATTTTTAACCACTAACACCATACCCGCCACACCATGTCTGTGCAAGTTAACATGTGTGAGGCAGTGTTCAACTGTAATACCGTTTCAGGTGTCCAGCATGCAAGCCAATACACCACAATACAAGCAGATGGGTTGCAAACAGACAGAAAAACAAACAAACCCAAAACCAACTCAGAGGACAAAGAAAAAGAAAAGTTGGCATTCTCCTCAAGAGGCCCATGATGTACCTGAATTTCGCACGACAACAGCTGTACCTGAACAGTTGGTGACCTGGACACTCTCACCCTGACAGGGCAGACCGCCACACTGCGGGACCGGGGAATCACAGGCACGGCGCCTACAGAGGCACCTGGAGTCACCGCTAGGGTCCTGGCAGGGGAACCAGTCGGACCAAGCACCGTAGGCACCATCAACTAGAGGAGTGAAGACGCAACCAATGATTTCAGCAATTAAATTCTTGAAAAACAGAGAGAAAGACTTCATTTGCAGGCTCAAGGAAGTGTTCTTTTGTTTCCTGTTTTTTTTTTTTCTTTTCTGCTTTTTGTTTTACTATTATCAACTTCTTCAAGAGCTTGGAAATGACTGGACATTGAGTGCACTAGTAATAATCAATTCCCTCACAATAATAATCCCAAGCTCTGTGTTAAAGTTGGAATGAGCCAAATCTGCATGACAATGTGGCCAGGAACTGTTTCACATATTGGCTGCCTGCTTCCATTGATAAGCACTTGTTACTCATTAACAACTGTCTGGACAGTCTATACACTTCTCAAATCTCTCACCTGCCGAGTCGATGACCGGGCATGAAGTTATTTCCTGTATCCAGAGGGCCAACACATCGTTGCTATAAACGAGAGAAAGGGAAAGGGCTTGAGTCAAGAACATCGCCTGGAACAAGACTTAAAACCTTCAACCCTAAACCTTGAAGTTCAAGGGCTCAATCAACTTAATGGCATCCGTCCTACTAACTACCAGAAGATGAGATCTAGTCCTCTTTCTAAGAAAGGGGCAAGAAAAGAGCTTACTCTTGTGGTTTGGTCGTGCAGCTGTTGGTCTGTGGATTCCAACCACAGTAAGGATCCCTGGCATCTACGCATTCCCTGAGCAATGGCAAGAAATAACCCATCAAAATACACATCAACTGGTATTCATAATTTCAGCAGATTCTTGAACTATTGACATATTTATGTGAGAGTACCTCGTGTAGACACTGGTGGGTGAAGGGGTCTTCTTCCCATTTCCCCTGCTTTCAACTTGTTTGAATACTTCAAAGACAGAAAGTTTCTCCAAGACAAGCAACAGGGCACCCCTTCTCCATTTGGGAATGCTGAACCCATCACTGGAAGCGCCACCTAGCGAGCTCATGAGCGGCTGACGAAGATCATTTTACGACTCCTGAAGTTCTTGTTTTCAGGCGAAGGAGGGGGGGACACATGTACATTTTCAATGATGAGATGCCCTGCATGGGCTGAATGGTAGATTCCTGAACAGCGAACACAGCCTGGGTCTTGTCAAGCCGTAACAAGCACTTTAAGCAAAGTCATTGATAGAAATATGCCCCCCCCCCTTTCCATCTCCCCGCCCCCCCGACAATGTCACTCTCAATGCTTAATACATGTACAGTGTACATGTACAATTGCTTTGCGCATCAAGCCATTTCACTTCAAACTTGCCCCAATTCTACTCTCCCGAGGGTTCATCTCTGGGGTGTCAGGTGGCTCCGATCTTTGTACCCTCTTGCTCAGTGCCCAATGTAAGAAGTCGTATCGTGGAAGGCATCTGCGTGAGAAACTTGGCTGACTACGACAATAATGACTAACCCGCCCAAACCTGTAAGCCCCTTCCCATCTCCCTCATGTCAAAATGTCACGACCTATTCCGGATAACTACTCGGTAAACATTGACCAAGCATACGTGAGATCAGGGTGACATGCGGTTACCACAAAAATGACTCAATGAACACCGGCGCCTGTGCACGTTTCTCCCCCCCCCACACACAGCCAATGGCTTCAGTCCATATGCTGATGAAAAGACTGATTTTCTTTTTGACTAATCAGATCAGGATAAACTGGAAGACTGTGGCAAGTGTCTTTTAGAGACGGGTTTAACCACAAAATTATTGGTGATGGTGAACAGTGCATGTTTGTCCAGAGTGAAATTGACATGACAACAATTTGGCTAAATATTGAAGTTATTAAGAAATGTCAATGATGTTGCAGAAAACTTTAGCCGAAATTTGGTGGCGCCGAGAAAAGTTGAGGTTAATTAAGCCAGGAAGAGCGGTGCTGGTAGAAAATAACTTCACTGGCCCAAATTTTATTTTTTTTTTTTGGACCGGGCGTATGAAAGGAGGCCAGTCTGAAAGTTGTTTGTTTCCTAAATAATGGTCATTTTTTACTGGTTCATCAATATGACTGCTTCTGTGGACCACAGTCATCTACATTTGGAAATGCTATGGCAAATTTCCCAAAGAGAACACATTTTTAATTGCCAGGGGAAATCATGCTAGATAACATGCGACTGCTTCGGGCGGGGCAGCAGATAAGGGACAAATCCTTTCATCTGCTGTTAAGAGCATTAATGCCCTAATGAGCAGGTCTGGAACGAAAGGAGGAATCCTGGTGCCCTTGACCTTTGACTTTATGCCATCTGACAGGATAATCACAAAGTAACACTGCGGAAGTGGCATCATTTCCTAATGGCCAAAGATTCTGGATTTCCTACAGGCACGGTCACCACGAAGAACTGGCCTCATGCAAAAGATCCCCGATGAACCATTAATCATTAATGATTCAATGGGTTTGGCACCAGCCTTGGATTTTGCAAAAATCTCAAGCTTTTCTGAAAGAGAGAGCACCTCGCAGATGCATTATTTCGCGGACAAGGGACAGACAAGGAACGGGAAGTTCAATCACGAACAGCTACTCGGAAAATGGACAAACAATAAGAAACAAACAAACAGTGACAGCCACTGACTACACTTACTTCATGGTGGTGTACAGGTGACACCGTTGTACCGACACCATTACGACCCCGAAGGACATCCCGACATAGAGGGCACCCTTCAAGAAAGGAAACCAAGACATGATAAACTGGTCACATACCATTTTCAGTTGAGATGCCAAGACAAACTTGAAGCTATAAGCTGGCCAATCTTCTGGTATCTTTACAGATCTTATGAGGCCTTCTACGCCCAGCAATATGTTTCTTACTCAAAATTCACCATTCATGCACTTGACTTAAAGCATGGCTTTACCAGTGCTTCTCTAGACATGGAGAAAATTAAGCATTTAAACCTGTTAAGCCTTGTAATGTATTTCCTTAATCTGCAATTTCCTCGGACAATGTCTCTAACTAAAGTAAACGGAAAACGTGATACGTTTTTTCTTTTTTTCTCTTGCTTGGAGCTGGGAGATAACAAAATACTTCCGAAGTCAGAACCACACACACACTTTGGAGAAGTGTAACCCTCAAAAATTTGTGTCAGGGAAACCTCTACTGCTTTTGACAGATCACTTACAACTACTGCAGTTGCCAAACATGTCCCATTCACACTGGGTAATGTGGGACTGATCAAAACAAAACTGTCCGGTTTCCGATGCTGCGTTATCTCTTGGCTCCTCAGCGAACTTGTGCGCTTCCCCTCTCCCTTAGATTTTTCTCTTTCCTAAAGCATCTTCAGATTAGAATCAAAAACATGTTCCAGTGTTTGTTTCTTCTGGCCAGGACGACTAATAAACTTTCATCTCCGGAGATTTGTCTGGCTGTTTTTTAACCCACTTGCAGTGAGCTGGAAATCTTCTGAGACGAAAAGCATGAGGTGCAGTTCGACCTTTTCTGACCCCTTGATTTTTTTTTGTCTTGTTTTTCGTTATTTAATCAATTTTCTTTTTTTGGTCACTGGGAAATTGAAATCACTGGACTACAAGCTCAGACTGTTAGTTCCCAGAGGAGTTCCCAGCATGGTCAAGTTTGGTCATTTGGTGTCCATTCTCATCAACATCAATATCGGGCCCTGATTTGAAACAGTGAAGACCATCCCATTTCAAAACGTTTTGGAGGGGGGCAAGGTTCTGCACTCGCCAACTCAGACAATAAGCTCCAACGTCAGCTACACTCGTGATTAATAATGCAACTCACGCTGTGGGGCAAGCCAAAAAATATTCAGCTTCAGTTAGCCTGCTTGAGGTTCCGTACACCCCCCCCTTGGCGGGAGATTTTTTTCATGGAAGGGAAGCTTGAAATATGCAAGTAGAACTCACCATCTCTGAATGGAGCTCAATTTTCTTCAGTGGCTGGCATCGTGTGTTCTGCAAACAAATATTATACGTAAGATGTAAAACCAGCACGTTAACACTCTGCAAAGCTCAAATTTCATGATACAAAGTGTATAATTAGCAAATAACATTAAAATGACTTCAATTTCAAAATCTGATTTCATCTTACAAGGTTTACAGTGTTACAGCATTCAAGGAAAATATAGCAATGACAAGAATGGCTGTCTCAATACGGGCAACTCACAACAGAGCGCCACCAAGAGTCTGCAACGCGTTGGCCAATCACAATGCGCGAAATTTGTGGACCCTTTCCGAACTTGCATTGGGTCGACAGATTTTGCGCATTGTGATTGGCCAACGCCTTACAAACCATTGGTGACCCACTATTGTGAAGCGCCCGTATTAAATCTCGAGACAGTTGATGGAATACCTATGAAAAGACCCATCTCAGAAAAAAAGGAAGGAAAAGCAATACTATCCAAGAGCACAATGTGCCCACAAAAATCTGTTTGAAATTTCAAGCCGGTAGCAAAACCTTTAGGGGCGAATAAAGGTCAAACAGAAAAAAAACAACCAAAAACAATTCTTGACATACTGAGCAAATGGTGTGGGTGACAGATTAGGCAAGGCTGGAAGGCGTGAGCCTCATGCCCGCCAGGAAGAAGAGGGGAAAAAAACGGAAAAAGAAACGTCTGTGTGTGTCTTCATCAGCAGCTTCATTTCCCTACAGGGAAAGACATAATTGCAATTTCACACGTCCGGGCCCTGGATGAACTCCAGTTAAAAGTACAGGAGAGTACAAAAAAAAAAAAACAGCACGAAGGGGGGGGGGGGGANAAAAAAAAAAAAACAGCACGAAGGGGGGGGGGGGAATCAAGGGCAAGCGTGCACGCATGGCTACATTGAACAGGTGCTGTCTACATGATACATGAATGTGAGGCATATATCAGCATGATTGCTTAAGTCAGATGCTTCAACTCATCAGAAAAAAAAACACAGTCCTGTACTAATGACAGGCTCCTGATCCATCCATTTCTCCAGGTGGGCAAAATACTGGTCTCTCTTCCTTCAAAAGGTTTCAAGCATCCTTGGAGTCAGATGATTAAGTGGAGAAAGCCTGTTTAGTAGGCCGATAGCTGCACTTGAATTTCAACAGAAAACTAATGACAGTGGCAAGATAATGTATCTAGTAAAGAGGGAGGAAGATTCATTTCTTATCCCTTGACAATCTTTGACCGATGAAAGAGGTTATTGATTGCCAGAGCCATAAAAGTCCTTAAAGGATTCTTGGAGGAGTCCTCAACATTTTTCACACATTTGATATCCATTTTCATCAGGACACTGAGTTGAGCGATGCATCAAAACAAGAAGTGCAGTTGACTCTTTCAGATGCAGACTGAAATGAGAATACTGAAAGGCTGTAAGACTTTTTTGTGGGATCTGGACACATCTGCACCATACCATACCAAGTACTACCACAAGCCTCTCACCCTGGGCACTAGCCAGGAAGCCAAGCTGGGAACCATCAAACCCACCTGGCCAGCTGACTCAGCAGCCAAATACCCAGTCTAGTAGCAAGGGAACTTTTGGTGGGGGGGAGGAGGGTTGGAAAGCAACCCAGTTATCCAGCCAGCCTATGGATGAGCTCGAAATTAAGCCCATCATTTCATCATCTAGCCAGCCTCCTAGCTAGCCAAACAGTCAGTCTGCCTGCAAGCCAGCTAACAAAACAAGACCAGCGGAGCCTCTGTACTTACCGGAGTGACACAGAGGATCTCAGTCTCACAGGTCGTGTCGGTGCCTGGTAACCTGACTACCTTAGAAATCTTGCCGTCCTCTGCAAAAAAAGAAAAGAGTACAAGATGTGGATGGTATCACATAACCCAGGGTAGAGCAGGAAGCGGCGATACTTCAAAAGTCCGCGGCTATCCAACAGTGCAAAGCAAACACACGCTGGATGGTTACAAGCAGAGAGATACAAGGTAACAATGAAACAATGTACGGGACCAATACCGGATGAGCAGATGGCTTCCCCCGTCCTTTCACCCCGTAAAAAGTGCAGACGCCTGGAAAAATCTAAACTCCCACAAACCTAGTGGATATTTTCCTGCCCAAGCAGCGAGTACATGTCAAAGGGAAATGTGCCGAGGTGGGATGGTGTTACAACAGTTGGAATGCTGGCTTCTGTGATTTTTGGCGACTACTGTTTACTTGAGACCAATTTGCACTACAAAACACACTACACAAGAAATTCACAAACTACAAACTTTTGTCCTATCTGCTGTCATTTGGATTGTCCAATGGATGAGTTTAACAGCCCCTATGTTTCCACGAGTGCCCCTTTAAAATGTCCTTTATGTCTCCCCCCTTGAGGGGGAAGACCACAGATTGAAAGTGTGATCGAGTGTCAAAATGTAATGAGCAGCTTGAAACCTTCAGCAGGCTGGGGCGGCTCCGGTCACATGTGAGAAGACTACGTCTGAGGCTCAAGTCTCTTCCTCTAGCGCACATTAATGTGTAAGATCTGATTTCCTGGGTGCGGTTTTTGCTGTCAGAGGATCACTGGGTGCAGGCAGATTGTATTGACGGAACCCAGGATCTCCCCCCCCCGACCTCCTTCACCCAGTGCATCATGGGAACAGCCCGGGGCTGCACACGCTACTCTGCAGCCGCTCGTTGCTGTGCCCAAGCCTAATAAAGACTACCCCGAGGGGCAAAGTCGGGACCAAGTTGTGGAGACAAAAAGTCTGCCCCCAATAGTGTTTTGGATCCCCCAATGGCTACGTTTCAACATACAGGTTTCCCCCACACACTATCGAACAAGCATGGTTGTAGATTTTGAGTGTGCGCATTTTTTATAATTTTTTGTTTTTAATTTCTAATATTAAATGTGAAAGCATATTGAAAATGCCTCATTCTCCAGTGATGAACAGATGCAACACCTGAACCATAATGTCACTGAGGTGACGTTAGACATAGAGCTATTGAAGGTAAAGGGAATAAGGGATAAAGTAGGCAATGGATGGTCTTTCGGAGTGCATGGACCTAGTCTGGCATAGGGGAAAATTTGGATTGCACTAAGGTAAGATGAGGAAAAGTAGGGATGTATCATTTATACAGGCACAGGGTTAGTGAAGCATTTAAATAAAGGGGCAAGTTGGGCTGAAAGAAGTATGTATTAAAATGGCATACATCACACCAGATTTTATACCAGTCCTACAAAAATCTTCACTCCACATAAGAGATTTCTCAAAAATCTTGCAGGTCTATTTATGGATTCCTGAAAACGATCCTCAGGTTTTAGGTAACATTTACGGTATGAAAGAGCCACAGTCATTTTAGGAAGTTATCTCGCAATGTTTGCTCGCTTCAACTCTCTTCTGTCAAATTTCCCCTCTCCCCTTTTTCAGAGGAAAGAAAATTACCGTCTCATAAAAACAGCATCAAAAAGAAGTCCTGAAGAGAAGTATTGTGCCACTGGTGGCAAGTTCGATCCCATAAAAGCAAACCTCCGAGTGACCTATCGCCCATGCTGGGAAATTAGCCCCAGTATCAGTTGTCCTTCTTCAAACATTTCACGTGCCACTGAGGGGCCCCGACTCAGAACAGGCCAATTTTTTTTTTTTTTTTTTTGCAGTGTCTTGAGGCTAAGGTTTATCTGGGCCAGTCGGTCAACCTGTGGGCAACGATCCAGTTTCTCCACTGCCGGGCATTAGCAAATTAAAGGCCCCTCTTTCTTTTGGCAGGAAACATATAATTCGGGAAACTATTTACAGGAGAATATTTTGTTTCAGAACGTTGTTAATTTTTAGAGACAGGGCAACCTTATCAAAATCTCAGTAGATATACATGTACTTCGATTTCATGAGAACTACTCAACCTCTGTCAACTTATGGGACTGGCTTTTTTTGGAAACCAAAGCCTTGTACTGAATGATGAAATTTTTAAAGGTTTATTCTGAAGTTGTTTTTCCTAGTGATGGAGACTACACTCGTCAACTTCCGGGTAAATATTCTGTGAGAAACCATTTTTGTTCATCTAATCAAGCTGTAGAGTTATTAGAAATGTACAGAGGGTCTCGTCTCATCAGGGATTCATTAATTCAGTCTTTCAACACATCCTTCTTGTGTGTGACCCCATCAACCAAGACGGGTCACAACGTTAGGACGTGCAGGACCGGCACAATGAACACATACACAGTTCTCACTGAATTGTCGTCTTCAAAAACGAAGTGCTCGTCAAAATGGCAATGCCGACGATACATCAAAATGAACAAAATATTGCGGGAGGTTGCCCCAGTTCCCCTAACCATACTTTCCTGTTGCTGATATGAACCTGATGGCATCGCTGCTCAAACAGAGAAACTCTCCCCTTGTATCTTCCAATTCTGTCTGGGACTCATTTTATGAAGCAAGCTCCACTGCCCGTTTCCAATCAAGGAAACTGATCAGTGTGAAAACAAAAAACGGAAGGGCGAGGGAAACCCTGTTTGGCCGACTCCAGCTGTGTGTCTTGTCTCAAAACCTGGGACCCCCTGATGATGTCTACCGAGAAGAGCACTTTGGGGGCATTCGGATTTCCCCAGCCCCTACTGAGATCAGGGACACAAGAAGTGAGGTTACTCCACAGGGTAAAACCCCTCCGATGCAGTGCTGCACCACTGTACCTAAAAGGCTCCCTTTAAAAAAATCTGTACGGGGAGTCTGACTGCTTTTTTACCCGGAGGCGTTACGGCTGACTTCTAACCTGTAGAAATAGTTGAGGGGGATGATAGCGAGTATTTTCCCGTCAACCACTCAAGCTTCTCCAAATGGAAGGACCAGGTTAGGTCGAGTGGCCGGTGGCAAGATTTTCACTTCAATCTGAAACGTGTTCCCTCCTTTTTATTAAAAAAAATTCTTAGATAAATCCAAAGGCGAATCATTTAGGGATTCAAAGCAAGCAGTCTAGACAGGGGGGGGGGAATGCAGGGTCTAGGTGTGCCTATCTTTGAGGGCATTGTAGGCCTGGCAGGGAGGGAATCGTGGGCGGGATGAGTTCTGATTACAGGCTTATCAAGGTGCCGTTTCATCCCAGGCTGCGTCTGGGTTTCCATCCAGGGATAAAAACTCAATAGGAACCTCGCTATCTGGGGCAGCAGTGAGCAGTGAGCAGGCCACAAGGTAGGAAAATGTCCCTAAGAGATTTGAGACGGTAAAATCGCCCCTTCATTATACGCCCCTTGAAAGTGACATGCTTGTTTTCAAAGAGTGTATGCCCTAAACGCTGCCCGATTTACTTGCGTCAAAACACAGTTGATAAAATACAGCAATGATACCTATTGGAGCTAGAGATCTGTGCAGCAGGTGTCAAGTTGTAGGAGTTTGACTGTTTCAGCCAAATCATTTCTACATTTCCTTGTGATACCAATGGAGCAGCCAATGGTAGTCTTCATACTCTTAAACTTGATAATGTTTACTTCACCCTAACAGGGCTAAATCTTTCAACTGCAATATGATTTTACACACACTGGGGAGTTGCTCTTAACTACTGGGGGATGGTATCACCTTCCTAGTATTTCCAGCCCCCAAACTGTGCCTGCAGCACAAATCTGCACTTAGTTTTCTTTCTTTCTTTCAAGCTACAGTGTGCAACAAGAGATTGGTATCCTACTCGGTGTCTGCATCGGAAAGGAAAACAGGAACGCGTCTCTCGCCCTCCCCCATCAACTCCGCCCCTTCCTGCTGTAAACCTAGACGTTCCTCGTCTTACCTGTGCCAATGAACATCACATGGTACGTCTCGTATTTCCCTTCGACGACATCCACAACAATCCGATCAAGCCTATCAGGTCAAAACAAGGGGGAAAAAAGGAAGAACACAGTCAAAAAGAAACCGGAGAGTTCTTTCCTTTCCTGAATAAACAGTGAATACCCAAGACTTCATGAGAAAACAATGTGCTTTCTGCATCTCAAGAGTAACATGTCTGAAGTCCAACTTTCACTCTGCTGGCGTTAAGCTTAAGTCACAGGAGAATAAACAACAAAACCTACGGAGCGGTGGCAGTAGTTAACCACTGCTGACATAACACAAATTTACACCAAAGAGTATGAATACTACAGATGGGTGGCATTACTTCACATTCAATATTATGAATAAGCGAGAAACCCTTAAATCAAGCACATAACATGCCAGCATTTAATTGTCCAAAAATCTCCTCCTCTTACTCCTTTTAACAATGCCAGAATATTAATTTAGGAGGCAGCTTTGATCTAGAAATGTCATAGGAAAGGACTTGGGATTACACGTATAGAGCCTCCCCCCCTCTTGTCAATCTGCATTTCTTTTCAGCGGGTATGTGATACCACCATCAAAGAGTTGATTGGAAAACCAGGCCCTGTCTTTCTGTTCTGTGGGATGAAATCCTATAGAAAACACCTATTATGTTGTGCAGTTGCTGTACACCCAGATGGGGTTTCTTTCTTCTGGGATAATGCGGTGGGTGGAGCCCAGACCCTGGATGCCAGGTTAAAAGGCTAAGAAGTCTGGTCACAAGATCAAGCGCACCCAAAAGAAAAGGTGGAAAGTAGCACCCAGTTTGATGCCTTAAACACGTGCTGGGAGACCAAACGTGGGGGTTTCTAGCAACAAGTCCACTTTAATAGCCAGTCGACTAGGCGCGGGAGAAACTCGAAAAGGGGCACGTGGGCAGGTGAAATCAGCAGCCCAGAAAACTGGGTCTGCAGCCTCGCTCGAACCCAGGGAAAAAAAGTTCCCTTTTAACCTGGGCACCTGATGCATGTCACACTGACTGCTGAGTGCATCTGGCAGCATTTTGCTACAAATGGATTTGCCCAGGGGTCAGACGCTACAGAGCCTTTCACCAGAAACACCACTTCCCTTGTTGTACAAGATTCGAAAGACCCTTTTTTAATTTCTCTGGGGAGCTGGACTTGGGTAGAATGTATCAATTTGAATTTGAAAATCAACGAGCCAGGACTAGAGATTGTTTGTTAGCAGCCTGCAGCTGCAATTGTATTTCCTTGACCTCTGCCATGGTGTTGGACCATTGGAATACTATCCAATGTGGGACGAGTAAGATTTCCTTTTTGAGAAGTAACCATCAAGTTGTCCTTTCTGGTCTACACCTGTCAAGCCCACAGGAATGTTCAAGAAATAGACACTATTTAAAGGAATTGTTCAAAACAACTTTGAAACATCGAGGGCTGTATGGGTAATTTTCGAAATATAACAAGCAAATTCAGAGGAAAGTCGCCTGAAAAATGGGGAAGATTTCTGGTATCTCATACAAAACAGTGCATCACAAAATTTGATATCTGACACTAGGCCACTGGACAGTGCACCTTCAAGGAATTTGCTGAAATACACACTAGTCTGGAGGACCATGTCACCAGAGCATTTACCACCAGCCCTGTGTAAATTTCTGTGCCTTACAAAAAGCTTGACAAAATAAGTGTTCACTTCAGGCCAAAGCAGACCCAAATCATTTGACAACTGCAGCAGATGTTGGAACTCGTAACAATCGCAGCTTTTTATTAGCACAGAATAAAAATTGTGAATTGGATAATTACGAGGTGAGCCTGGGCAACCTTAAGTCTCACTCTCCAACCCCTCCCCCTTTCCTCCTGGGGGCTCGTGAACAGAGGGAAGAACATGCACGGGAGTTGGGAGAAATGTGGGTCGGCTGGGGATGACGGCAAAAATGGCCACTCGATTTGAAATGTTGCCGAGCTCTGGTTGTGGCAGGTTGTACCATGTTCAAATGGTTCAACGCACACCTTTATTCGGCGTGTGTTTTGGGAATGAGGAAATTGCAGGCTGTCGCACACAGAGACTGTCTGTCGTTGTCTGGAGCTATTCAGAGTACATTTTCTGTTTAACTTTACAATGTATCACCATTCTGATTTTGTTTTCTGGTCTTACAATCAAAATATCTGAGAAGTACCTGCTGAGGTCGTAAAGCGGCAAAGGTGAGAGGAAGTTACAGTGCCGATTACAAACTTTGAAGGGATCCTTTTTTTCCCACCACTCTGTTTTTCCTTTGACACACATTGAAAATCTGTGTTGCATCGGTGACTTGTTCAATCTTTCTCGTCCCTTCCATGAACCACACACCTGAGGCCTACCCCTAAACACTGAAAAACTTTTCATAAGTGCACATCATTGTGTGGTCAAAAGCCACTAGCTTGGCTACCACACAAAGGGGAGGGCAGCCCCTTAATTTCTGGCAATGGACTGCCCGACAAAGATAACAGGTGGCAAGGTGATTGCAGTTGGAGGGGGGGGGAATGACCGCCGGGTTTGTCTGGGTACCTGGGTATCGCAGGGAAGGACAATACCCAGCTTTGGTGGGCGTGACTGGGATACCACTCAGAGAAGGCTACTTTGTAGATGATCTAAAGAGAGAGGGAACATGCCCAACAGGTGTGCCATGATGACACTGTCAGAACCAGAAAACTGGAACTTTTGGGGCAATGACACTTAATCACACAATTCTATATATCATACTTAAACAGTCGAGACTAGTTCTAATTCTGGCTCCAGAATTTTGAAAGTGACCATCTTTGAATCCTTTTTTTAAAATCTGTTAGGTTGGGCCTAAATTTCACGCAACTTCCCGCACTTATTATCAAAGCATAATTGTTATCAATGCGAAATATCGGCCAAGCTTTCAAAACACTGAGCCCCTGAAATACCGTTAACGGCCTCGTGAACCACTAAGTGGCTCCAATCTTGATATCAGCCCCAGAGGACCCAAAGTATGAAGCTCGTTTGACTTTCATCATCAGAACACAACACCAATCTCAAATTCACAAAAACCACAAACAAATGAAACGAGAGGGCTCTGGAATAGTCAGAAGATTGAAAACCTGACCCCGGTTTTGAGATGCCTGGAATTTCTTTTCTCTCTGACTTTTCTAACCCAAGAGAGGCATATATTACTGAAGCCTGTGATGGATAACAGAGTCATGGGTGCTTGGGGGCCAGCAGAGGACAATGAGCCAGATTACCAGGACATTTGGGCATTTCAAAATTTAGTGTGAGGAACTCAAGCAAAAGGGAGACTGGAAAGACATGAAACTTTGGGGTCTTTTCAAGGAAGCACTTCCTGGTTTAGTGATGAAAAACTCGTCGCTTTGTTTCATCCAATTTTTAGTGCCAGGAAGAATTGCTGAAACTTTCGGCTTGGACAAACTAAAAGGTTCTGAAACATTTTTTAAGGAGGGAACTCGGAAGTGCAAAGCCTATTGACACAATCTCAAAGAACCGTGGAAATATTGGAATGTTTCTCTCAAGTTTAAATTACTCTTCAGGAAAGCGTTAATAAAAGCAACTTTTACAATTTGGGGGAGGAAAGGAGGCTAAACTGAGAGTTTGTAAAGGAACTGGTTTCTTTGAAGTCTTTTCGAACAGGTACATGTGTCAAACCAACTGTTCAAATTCTCGAGGGAGACACAACACAACCAAACACAATCTTGAATTAGATTATTTAGGAACCAGCTGTCTGGACGACCAAGCACCAAGTTGAACTCGACAGGCTGGCGGAGGTGATTCAGGGATTTATATATTAGACTGTTGCTAAACAGATCCTACTAATTGTCTTGTAAATGACTCTAATCTGCAGAGGTCACTCCTGGACACCTGGTGGAACCATTGGGGCCAGAAGACCCACCAGCCCACTGGTCAGTTGCATATGGCCAGTCAAAATCCATTGCCTCTGGAAGTTAAACATCCTATTTCTCTTCCCATCAGGGGCTAGGCAGCTAGATTTAGTGCCTGTCCAGTTGGTGAGATGCCTGAGGCCTGAAGGGCTGGGCGAGACTGAGGCCTCCGGACAGAAGGTCCGTCTGGAGACTTCCAAGGCACTGTGAGGGCTGGTGACTATCTTAACAACTCTCATTCCCTCCTCTTCTGAGGGCCCACCCTTGATCTTGTCACTGCCCTTCATCGAGGGCAATTTCTCAGAGCTAGGGCTGCACCTCAATCACTTGGCTGTGGCTTGAAATTGCACACAACTCTATGGAACTGGCTGTAGCCACTACCATATACTTGTGCATGATTACCAGCTCCAATCAGGTAATTTGGCCAGGACATTCCAGGACAGAGATTTGCTAAGTGAAGTCAATATCTGCTCAGCCACAGTAGGCTACCAGTCAAAATCTGCTACATTGTTTTGAGTAGTTCCCGGCAGAGATATACTATTAGCACCTGAATTCGCTTAGCAGGATACTTCAGCTCAGCATATCTACGAGATTAGGGCCTGGCTGAATCCTTTATCTGGAGAATTGCGAGTATTGGATTCAAGTGTCCAACAAACTCGGCAAGTACAATATGTAGTGATGAACTCTTTTTTTATCAGAAATATTTAGCACTGAGCAAAATCTGTGTGTTCCAAATCTGCTGGACCGTCACTTATCACATTTAACATCCGGGATTAGGATTCTGGACAGGAGAATGCCCAGATGTAATTTATCATCCACTGGCCAGACCAAGGGGTAAAAAGAACAGACTTGATGACCAATTTGGCCGTTTGGAATATGTTGAAAAATCAACAGTCTTGGTGATTTATGAGGAATCCTGGGTCCCCTGGACTCATAAGATGCACTCCGGGCATCTCAATCTACAGAAAACAAGTTTGGCTCCACTCATCTCCTCCCGAAGGAATTTGTTTTAGTTTTAAGATTAGTTCTAGCCCTTAATTTAGTCCAATGTCAACATGCCCAGAAATGATGAAACTCTGAACCTCTATTACAACAATCCTGTTCAATTGTTCCCCCAAATTTAATTATTTCCATAATCAAAGTCTGATTTACGATGCCTTCCTTTACTGCCATTTTTCCCCCTTCCTAATGACAACCTAACAAAATAAATAAGCTATAAAAGTGGAGACTCCGAAGTTGGGTCCCTCACATGCTGGTGACCCGGACTCGTAATTTTTTTCCCACTGACAACATCTGCAATACAGTTTGTTGATGTCTTCAATGCCTTGTTTTTATGACTTAGCACGGACAGCAAACAAACCGAGGCCTGAACGCTTCAAAACTGAATTTGAGGGTGGTCAACAGTAGGGGGCTGCAGAGGAGGGGGTTGGATGGTGAACCTTATATTAAACAATTCATGACTCTGACGGGTTTGTCAACTCCCCCTATCTTTCCTGGTGGCAATTACAAAACAAGAATCAGAATTTATTATCTAAATAAACATGATCCTAACGGTAACTCTGACAGACTAGCCAAGAAAAAGGGAAAAAAAGAAGAAGACAGAAATGTTTGAGAAGCTCTCAAGCCAATAAAAGTTGACTGCTCAAGAACCAAGAAAAAAAAAGAAGGAATCTCAGCCAGAATACCCTGGCAAAGACAACCAAAGTTAAATGACTACAACATCACCCTCTTGCCAATCTACAAAAAAAAAAAAAACCTCTAAAAATAATGATGATGTTCCAGGTGTTCAGGTAATTCGCAGGGTTTGACTGAGATTTTAGCTGGAAGCAAAAATTTTGACGGCCACAACACTTTAGATCTGTCCAATCACCATGACCAAAAAAAAACATTACCTTTGCAGCAAATGTGACTGCATGGACAAAACCCAACCTTTTTTTTTTTTTTTTCAAAATGTTAGGTGGGTTTTTGGGATTATTCCAAATTCCAATCTTGAGAGTTTGGATCGGTTCCCCTACCCAGAAATATTAGATTTTATCGCAGCATGACCTCACAGCTTATTCTGCCGAGCACATCTGTAGACTCTAAGTTCTGCGGACAGAAGTTCCCCAATGCACTGACATGCTACCCAGCCCCCAAAACTACACTTTATGTGTGTCCCTTTTAGCAGGTCCTCTACAAAAGTACGCTTAGCATATCAACTACTGTGGTAAAATTCTTTGCTGCTGAAGACAGTGATGTTCACACCCCTGGACTGGCGTGAGATGGGGGGTGAGTTATTTGGGTCGTGGAGTGGGTGCAGGTTTTGCCCATCTGGAGGACGGGTATTGTCTTGTTTCAAATTCCTGACACGACACCAGAGGAGAATTGCAGGTTACAATTTTAAAAAGAAACTGTATATACATGTACCCCAAGATAAACATCTTGAGAGCCCAGCAAATGTTCCAGGGGACGAAATACCGCAGAGGAGGTAGAGTTGCTAATCTGCAGGAATCAAGATGCACGATGACGCTGGCTTTCCTGAGGTGCCGGCATGGCACGTGTGTCTTGAAAAGCCACCGGCCAGCCTTAATGGTCTCCCTTGTGGAACAGACCGGGTAACTAAACCAACTCCCAAATTGGACAGATGGGAAACCACAGAGTCGGCTTGACCTCGGGTGACCTTTACAACACCAGGTCAGGCGCTAGGAATCCCTGACTGCCTGTGGCTGTCGAGGATGATTGGGAGAGGGGGGAAAAATGGAGCAAAAATCCCTCCTGAGTGGAAAAAAGAACTTCAAATTGTTCCACTACCACAGCTCCTGTTCCTGTCTGGGGAAGAGGGGGGGGAGACTGCAGCGTCAGGAATGCCTAGCCTACCAAGGGACCCAGGGTCAAGTCCGGGTCACACAATCATCAGTTAATCTGATTTCTGACCAAAATGTTTAGACCCCAACAATTCGCCTGGCTTCCCACAAGAAGTACATGTATATTTGCCAAAGAAGCCCCGGGGCCAGCGGGATCACTGACTTACGGGATCTCTCAACCCTTTTTGGGGTAGAGCTCGACCAGAATTGTGTCCCCCCCCTATTTCCAAAGCGTACAGGGGCAGGATTACACAAACGTTTCGGTGAGAGCACGGGGTACAGCACTGAGTTTTGCAAAGAGGCAAATATGCTAGCCTGACGGATTTGATTCTGCATGAAATTCTCCTTAACTCTACCACAGAAAGAAAAGAAGTTTACATGAGGACAACCAAAAAAAAAAAGTCCTATTTGCAAGACAAAAAAATCGCACAGAACTCTGTATTTCCCACACTGGCATGCAAATCTATCTTGACTTAACCATGTCTCTATTGCTTCTCTCCCTTTAGGCTAAGATCATGGTGTAACTAACCACAATTTAGTTTTCCCCTTTATGGAATTGGAAACTCACACCTCAGGAAAAAAAATTGCCTTAAAGTGAGAAATGAACAGGTGGGGAATTCCTTCAAGGGGCTTGACCTCATGTGACCTCCCCAAGCCAGTTCAGCCCTTGGCCACATTGTTCAGGGGGGCCCATTGATGTCACCTTGAATGTCCCATACCACTAAATCAAAGGGGCCTAATTGCAGGGTATGGAAAGGAAATCGCTGTTGGACCATCGGTCCTTGCTCTATGATTGGACCACTGGCTTCAAGGGGGAAGTCAGGAGTGCCAGGTTAACAAGTGGATTTGTTTTGATGGTGCATGCAAAAACCACTTGTTCTGGAATAAATTTCTCATTTCAGACGGGAAGGTCATTTCTGTTCAGCATTGAGGAGTTGTCAGCGGGCAAAGGCTGGTCAAATTAAAATCAGTTGTGCATGAATTGTCCCAACTGGGACAAAAACATTTTGGAAATAAAATTGGGGGAAGGGGGTCTGCTCTGAAAATGGGCCAAAAGTTAGCACATATGTATACCAACCACAGTACTTTCAAGCAAACCAGGAGTGCCTACCATCAGCAGGTGGGTGCTATTGGATTCAATATGGTGGTGGGCCGACCTCCCTCCTCCCAAAAAGAAAGAAAACCTCAGGATATTTCTAGAGTGTGCGGGGATATTAATTCTCCTGTCCCAAGGCACCAACTTTTAACCCTCAAACTCTCAAATGACTGATGAGCCTGTTTAAACCCAAACTCAGACTAAATGTGGACCTGGGGCTACCTTTTAAAAGACCCAAACCGCCCCTGGGCACACTGCCCCGCCTTGTCCCTCCCCGGGGACTCCAAACCCTCCCAGCCCAAACCTTCCAAGGCCACAAACTTTTGATCTACCCTTACAACCCAGTTCACTCAACTCTAAAAGAATAAGATAAAACCTCTGCAAAAAAATGCAAGTTCAATAAAAGTCTTAAAGTTTTGGTTTGGCGACATTCTTCTCTGACCCCTGGCGGCAAAAACTTCCCCCCTTCCCCCAGGATTAAGCTGTATCTTTTGAGAGCAACTCGGTCCATTTAATATTTAGATTGTGGTTTTGTGGGGCTAAAGACTCTGTATTTTTTGCGTGAAAAGGCTTGCTGAATAGGTCTGGGACATGCCACAAATCTGTCCAGGACTGGCATAATTGGGCACTGTTGAGATATTTATCTGAGAAAGGGGCCAAAGTGGTCACTATTGAATTCTGGAAGCATGAATGCAGCGAGCATACATACTCCTGGTATGTCCAGCAGAGAACAAAAAACATGGAAAAGAGTCCAGCATGAGCTGTGAGAGGTTTAAGGATGTTGCAGGTTCACGTAACCACCTTCAACCGGGCTTCTCTGGGAAAAACAGGCACAAGCTTCCCCCTCATCAACTGTCCGGCCAAGATTTAGTCAGGTGGAACTGCTTAACAGAGAGACATCCATCGGCACAGAAGCACTGATCCTATTGAAAGGGCACTACTAAGCTACACATTTAGTAAAAAGGGGACCTTGTCGATAATTTCAAGGAGGGGTAGCTGAAGATAGAATTCTGTGTAAAGGTTTGGCATTGTGCCCAAATTCAATCCAAGCTTTCATTTGAGAGTAACTTTTTTACGAAACCAGAAGCTCAAAATGGCCCTTAACTCAGTGACCAAACTATACAAAAAAAAAGAAGGATCAGTTTGGTCAGACATCAACAGACGTCTGATATTTAGGCTGCTGAATTGGGTCCAAGGGGTGGCAAGTCAGGGTTATTTCAAACCCTGCCCCCATGTTTATCACACAAATAAACAGCCCCTGCAATTAAGTCCATGAAAGAGGTATAGGCTTAATCCTTTTCACCTCACCTGTATCATCCCTTGTGGCCTTGGTTTGAAGAAAAAAAAAATTTGAAAGAAACTACAGCAAAATTCTGCCTGCCTGCACTTTTGAAATTACTGCAATTTAAATAACACCTTCAGCACTAGAAAGGGGACTTGGTATCTGAGAGAACTGCAGACTACAATGCTGTCGAAAACGACTCCCCAGGAAACTCAATTAGGGGGCAACTGCCTCCAAGAATATGCAATAACATCTGGGGAGACAGACTTCTGTAAAGAGAGACGCTGAGGTGTTCATTTCAGATGGCAAGGTAATGCTGGTTAAATTGGTGTCAATGAACGGGGAACAATGTAGACAGAGGAAAAAACCTAGATGGGGGGGGTGGCATTTTGCATGGTTGGTAGGAACAACTGAAAGCCTGCAAATTAACATGTAGCCGGTATTGGAATCAGTCGACAGAATTCTGTCACCAGCAACATGCACCCAAGAAGTACTGTTATCACAGGTAAGACCCCCCCAATGACAGTCCAATTTCTGTTTTTCTCCTGGTGTCTATTGTCAGCTCATCTGAAAGCTGATTAGCTAGTGATTTATTGCCCAGTTGGACACAGCAAGGTCATCCCAGGAGGAGGGGCTATAAATTTCAGACAGGATCTTCTTCCTGTTGCATTCACTGCATCATTATTGATGGTCTGGGGACAAATGGTCAGCAATGCATAATTAAGGCAGTACACTAACATGCTCAACGACTTTGCAACAAGTGATTTTCCCCTCATCCTATCACTCGAGATATTTAACGGTATCTTCTTTCCATTCCTCCTTCCCAAAGGAACTCTCCTCCCAAGTACGACTTGTCAGAAGATTTACATTTTTGCTACACACTGTAGTTTTCCACAGAGGAAAGGGCCTCAATAGAATCAATGAATAGCTCTTCAAGCAAGGTCATTAAGACAGGGTTGTGCATGCCTGTGAAGAGTGGCCATCAAATCCAGAGACACAGTACCCCAGACTCAAAAATTTCCAGGAAAATAAAAACCACAACCCGCATTACAAGACCACAGACATAACCCTCCAGCACAAGCCTAACCTAGGCTACAGTGGAACTTGAAGCTTGCAGATAGTATGCTTAGAGATCCGTGCCCAAAGCACAGCTAGATCAAGAACCTGGAAACAAACCGAGCAGCTCAGTAAAATCCAGCAGCATCTTTAGCAACAACCTTAAAGTTAACCGAGTCCACGGCTAACTACATGTAGGCCATCTGAACTACCCCGGAACAGTAAACAAGAAATGTTCCCGAATGCAATCCATGTCGGAATGAGAAAGTGAAGCTTTGGCAGAACCAAAACCACAAATGTCTGATCTGGGACCAGGCAGAGCTCTACGGAGATGGATATGACCACAAACAGGAAATAAAGGCAACTTGGTCCTGAGCCTGGGGCTTCCAACCTCAGCCCACAACTAAAAAACCTCTACAAGTGGGTATCTGGGTGGGTGTACGCAGCTTCTGCAGAAACCTGACAACTCAGGTGACTGGGCCCCATCCACTCCCTCAACAATTTCACTCAAACCTGTTGGCAATGTGCACCATCAGAGAGTGAGGATCTGTCTCCAATTTGCAGGGCAGGATGAGTGTTTTTCCCGTCAGATCGGAGCAAGATCTGCATGCTCCCTTTGGGCTGCTGAGTGGTGCCTCTCCAAGACAGGGATTAACCTGATCCAACTGGTCATCAGTCACCAGAAAACCCTCTCCCATTTTGCAGCTTGGTTTTACGTTGTAATGCACCAATTCTGATGAGACTCTGAGGCCAAATGTTCAGCTTTTTTTACAGACTCTTGGAACAAGGATACCAGCCAAGAGGAGTGCACATTCTGGCGTAACATTCAAGAGATATGATCACAAGCCTTAAGTGGGACACTAAAACAGCGTCGTAAAGCTTGCTGGATTGATCATGATGAAACAAATATTTATGGGTACATCTGCTATTCCGAAGTCTATTGTCAAGCATGCTTCTATACAAGACTACGTAGAACAGCCACTGGAAATAGTTCTCATCTTGATTTGCCGCATAGCAGAACTGAAGCCGAGAGAAATTTCTTTGTACCCAGAACTTGTAGAGATTGGAACAGGCTTCCTGATACAATAGTCTCCACAATTTCAATCAGCTCTTTAGGGGATCAGGTTCTTGAGTTTATCAGATCCAGGGATAGGAACTTAAATTAACTTTGTGCCACTCAATCTTCTCCCGTGACTACACATGGATTCAGTGAGTCTGTCGCTACATACCACAGAAGAAGAAGACGGAAAAGGCATTTATAAAAGGACAGCAGTCTCTACAAGCTGTTCCTCAAACAATCAGGAGATTTCAATTTACAACTCGGGCGACAAGTCCCTGTGTCAAAATACAATTGAATGTTTGCCCGTGGGAACAAGGTGCTTCAGGTAAATAATATAGAAAAATAAATAGAAAAAAATTGGATGCCAGAAAAATTTGGGCTAGGTATATCAATACCACTTATTCCCTCAGGTAAAGGCCATAGATTCAAGACACCTCTGAGATTGTATCTGTACTTCATTAAGGTGTCTCTGGACACCTCTCTAGAATTATCACGTGTTGTTAGCCAGACCTTTACAATAATGGCAGTCAAGAGCTTCCAATTGTAGTCGGAGTTTTGAGTTTGAGTCACTGCCGGTAATCCAGTAACTCATGACTGGTTCCTTGTTTATTTACACCTCCAACTGGTGCCCTCCTACATCATCACTGAAACAGAGCAGAATCATCACTGGCACTCTGATCAATTAATTGAAACTGGAAAGGAAAGCTCTTGAATATATTTTGGCAACCAAATTTCTTAAAATTCTTTAGAAGAAAGGCCTTCACAAGGAGGGCGGGATAAACGGTGGATTGATAAGAGAATTGAAATCCCTCCAACAAACCCCTTCAAGACAGGATTAGAAACAAAACTGGAAAGGTCCGTTAAGTTAAAGGAGTAACACTGACTAGAATTAAAGTGTTTACTCAGTTTAAAACTGAAACTAACCTATAATTAGTGCGAGGATACTTATGGGGGCCTAACTGACATTATCAGGTAATATAACTGACACAGAGTAATTGTTGACCACAGTTTTGGCTTGACAGCACCATCCATCTTACTTAGGGAAAACCAGCAACACCAAGCTTTTCAGACAGAAAAGCAGCAAGCCAGGGCGTGGGTCTGGCTGGACCTGTTTTGATGCTGGAATGCAAGGGCCCAGCTTTGTCTTGCCAAAGGTGTGTTTTGGCAGCCAAGGAATGGGTGGGGGGAACTTGTCGAGTCATCGCTTGGGGGGGAGGGAGGATGAGGGGAGGCATGGCAGACGGGAAGAAGGTTTCTAACCTCGCTCCCAGGAAGGGAAAAAGAGCAAAATGTCCCCCCTCATTTCAATTCAGGGAGGAGGGAAGAAAGACCATTAAAATGACTCTCTCCCAATAAATAACGGTGAATATTCCTTTGCCAACAAAGGAATAGAAATTACAATTGTTGAAACAATGCACCATTTCTGGAGGTGACAGCAGGGACACTGAGAACTCATGGCAGTTATTTTAGGCTACGGTAAGCCTACATGTCACAAAACAAAAGAACAGATTGACCTTAAGAGTCAAGCAGCTACAATGTTTGAAACACACAGCATGAAGTTGCACAAAGGGTTCGAATACGAGGAGTGTGCCTACAAATCACTTGTATCCTTCGCGCGCCGCCGCCTTTTATATTCTTAAAATCATCCCACTTATTTTGACATTTCAACACAAAGCTCCCCCCTTTCAAAACCCCGGGCAGTGAGACTCAGGGCTAAACATAGATACACAACTCACTTCCGCAAGGCTCACTTCCTCACAACAACTTTGTTTGCCCCGCTCGGCTTACAAGTACCGGGGCGGTAAAAGAGACAGGATCTTCCATTTTCATCCCCAAGTCTTTCTCTCCTCTGGAGGGTACTGCAAGTAGCTATTGCCGGGCAGACATTCCCCCCATGTTCCTCCTTGGGGATCGGGAGCTCAATTCTCCCGGGGAATTAAATAATCAGCGCGTATAATCTAAACAAGGTGGGCCATTCTTTTTTTTCCCCCTTTCGTTCTTGAAAGCAAATTTGATTTTCACCTTTGAGCCTCCGAGCCAAACTTGTTTCTGAATGGACTTGAGTCAAAAGCTTCCATCTACTACATTGACTAAACATGAAGCCGACAAAAAGAATGGGCCGGGCGGATGTAACACACAGAAATCACAATTCGGTCAAAATGCACGAGTCTTAAATTTTCACGAATGCAGCCAGCTCCCTGCGCTCAATCCTTACTAACTACATTAGACTAAGGGTTCCGATAAACAAAGGGCCAAAAAGCCTTCAGAGAAATGCAAGTGCAAGTTTTTCCTAACTGAAAATGACTCAGATACATGGGTAATTCCAGAAAGGAGAGGTCCAAAAGTGTGACATTTTGGTGTCCCTGTTACATCTGACCTTTGTTATTTGACATGGAAATATCACCAGAATTGATTTCAAACTATTACTGTTTGTTTGGCAGGTAATTTGCATTAATTCACCACTCTTGGAAATTAGAAACTGCGTTCTGAACTTACAAAATCATGTCAGATGTGACAGGGACACAAAAAAATGGACCCCTAATTTCTGGAATTACCCATATCTGAGAAGACCAAGGATGATGCAAGACAATTGATCAGGCTGAAAACTGGTAACTCCTCCATTCAATTTCTTAAGCAGTCCATTCTCTCAACCCCAACCCCTCGGATCCTGCCTTGCAAGTGATGCCCTGACAAAACTCATCTCAAGATGCAAACCGACTGCATCTCAAGCTCACAAACTAAGAGAGACAGTGACAGAACAATGACTTACTGTGGTTCGTTGGGCTTGGCCATGACGAGAGGCACTCGGTGAGATGGAACCACATCGTTGGCCATCAGCTGGTACTTCTGGGCATCTTGAAGGTTCCGACTCTGCTGCATGTCACACTGGGAACATAAAGACAGAAAATCAAGGTCTACTCACCACAAATATTCCTGGTTTAATAATGTATCTGTCAAGACTAAAGGTGGGAACAAAATAGCTAAATTATTGCCAGGACTTTTGGAAAAAAACTTTGCAAGACTTAGCTTTATAGGTATAAACACCCCCCCAAAAAAACCTCGCCCCGAATTTGAATCACAAATAATGTTCTAAAAATACACCATGCTGAAACTGCCATGGAATCGATTTCCTTGAAACTGAACCATTCAACCATTTTGACTGGAATCTGGCCAGTTTGGGGCTATCAACACTCGACAAAGGATACTGGAAAACTATTTTTATGCCCCTCAAGCTTTCTGACTTGGCAAAAAAAAGAAAGAAAGTTGGATAGAAACAGGTGGTCATTTGCTTAATGTCAAACACTACTTGTCTGCAATTGTTCTGGGAGATGACCACCAGAAAGTTGAGGGGAGCTAGTCATCCTGTCAAGACCAAAATTGAACTAGTGTGTTTTGTCACAGACGTACAGATTGATTCTCCCTTGAGAGCAGAGCAGCATAATGCCAATTGTAAGAAAACACCCCCCAAAAAGTCAGAAAGGAAATGGGGAACAAAGGTTGCAGATGGTACAGAAATGGACACAAGCCAGGAGCTCGTCAAAAAGCTGAGGAAAAAATAGAATAGGCTGATCTGGTTGATGCGGGGCTTTTTCGTTGATGCAATGCCTGCCTTCCTCAATTGCCTGCAGAAACTTTCACCCCTGTCTTCTTTACCCTTTCCCGGAGAGGTGCAAAGTACTGCAGGGTGTTTGTAGAAAGCAGGGAAGCAGGCAGAACGAGACTGTGAACATAAATGCTGGGCAGTAGCGTGAGGGGGGGGTTGGTTCTGGTTTTGGATTAGGACTCCTAGTATCTCCCCCCCCCATTTGTTATGGTAGGGCACAGTCCCCGCAAGTTTCCAGCCCCCTGCGGCTTTAAAAGCATTTGGCAATGATGTGTGACCATGTACATACTGTTTGCAAGTAGATGGGGGGAGATATCATGTTCACGGAAACCATATGTAAGGAGTCCATACACTCAACTTTCCTTTGGGTGGGTTTTTTTTTGGGGGGGGCTGCTGCTGCTTAATTTTGCCCCCTCAAACGTTATTTTTCTTCTGATTACAGATGTAGCTGAGGAACAACCCCAAAGACAGATCTGCTAAAGACAGTTGATTTCTCCCTGATTCAGAACCCCGTCATCGGGAAAACTTTGGAAATCCTGCCTTTCAATTTCTGAGTTGTTAAGCGCCGATGTCCTGAATCGACATCCTTTCTGTCTTCTCCTTCACAATCGCCGTCGTTGTGCTGCAGGCAGACATCAGGGATCTCTCGATCCCGTCTTCATCCCCAACAAAACCTTTCATTTGCCATACTTTAAAACTCAAAGAGCTCGCCAAGAGATTTGCCCATCTTTTAGGGTTGCGATAAAGGTCCCGAGGAAAACACTGATCACTTCCATCAACTCTCCCTCCCTAGTCATTAGCAACACATGAAGCCAGCTCTATTTCTGTCAGGCCGGCCAGCAAAAGAAAAGAAAGGACATCCAGCTATCATTTGGCAGAGGTGAGGAAAGCAGTCCACGTGGAGTAAGGTGAGATGAACACGGGGCTTCCCTCCTACTGAAGCCACTTTAATCAGGAGATTCTGAAGTGGGCGGCAGACAAAATGTCATACGCAAATCATCATTATGATAATGTGCTGTTGATGATGTGTGGAGACATGAACAGAAACCACTGCAGTTGGAAAAAACAACGTGGTGGAATTGGGCCTCAAAACTTCATGTCTGAATGGAACAAAATTTGGTGGATTACAAACATAATTTGTAATTAACCACTGTATTTGAAAGAAAACAACTTGAGAACTCAATCTCTTGTTACGCAGCATCCAATCACATTTTCTCCTTCAAACTGAAATACCTTAGCCTTCAGCAGATATCCCACGGTTCACTGGAATAAGAGCAGCTTATCTAAGACTGTGTTTGGGTCCAACCAGGGGTGAAGGATAGTTTTAGGGGAGTACGCCAATGCACCCAGGTGTGCGGGCCACCAGCATGAAATATAGACCAGGTGCTCCGTGAAGGGGAGAGCGGGAAATTGGAACATAAGATTCTGCCCTTCCTTTTTGCTGCAGCCTGTCCCATGATAGCGGGCCAAAGCCCAGCTTATCTTCAACCATCAAAGTTTCGATCCGGCAGACCACAGCCTCAGGAATTTTTTTGTGAAAGTTCCTTGACTATTCGCCCTTCATTTTTGCTGTTTTTTTAACCCCCTCCTGCAATCTTTCTTTTTCTTTTCTTTTTTTTTTTCTTTCTCTATCTTTCCCCTGCAAACACCCCAGACCGATGCAAGACAATGTGGCTCATGTTAAGAACTTCCATTTGGGTACTTGTTGCGAAGAAGTAGGCCACCATATCGGAAACCCTATCAGGATTTCTCTGCGTTTGTTTGTCAGAAAAGCTAAAAATTGCCACCCTCTGTTTGTTTTGCACTTGGGAAGCAGTAAGCTTTCTTCAACAAGTCTTTTCTGCTCTTTTAAGTGGGTCACTTTGAATAACTTAGCAGGCTGAGAAATTTGCTTTAGCATAAAATCCCCTCACAGGTCAGGATGCCTCAAGCAAGAGAAGCAGGAACTAGCCGGGGCTGGACACTGCCGATAATGGTCACTCTGGGATGGATAGCCACCAGGGAGCTTTGCTGACCACCTGGGTCATCCCTGATGACCTTTCAAAGACATTGGATTTAACTTTGCCAAGTTGGCTGCAAGTGGCTTGTCAAGGCTGCTCCAGAAAAAAAAACTCCATTTAATTCAAGATTTGAAATCAAAAATCCAAAGAAATGCCAAATCTTTGTATCTCTGCACCCTATTACCGACCCGCCCCATGTTAATGGCCACAATTTAAAGGCACTGCAAGATCGATCATTAATAATTATCCACTTCGCACCGGGGGCATTTATGAATGCTGATGATGCTGGGATGGGGTAATTTTCTTTTTTTTCTGTTTTCAAAATTCTAACAAAATTCACATCTTCATTTATTGGACACTAACACCCACACGAAGGACTGTCTGGTTTCTACTCTAATCTGACAGACAACATCTATTGACGCTGGAGTATTTCAGCCAGGCCTGCTGCCTTGTATAAAGAGCCAAGATTGTGCGGTGTTACATAATTTCCTTTTGTTCCCGAAACCGGCACAATGCACTGCTGGCCTCTTTTCAATAGAGGCCAGATTAGCGTGTAGCGGTACTGTGTGGCTCATCGCTGAGGTGGTGGAGTGCTTTTGTCCCCGGTGGTAATCCGCTCGCTCTAAATGCCGCAAACCGTGGTATACTGTTTCAAAACAAGGCTGGATTATCTGCACTATTGAGAGTGAAAAATGGTGGTAATTTCTAGCAGCCTGGTCTTTTGTTACAAGGCCCAGTTCCCTTTGTCCAATTTCGGAGACCCCAGCCGCACGAATAGAGGATACATGTCCAAAACCGGAATCCCCGGCGGCAAGTGGTTAACTACTCAGCCAGTGTAAGTCAGCAGGGAATATATCATGGCTAACACACGTCTTACACTTTGACTGTGAGACCATTGACATGCTTATTCAGCAAAACATTAAATCCTCTTTTCCCTCTTCAGAAATGCTTCTGTTTTTTCAATTCACTGACTTCCGTCTGGTAAACTTTTCATAACTTCGCAAAAGTAAACTATGAAAGTTCAAATACTTGGAATCAGTACCCGATTACGAACCTAAAATCTATAGAAAAACGGTCCGAATTCTGTTCTACAAGTGCTTTTGCCAACAGCCCCTAAGCAAAAGTGAAAGAACAAATGCCAAATTTGGTTTATCACAGAGAAGGAATCAAGCACTCAGACAACGATCAACTGCTTAATTTACGGCCAGTAATAAAAATGGACCAGGCCTGGAATATCAAGTACCTGATCCCAATTAAGTTTATGAGAAGCTGGGGAGGGGAAAAGGGCTTAGGAATTTGTAGAGGAAGTTGCACTTTCATACTCCAAAGACGAGGAATAAGGAGGTCTTTTTTTTTCTAACCTTAAATGGTACAAAGTTTAACGTCTATTGCCGGAGCCAATACCCAGAAAGCCCAGCATCTTTTGATCAGTTAATGGTTCTATCAGCCAAAATGGAGACGGCCAATTCAGACACCCCCCACCTCCAGCTTTACTTCCAGACTACAAGACAGATAGGGTTGGAAAACGCCACTGAAACTTGAAAGCCACTAGGAAATTTCAGATGCCACTTTGCCTCTGCCTTCAATTATGTTCCCCGTCTGTTTTCAGCAACCTACTATGTATTTTTGCCCGAGCATAAATGGGATATTTGTCTCCATGCTGACCTACAAAAAAAAATGCACTTATTTCATTTCGGGTTTTAATTTACTCCAGTGAGAGATGCATATACGTGCCCACTTGTATCAGCGGAAGTGGGTATGTTTTGGCACTGTCGGGCCATTTTGTCCAATACTGGGGGGTTAGGGGGCCCGGGCTTGATATCTAGAGCAAGACGGCTGGGCAGAAATTGGCCTAACGAGGGTCTGTCTTCACTAGGCTGCTTTCCAGCCCGAATGTGTTTCCTCATCACTGAAGGAATGAAAAAGTCCTTGGCAAGCAAGGGAGGGAGGGTGGTTCACTTTCTGATGAAAACAATCACTGTTGCTTCAGCGTCAAAACATTTGGAGTCCGACACGGTTCTCTAATGTATCCCTCGGAGACGATCTGGAATTTCTATCCCATGATCAGGCAACAAGTCAGAGTGCTTCATTATGTTCTCCAAGTCTGTTTTGCTACAAACAATCTACTGAAGACAAATTGGGTATTTCTGCACTGGTTAAAAGATATCCCTAAGAACATATTTAGCCAATGACTTTTTCCCAAGAATTTCTGCAGATCTGATGTTAGAATAATCAGCCTGTCTCCCCCCCCGTCAATGTTGGTTGTGAAGTTGACAAGGACTTAATGCCATGTCTCAATATTGTACTGTGTTTCACCCACTGAAGATGAATCCCCTCGAGACTACCTGACCATGGTCAGTTCCTCCCCCCCCAAAGCCTCACTAAAATGAGGCCCAGGTTAAAATTCTGAGTCACCCTCTTGTCTGCAAACTGACACAAGAAGCTGACACCGACAAGGTCAATATAAAATAACCCCCACCCCTTTACCAGTTGCACGTGTCCAAAACACAATTCCGGATATTATAAAGAAACTCCTTCCCGTGTTTTTTTATGAAGTTCAGGAGGAAAAATAATCACAGTGCAGTCTTGGTGTCTCTTCGCCATGGTCAAGTGACGCCAGGCAAGGTTTTACCAGCCAGGATAGTTGAAACAAAACCCAGTCGTATTTTAATTCACAAGTCTGAGCGATGCTCCCTAGTTTGTTTTACCGAGCCATGATTTAGTGTTGTTCTCAGTGCGCTGTTATTTTAAGAAAGTGACTGGACAGAGAGGTGACTGGACAAAGAAACCTTAGTAATAAAGTTGGACTGTCTCTCTTCAGCTGAGCGATGAAGTTCAGGCTAGGGCTAGTGTCCTGCTTCGGACAGTTCAAGGAACACGTTTCTTTGAAGAAAAAAAAGGCCAGCAAAGATGACACACAAATATTTCAAATCATTTGGAAAAGATTTTTGAGTAAATCTGTTCACAGTGGTTCCAACGTTGGAGGAATTAAATCTGTAGAGATTCTTTTACAGGACAGCATTGTTGGAGGGAAAGATCTAACAGTTTAAAAGTTGTGAAAGCTGATATTCTTTTCAAAAATATAAATAAACTGATGTTCTGCAAGGAAGACAATTCGGTCAATAATAATAAATAATGAGAGCTGTATTTAAGGAAAGATTTTTATGAAGAAATCCCCCCCCCAACAAGGGTTCTCAACTTCCCAGAACACACAGCTCATGTAATCACTTCACCCAACTCACAACAAGTCTTTCTGGGCTGGCCTAAACACCAACCAGGCCAGGCATACATTTTTTTCACTGAGCAATGCGCCTCCTTTTCAAGCTTGACTAAAGAGCAACTCTTTCCAACCGGCCCCACACTGTCCTATTGTCACTTATCACCTGATCTCCAGGGTTTTCACTTCCACTGCCTTCTATTATTTCTACTCTGTGATTCACTGCCACTGAAAGACACTGAACTGTTATTTCCCTATGCTTCAAACATCAGAAATTTAAACGGAGACTTTTCTAGAATACATAACACTCCAATCTACCTCAAATGATGTCAGTTCAATTCTGCAATCACGATTCAGTAATAGTTTATTTTGAAAGTAGGCAAAAAGTCTTGGACAGAGAAAAGCGCCCTTCATGACCAGTCGTTATTCCCATAGTTTTGGCAAGAATGATTTCTGTTTTGGGAAGAAAAGAGACGGCTACAGAAACAGGGCCACTAGGCTGGTTGAAATACAGCAAATAGGAGATTGGCAGCGACATAACTCGGGTAACAAATTGCAAAGGGAAACTTGACCTAAATCTGAAGGAATGTTTCATGCTTTTTACTTAAACGTTAGCAACCGACAGCGAAAAAGGAAGGGTTTATTATTCTTTGACGGGTTGCAGACAATCCATTTCCCAAAGTGTTCAAGAATGTTACGCTTTGGAAGGAAGTATTTTTGGCCCCAATTGTGGTGTTTTTATTTTCTTTACGGAAGGGATTGGCTAATAAAGAATGGTGTACAAAACACTGTCTCGTCTGGCCACTTCATATTAACGTACACCCACGCAGGTTTGGGGATTTCAACAAGACGTTTGAGCTATGATTGTGTAGAGGCAAGGCACATAAAATAAGGGTGGAATGAAAGGGGTTATGAGGTTCATTCTTCTCTTTGCTCACATGAAAAAAGTTCCAAAAGGTCACAGGGGATGGCAAAGTGGAAATGGGCGGGGATGTCTTTTATCAAACTGGCCGATTATAGTTCTTCTCTTTTCATCGCCCGCACCATTACATTAGTCACACAGTGAATCATGGACCAACAAGCTCTGTGATAGTGGGGTTCAGTGAGCACATCTCAGGCAGTGATAGGGTCGCACCAGTGTACTTCCAAGCTGGTTCCCACGGGGAGGGAGGTTGTCAATTATGAACTCCCAGAGATACGTATCGGTACACAAACACAACCCGAGATGATACAATCGCTGAAGTGAAAATTAGCACATTCTCAGCCGGCGCTGAGTGCTACGCTGTACTCTACAGGGAAATGAGCGCAAAGATCTCCACGGCATGTTCCGTCACTTTTCCTTTTTTTTTTTATCTCAAACGAGCTGATGAACTACTTGACCTGTTTACCTGGTGAAAGCAGGGTATGGCACATATGTACATGCATGGTTCACTCTCATTCCTTACCAGAAAACGAGAGACAACAGTGGCTCGCCAAGTTCAGCAGTCATGGAACGCTTTCAAAATGCAAGGAGGTTTGGGGCAGGATAGCTCTCACAATCATTCCATGTGTTCCATGCTCAGATCAAACTTGCTTTCTGTGTTGCTCTAGTGAAAAAACAAAATCATCTTCTATCCTCCCCGTCACATCCATTCCCCACTCCCACACCTCTCATCTGCCGATGAAGTGAATTTTCAAGTATGGGAGAACGTCAGAATGCCGTACTCACGTTGAAATGCGGATTGGCGTTGACCTGACTGGTCCAGGCCGATCGGGAGTTCTGCTGGTATTTGAAGGGGCCCTGGAAGGAAGCCTCAATGGTGGCAAGACGGAAGGCACACACTGCTGAGGCATGGGCCACCCCGCTGGGAGTGGTGAAGACGCCATAGATGGTCTGGGTGGACTCCTCGTAGAACGTGGACTCTGTTGGGAGTGGGAGGGAGGGTTAGGTTGAAGAAAACACACAATGACAAGGATTTAGCAGGTCAGGTGCTCTCCATTCTAAACTAGCCTCCAGTTTCACATCCACCCACTCATCAGTATGTGAGATGAACTTGGCAGGTGACATAATAAGTTTCCTAATTCCAATCGCCTATGCTGGAGGTCTGTTTGTCAGTTAACAACTGAAGTGGTACTTTCATGCAACAACGGAATAATTCAGAAAAAAAGAAAACTTGCGAGCTGTTTCAGAATAGAAAACACGGATGGATATTTCCTACAGTGATAGATCACGTACAGTGGTAAGTTCAGCATATGGTCTGTCTCGGCACACTACCCAGAGTGTGCATGTCTGTGGTACAGAAACCAAGGGGGAATGAGATGTGTATGCATGTCTCCTCATGGAAAAGCAAAACAGTTTCACCCATCAACTATCTCTGTGCAGATTGTTGAATCAAGGTTTTGTGTCCTCCATTTACTGCCGTGGAACAATTTCTAAAGTGGGAGGGGGGCTGTGAGACCATCCGGCATCAGCCATTAACAGGCCAATCCATTAAGCCCCACCCCATTGTAGGACCTGCTAAAAGTGAGAGGGGGGCTGTGAGACCATCTGGCATCAGCCATTAATTAATAGGACAATCCATTAAGCCCCACCCCATTGTAGGACCTGCTAAAAGTGGGAGGGGGACTGTGAGACCATCTGGCATCAGCCATTAACAGGCCAATCCATTAAGCCCCACCCCATTGTAGGACCTGCTAAAAGTGGGAGGGGGGTCGGTGAGACCATCTTACATCAGCCATTTATCGGCCAATCCGTTAAGCCCCACCCCATTGTAGGACCTGCTAAAAGTAGGGGGAGGGGGGAACAAGTCTCCCAAGTCAAAAAGTGGAGGGTCACTGGCCCTCTGGCCTTATCCCCCCCCACTTCCGTCACCAGTGTCCTCCCGTATTAAGTGGTAAGAACCACACCAGAAGGCCCAACCACTACATTCCTCTAAGAAGAAATGTTCAGTCATCTTTGACTTGAGGTGAATGGCACTAAAATCACTGTAAGGGAATTAGACCACACTTAATTTGGTTTCAGTGGGTAAAGAAAATTGATGGCAATCAGGGAGGTAAAAGGTGATCACTTACGCAGCTCGTTGAAGTGGAATGGATACTCCCCGGAGACTGAGCAAGTGATGCGGGCCTTCATAAATGTTGTCCAGTTGTCTTCCAATAAAAACTGTCCTCCAGTGTCATTCTGTCAGGGAGGATGACAATGTCCATTGAGAAAGTTCTCCTACTTCCCAAAAGTCCATTTTTCAAATTTATCTTATTTAGGGCAATCCACAAGGAAAGTAAACTGTGACTTTTTAGAGACATGCAATTTCACAGGAAAAAAATTGAATAGCAACAGTGACCTTTGTGCAAAATTCTCACACCAGAACATGGTACTGACCTCCAAAATTAAAAAACAACAACAGTTTTTCACTTCTTGTCAATGTTTACTGCCACTTCTATCACATTTTTCTTCATCTTGTGACATTTGGACATATGCCACCGTCACATGTATTTGCTGACAGATGACTGTCAATATTTAAAAAATTCCAAATAGATCATTCTTTGGTTTAAAGTCACAGAGATGCCAAGCTTGACATAGCAAGCTTTTAAACATTCACCTCTGAATTCCTGGAGCCCTGGGCAACATTTGCTGGAGGGGCGATGCTACGAGTGCTTGGGAAAGAAAGTGTTCCCAGGCTCTAGGAACCTTAAAAAAAAAAATCTTCATCCCAGACAGCGGTAGTGCTCCATAATTCCTCTAAGACAATCTCAATCAATGTAAGAATACATCCTGCATTTTTTCAACAAGAGAGTCTCAGCCCTGGTGGCCATCTGTTCAGATCTGTCCAGATGAAGCCAATAACTGTTGACGGTTTTCGAAGGGAGGGCGTAGGCCTGAGGGAAACAATTCCCAAGATGGATGGAGCGATTCTTTTGAAGGGGTCTGGTGTGGATGGGCTGGTGCCAGCTTAGTCATCATCACGTGATGTGTCTTATCCTGGCATTAACCTTTGTCCTTCTGTTGTCTTTCAGTGCGGCCGACCCCGGGATTCTGTGAAGACTCAACCTCTTAAGGGTTGGAAATGGTTCCTTTTCAAAAGCTACTGACCGTAAACAACTACTCCGTCCTTTAACTCAAGGTCTTACCAATTTTTAAAAGAATCTTTCTTACCTTGCATACACGTGCAACTCGTGAGTACACCACCTATAAACAAACAAACAAACAAACAAAAATTCAGTTGAACAAAAGAGCGAAGTGAACCTGTTACCTCCATAAAAAGCACACGTATCCAAGAACCAAATATTCAATCTTATCTAGTTCCTACAACCATCTTCTCAGGACTGCATGGTTTATGAGTCAGGAGTTCTGAATGGAATGGTTTTGCACATGTCTCCCTCAGCCGAGGAAGGTGTTCTGGTGTTCTACAATACTTGAATCCCACCTTAGCTAAAGGCAACTTGACAGGAGAAGGGATACAAAATCACTCATCTGCCTGAGAGAGTGTATTACACACCTATCCCAAGTTATCACAGAAAACTTTGCAAGGTAACACAGAGATATTTCGCACCGACTTTCCATAATGGTTGGACGGAACTTCAACAATCCTGAATCAAAATTAATAGGCAGGCTTTCATCTGTGGAGATTACAGATCCAGAAAAGTAACTTGGGAAAACTGTGCATCTGACCAATTTCATGACACAACCCTACACACACACACCCCCACACCCATACCCACACTTACCTTACATACCTAGTGTGGACATTCCTTTCTTTTCGTGCAGCTGAGAAAACTCAGCAAAAATACTTGTTTTTCTTGAACTGGGAACACAATTTTCAGCTGGATATTTGTGAAAGGTTTCCTTGATTGTTCCTCTTCCGACAGGTGAACCCTACCCCAAAATGCCTCTAAACTTCTTTTTCAGAGCAGGGGATACGGACATGGTTATTACATGTTAGTCCACAGAACGTCTTCCCTTCCTGCATCGTGTGGACATCTTTTGTTAACAAGTCCACACTAGGTATGTAAGGCGAGCGTACCTACACATGTGGTACTCGTCAAGATTCATGTACTCACATATTGCTCGGGATATTTTGAAAGAGCTCAGATTACAAATGCTGCTTCGTCCCCCCTCCCTCATTTGCAGCATTTTGTCTTGGGCAATTTGTTTCGTTTTCGCGTGAGACATTTGTCTTTGATTTAAAGCCCTCTTCCCTGTTTCCTCTCGGGCTGATAAGGGTACAGTTTTATAGCTCAGTCTATCATTTGCTGACAATCCATCCCCCTCTTTCCTCTCCTTCTAGTTCCCCCTCCCCCCACCACCACTCAAAAAAGCCTCAATGACTTGCACCCGCTCCCGCGCTGCATTACACTGCACAATCGGCTTTTTTCATGTTAACTGAGACCACGTTTCAACATGCAGTGAGTTCCGCCTCAATTATTTTCATCTAAAATCCACAAATGTTCCACATGAATGCCTGGACGGCCCTTGCCCAGTCAGGTTTGTCTCTCAACGGGACCGGCGTGTCACGCCCCAAAGAGCCGGTGCACCCCCCAAGGCAAGAGAATAGTCACTTAAAGACAAAACAACCCCCCAAAAAAAAAGGAATAGAGAGAAAAGACAGTTCTAAAATGACGCAAATGCCCAGGTTGAAACGTGAGTCAGATTTACGGCAGGTTGGGAATGAAAAGGGAAGCCTGGAGATGTGATAAGCTTCCTTGAGGTGTAGGGCAGAGTCAAGGTGCCATCAAGGGCGTTTGACATGAGGGGTAGGCGAGGCAAGGGGTCCAGGCAGATGAAAATCTCAAGATGCCAAAGCACCTGTTCATTCTGAAGGCACCATTGCACCCCCCCAAGAGAAACCTGCATTCAATGACGTCAGAAAGTCTGACCGCATACAGCAAAATCTGCAATGTTGGCTGAGACTGACAACTTCAAGGGTCCATCTGGACGGCCAAACGATTGACATAACCGGTTTCTTCCCGACATTTCCCTAAACAGAGGAAATGTAGTTAACAGAGGACTCTGCATTTCAACCCTACCCGTGTGTTTGTAAATAGCAACAGGGATGCAGGATACCCATTTCAGAGAATTGTTTTCTCCCCAAAACAGCATGATGTCAGTTCATTTTCACTCAAAAGAATCAACTCTGACAGATGGATCGCCAATCACCGAATTCACCATCAAAGCCAAGCTTAGAAAGTACATATACATTCATTCATTCCCTTTACATTTGCAATTTCACTTTTCCCAATTCTTCTACATTTTGGACATTATTCTCTGTTGTTTGCATTCAAAAATTTCTGTTAAGTTACCAGACTGATCAAACATCTAACATTACTTGTACTTTCAAGGAATCCACTCACCAACTTATGCCACTCAACCAATTTTTCAATTTTTTAATCTCCCCTCCTCAAATTTGTGGTCATGAGCAAAAGGTGGAAACTGGTGCTTTGAACATCCTGGTGGAATGTACTCCTACTAAGCTACATGTCGGTCTATACATTATGTGTATCTAGGAGACGGAGACAGGAATATTCAAAATCTTCATTTACATATCACAGATGCTTGCACGTTGAGGCTACACACCTGCTTTCTGGCTATATTCCCATTGATTCTCCCACCCAGTTTTCAAGGTAGAGAACTTTCCAATAACCTCTGCTCTGGGTTAGGATTTTTTTTCCAATAACCCTCAACCCCCCCCCCAAACACATGCCTCTCTTAAGCTTCCACCTTCGTCCCTCAGTCCGTGGGAAAACCCAACCTACACATACACCGACGATGTGCACGTAAATGCGTAGGCCTGCGGTCATATCAGGACAGGACAGGACGCAACCTCCCTTGTCAATTTAATCTGCAAGTGCTGGGGAGCGCGAAATCTGCTGTCACATGCCGGCTCCCATCCGACATGTTTGCCTATTAAACGGTGACCCCTTCTGCCCTTCTGTTTCCATTCCCACTTGGGCTACCCATCAATCAGAAACACCAGGGGGGGGACAACCCCTTCTCTTTTGTGGTCTCTGGAAAGATACCTCTCTCTCCCTGATGCCCATACATGGGTCAAAGCATCTGACTAAGCCTGGTATGTAAGCCGGTTCCGTTGGGATACACGCGTGGGTGTGGCGTGGAAATTGAGACAGAGAGAGTGTAAAAAAATGGAGTAAACAGCTTATCTGTAAGGCAATGCAGAACAAGGAAACAAAAGAATCTAATGGTTTCCAATGAATCTTCCTGGGCCCTGTGCTTCCGATGGAGGATTGACAAGGGTAATGACATATTTCTTCTTCTCCTTTTTGTTTCAACCCAAAAGAAGAATGAGACAGCAATCATTCCTTCTCCTTCAAGCAGGTCTAAGAGTATCACTTCCACACCACTTGTCCCAAATCAATAAATCAAGAATTTACAAAGGAGCTACCCTGAAACTGGGTTGCACTTGATCAAGTTTCACATTTTTGGGGGAGATTTGCCTGAGAGGAAATGTCTGAAAAGTCAACTGCTTGCCCATCCCAGCAGGGTTCCCTCTCAGACCCTGCACACAATGAGATTCCCCCCCCCAAAAAAAAACCAAAGATGGTTAACAAAAACTCCGTTTTTGGGTGGCCAGAAACTTTACCCTAAACTCACAGATTGCAAGACATTTCAAAGATTTCTCTGAGGCCAGCTTGGCATTAATTTGCAATCTTAGCAACCGCCAAGTGGTTAATTTTGCTTTTGATGTCTTTTTGATTTGCCACTTGTTAAACTTGCATCCTTTCTTTGTAGTGCAACTGGAGGGGAAATACTGTGCTTGTTGCTTCATCAACAGCCGGCGAATATCCAAAACCTCTGACCTCTGCAAGACTTATGAAACACAACACTCCTGCTAGCTACTGAAATGCAGCTTCTGTTTCTGCCCCTCGGCCACAATTATTCACCAAGTAAACTAACAGTTGGATATTAGGATGCTACGCACAGTAAATAAACAATTAACTAATTGGTTCCAATACCAGCTTCAGTGCCGACAGCAAGCTGTGAACCGATACCCTCACACTGAACAATATGTCTGTCTCTCTGATCGCAACGGTGGCCCCAGGGGCCGAAAACAAGCTGCCTAACTACGCCCACTCGTTCTGATAAAAACAAATGGCCCTAGACGCCAGCTCAGAAATCTTCTCTTGAAACTTGTTAGACTTTCAAAATGCTGTTTTGACACCTGTTGCGTGTGGGGTGTTTTCCTATTTTTCCACATGCACCCTCCCTGAAGTGTTTCAAGCGTCTAGCGATCTGACCCTAGGACTCAATTAAAACAGTTATGCAGGTTAGCTGGATTTCTGTTTAAAGGAGCCCACTGGCAGGCAAATTATTCTCAGCCTGCTGTTGGACCTGCATGTACTTGGCATGTGTCTGTTCAGGTTGTTTTTCTGGTGAGAACAAGTACGGTCTCTCCACATTTCAATGGTCTATACTCTAGTTGAAAACCAAATGCCCAGTGTACTGTACTCATGCAAGATTACTGTAAGGTTCTGCATTTGAACGGCTCAAAATTCCCCAATGCAATTTTCCTGCAAGCTTGTTGAAGGCCCCAGGTATATATTAGCACAGGCCAATGTCATTCTCAACCCTGCACGTCAGTCAGCAAGATTCCCCTCTCCCAGAAATCTAGGGAAAACTACAGTGGCCCAGAAATGACACAGCCACTATGAGTGGTCTTTCCACATAGTTTCCAATACGTAATACCTCTCTTTCAAAGCACTGTGGAAGTTCAACATCAGAAGTTTCACAATGATGGCTTGGCTTGGGTTCGGGTTCAATGCATACTTCACAGGTTCTGTACTTTGTTTGCAACAGAGTATCAACCAAAGAGATTACTGTGACACAGCGAGCAGTCGAAACAGTTCATCCATCCACCTGCCATGTCAGCCTTCATGGGAAGAACATCTCACCCTGTTTGTCACCAGGTTTGGCAATAGGGGACGTCCTCTGGTCTCATTAACCAACAATCTGTCTTCCAGGAGGACAGCCAGCCGATCAATTAAAGCTGCAACCTTCCAGGTCAATCCATCATCTGATGGTAGGATCCCCTAACGGAATCAAGCATCCACTTCAAGGACCGAACCCCCCCCACCCTTTTTTAAGACCCTCCCTTCCATTTCATTGGTGACAACTGTGAAAGATAGCTGGGCCATCGGTGGTCCTGTCGACTACACAGACAATTTCTGGGGCAGACTTTTGGCTGGGACAGTGCTTTTTTCAACACTTTCCATTTCCCCCCCTGCCTTGTTTGAACAACTGTTGGCAATGTGTCAGTGGCATCCGGAGCCAAGGCTTGACAACTTTATCCTCGTTTCTTTTGTGCAAGCCTTGCAAAAAAGCACATAATATGAACTGTTAAAACCCAGAAAAAAAAACCCTTGGAAGTGTAATAGTTACAATGCAACTCCCACCCTGCAGCGTTTCCAGTTGTGGTCTGCAAAATGACTCCCCTCTCTTTGGGAAATTTACAACCCAGTCCAAGGTTTGACCGGCTGGAACTGGAACTTGAAAATGACCAGATTTTTTTTCTGAGGGGAAAATCTGGACAGAACCTAGAGCTGCACCTGCTTCATACAGACAGATAAAAAGTCGGCCCCCGAAATGGTCAAATTTACTGGCACCAACTCCGTCCAGCTGTGCTTGGCTGATAACTCTCCTTCAGAACACAACCTGGTTATGCCATTTCAGGAAAAGTCCAGAATAGGATAAAGGCCGCCCAAGCCTTAATTCTTGCTATTTCAAAGCTCGCATTTTATTATTGCTATTGTGTTAGCCCCTCCCCTTGACTCACACCCACATCGATAGTTGCGCACCTGCTCGTGTGTCCAGGAATCCCAGGTCTGGGCTTGGCAGGCCCTGGGCTCATAGCTACCCATTATCCGGATGTTTACATGAATTCTGTTCAAATGTCATGAAAAAAACTTGTTCACAGACAGGTCGAGTTGCTTTCAGACTGAGCAGTTTGGGTCACAGCATGTTCCAAGTGATGACAGGCTCTCAAATTATTCTGTAACTGGGTTTTTCTTTTTTCTTTCGTCATCTTCCCTCTTCAGTCAGCAAAAAGAATTGCCTCGTTTGTTCCCATTCTCCTGGGTCTGATTTCAAACAAACGTGTCAGAATGCAGAAAAAATAATCTGTCCAGCGCATTACTGCTCACTGAGCTTAAAGAGATAAAACAGCTTACCAGTGTTCTTTGCTAAAGCCATTGGTCAGGAATCCAGAGCAGGGGGAAAAGCAGGTTGCCATCAAGGTCCTGCGTGAGGCATGACACCGACGACAACATTTAGGTCTCAGCAAAATGTTGAGTTTGTGTGTTGCTTTGAAATTTCACTGAGCAACTTAGCGAGACAGTTGCTGAATGACTGAGCAAATCAGCTTTTCTTACGGACTTCTGTTGGCCCCTACTATCTTTTTCACATGATTATTTCTTGGATAACCTTCACAGTCACAGAGGACAAGAAGAGAAACTTTGATACTAGATTAACCTTGCCGGTGGATTCAATTCACAGTGTCCAAATTATTTGGATTCGGCATGAAATTACAAACAAGTTTATATGGCAATAGCCAGGTGAGTAACTTCAAGCTGCAGCAAAGTGAATCCAAACAGAGCCCAAGCCCCGACAATAAGCCCATCATTTCCATGAATCATGGCCTTCTGTTCAACTTGACAAGCCAATTTGTCACATTGATGACAGGAAGGGGGACACAGCAGGAACTTCTGTAGTCAAGTCACAGAAAGGAGTAGGACCTCTCTGCTAAATTTTTGACTGGAATGGACAGATAGAACTTCAATTTGAATTGATATCAAGCCTTTAAAGGGTATGGAGTTGGCCTTTTTTGCACTGATGTTGGGAAAAACGTTACCCCACGACACTGTCTGCATACAAAAGGGGCGCATGCCCTTGAACTGATAAGCTGGAAGGGTAAGTGGCAAGGGCGGCACCTGAAAATCTGAGCCCCTCCTTCTCAAGACAAAAGTTTGGCAACGTCTCCATAAATTGGTAAAGACAAAGGAAACAAAAAATGACATCTGGCTTTGGAACAAGTGGACGCCCATTTCAACTACACTTGGGGAGATAGTTGAAAATTGACTGGCATTGTGTGAGAAGACTAATCCTTTCACAGTTGGCCAAAAAATGCAGCATCATGCTAAAGCATGAATAATATCACAGGGAGCGGTTTTTCTGCTTCAGTTGGAGCTCCTGAGCTCTTTGTGCCTCGTGAACAAATCCACCTGCTGGTTTATCAGTTCAAAGTGTTGTCGTTGTCCGTAGTGCAGATGGGATGATGATGTCCTGGTTAAGCCAAGAATGCCATCAGCTTGATGCCCTTAATCTCTGAGATAGGAATGCAAACTGGTCTGGATTGGATATTTTGAGAGTAGACAATGCCATCTGTGGGTTGTACCCATATCTGTCTTCATTTCTGCCTGGGAAACTGCAGATGAATGGCAGATGTCTGTCCACTCATGAAAATCCCCAGGGGAGGAAATGAACATGTCATCCTGCCCATGACATCTAATTCTAATCTATGACTCTGAACATTTCCCCAACAAATTGGCGGTTTCACCACAAAGTGAGTATACCCGTAGGATAGTTTTGGTGCACCATGATGTGATGTACCAGCCATAGACTTTGTACACGATACGTCAGTTCATGATGTAACCAATAAAATGAAGTGCCTGATTATCCTACATATGTATTGCCCGCTCGTATTTTCCCCAGTGTTAACTGGTGTGCCTCTGTAGAAGTCTCATAATAATATGGGTGGACTGCAAAGTGGCACATCCAAACTTGATCAGAGGAGCTCTTGCTTTGAAGGGGTGGTGCATGTATTTCGGTGCAAAGCTCTGATCTGGGATCCAGCTAATTTACGCGATGCTGGTTGGTTAATATAATCTGGGTGGGCCACAGACTGCTGTTTGCTTGTTAAGTCTTTAACAAGGCCCTGTGCAGTATATCAGCGATAAGCTGGGATCCAAAAACCTCAGGCTTCCATATACAAGGTGCCCAACCTGTCATGTGCTCTCTCCCGGCCCTTTCCAGGCTCTCTCTCTCACTCTATCCCAGTAATCCAACCAACATCCCTTGGGAAACTTAGAACTGCTCTGGCCTATTTGCAGCCCGGGGAGCAAAAAGGTTCTTCTCCCTACAAACAACGACAACGCCCCCCACGTTTCAACTCTCAATTTCCTGGTTGAAAACCAACTGCACTTTCTGCACAGTTGGTTCGGGTATCTCTCCGGGTCCTACAATAAAACTGCCCGAGCAATAGGCTGCAGGGGCTAATACCCCAGCAGGTTCACAGCGGGGAACTGGAAGGGACTAATTTAGAATCCTTCCTGAGATGACAATCGAAAGAAGGGAGGGGAGGGGAGGTTACAACAACATCACTTGTGGACCACATTGAATGTTTTGTCTCCTGGCAACCTGAAGTGTAATCTTTAGAATGCACACTGCACTCTTGTTATTGGCTCGAGAAATTATGCACAAATGGCATCCCAGAGAAATCCCAATAGAGCTGATAACAGGGCTCATCACTTGATACAAGAGTGCTATAGCTGAGTACTGTTTGCCCAGTACAGCGTATTGCTGAGTACTTAAATTTCCGAGTGCCTGAAAGTCTGATTGCTTTACCAGCTGAGTGCAAAAACTGATTTTCAAGTACAGGAGTACAGGTAATTGTACCTACAAGTACAAATACTTGTACCTCTGAGTAAAAGTACTTGTACCAGTGAGTATGAGAATGAGTACTTGAACTGCGAGTAAGAGTATGAGCATCAGTACCTCAAAGTATGAGCACTTATACCTCGGAGTATGAGTACGAGTGCTTGTACCTCTGAGTGTGTGTACTTGTACCTCCGAGTATGAGTACTTGTACCTCTGAGTACGAGTACTTGTACCCCTGAGTATGAGTACTTGTACCTCTGAGTAAGAGTACTTGCACCCCCGAGTAAGAGTATGAGCAATGGTAGCTAAGAGTATGAGAACTTATACCTCTGAGTAAGAGTACCTATACTTCCGAGTACGAGTACGATTGCTTGTACCTCCCATTACGAGTGCTTGTACCTCCCAGTACGAGTACTTGTACCTGAGTACAAGTACTTGTACCTGAGTACAAGTACTTGTATGAGTATGAGTATGAGTACTTGGAATTACGAGTACAAGTCAGAGTACTTTAAGTCTGAGTAAATAGTCAAATTTGTTCATCAAAATGTTTAAATTTATATATGAACAATGGATATACAAACTCTTTTGCAACTGATTGTTTTTATTAAAATCTGCCGTAGCATTCCCAAATCAGTATTTAAGTAAAGTTGCAGATTAGATTTAGTCCCAAAACTGTGTATATGAATAGGCTCCTTGGCAAAACACAGAAGTACAGCATTTATACCGCAAGAGAAGGATCATCAATTCTGATGCACAAACAGTAAAAGCATTGAATCAGGGCATGGAGATGTCAGAAGAACAACGTTTATAAGGCATGAGAAATATCATCAATTCTGATGCACCAACAACAGTAAAAGCATTTACTCCAAGGTAAAATGTAAAAACATCAAGAATAAGCTGCTTAAGTACAAAATTTGCTGAAATGCCAAAAAACCTTGCTCAAAAACAAATGTTACCAGCTAAAACTCTGTGTAATTGTCAAGCCAACCAAAAAATACGTAGACAACATTCTGAAACAATATACATGTATATTACAATGTACATGTACCAGTACGACTCTGACTTGTGATGATGCATTAGCTTATGCATGCATGACGTGAACGAGTAAATGTCGATGGGTGAAGTCTGCTTTCCAGACTTCATATTCTTATGCCTGTGCTTTTCTATATTCAAGATTTCTATGTCAGGGCCGGAACCAGACTAGCTACAACTAAAGTGAGTGTTACAAGTCTTGGACCCAAGATGCATGCACTTTACAAGGTGATACACAGTGACAGTGCCCCTTCAAGAATTACGTCTAGTGATGGTTCGTTTCACGGAATAAACAGGAAAGTCTTGGAACGAAGACTAAGAGTACACTGGCATTTCAAGTTCGTAATTGGCTAAGACGGCACATGTGTAGGACTTCTGTTTGTCAGACTGTACCTAATATTGGTCAACGAGGATCGATTTTCATGTAAGGTTGTATTTCAATGGCCGTAATGGGGTTTAAAGGATTTTTTATCGACTACTGTTAATTGAGTATGATACTTGATACTCGAGTACAATTTTACTCGGAGCACTTTGCAGCCCGAGTACAAGAACTGTTGTTTGAGTAGGAGTACTCGGAAATTCGAGTACACTGAGTAAGACACAAGTACATGTACTCTGAAAATTGTACTCGAGTATTACTCGAGTACGAGTACTAAATACGAGTGCTAAAACACTGTGATACCCCTTATGCAATAATCGGATCACTGAAGCAACCAAACAGCAGTTATGGATCATTTTGGCTCAAAAACTAACACACAAAAACGACCACAACAAAAAGGGAATATGCAAACTTGTGGAAGAAGGCTTAGATGTGGGAACCATCTGGTACTCAATAAACAAAAGTGTGCAAAATGCAAAGACACACTTTTTTAATTCCATACTGCAGCTAACTGTCACTCTGAAAAAAAGTACAGAAGGCCCAAAGACTGGCACTGGTCTTACCAACGTTCCAGACAACTCAAGCAATGCCACTGTGCTGTTACTGCCTGTATTTGAAAACATGCCAGAAGGGGTTTTATCTTCACAAGTGGGATTAACCCAGGCAGCTCCATGCCACAGGTTTCATTAGGAAGCAAGGGTACCCAAACGCAAAGGGATTAACAAAAAATGAAAGGTGGGATCTCTGAAATTATTTAAAGCCTGGATTAAGGGAAAACTGACTTGTAACTCAGGGCAACAAATCCCTGGGTTAGCCAAAATGGGGAAAAAACGGAAGTTGTAATAGTCGATGAGCCGTTGGCCAGCATGAGTGGAGGTGATGGAGGGGGATCGGAGATGATTTGTGGAAGTTTCCAAGTCCTAAAGATATCATAAGAGACAGTTCATTTGATTATTAATTATCCAAGGGTACGGGGGGGGGAGTGGTAGAGCAACACAAATTTTTTACTTCCTAGCTGCAGGAAATTATGATAAATGAGATTTTAATAGGGAAACTTTCTGGAAGGAAGGACTTAAAAAGAACTATCCCTTCCCTGCAACGTTGTGTCACCGTGGGGTGATTTTTTTTTCTTCCCATTTTCATTTCTTCAATTTGATCTATTGTTTCTATAGCACCTCTTTAAAGAAGATTCCGAGGATATCTTCTCAGGGCTGTTTTGAGGACAGAGAGGACCCCCCCGGAACAGATCCAGTCAACTTAAATCGATTACGACTACTGAGCAGCCCAGGCATCAATTCTCCCACCATGCCGACAAACAAGTTTACCTCCCCCCCAGATAATCCTTACAGCGAGCCCCTCTCCCTTCCCCCAATGCTTCTTGGCTGGGAATCTCAGGGGTGCAAGGTATCACATTTCTATCGATTGCCCTCAGGACAGGAGAAGGAAGCCAGTAACATTCCCACTGAGAGGGAAACCAACGAAAACAAAATCTGCTCTCCCCTCAATCCACGCACTTCACGTGCCGTGCCAGGAGCATTCTGTGGAGAGTGTCCCTACTGACTCCTTGCAGCACGTTCCATCTTGTTTGCCCACTTCCTACACTCAATCCCAGGAGGGGGAACATTTACATCCATTCCCCCTAGCATGAACTCCTTCAATCCCTAGTTAGATTATCACACTAAAGATAATGACAATTCCCAAACATGATGTCCCCTGGACATGATGTCCCAGTGTAGATGGGTTGATGGTGTACCGAGTACCTTGGTTCAGTGTTTGACTTGTGATGGTATCGGGGTTTGAACCCAAAGAGTACCGTGGTGGCTGTTTTTCTTGGGCATCAAACTTCACAACTGACTGTCTGTCTGCCCCCCATAGTGGCCTAAATGAGTCCCTGTGAGCACAGAGAAAGGATACCACTGATCTCAAGCTGTTGCACAAAACCTGATCTCAAGTCAAGGTACACAGAGGTTATATTCGTGAAAGTGCTTTTCATAGGTTGCAAAGCATTATTTAAGTACTACGTATTTAAGGGTGGAAATTTTACGTTTAATTTGGAAAACGTTCAGGAAACTATCCCGTACCTTTTAAACATCCCACCTTTACCACTGAGTCATTGAAAACTTTAAACACAACAAATTGTATACAATGTAAATAGTTGATACACAGTTCCAGTAATGAATTCGTGGTATTCCTTTGATAATGACTGAGCAGTAAAGTGTTCTGAAAATCAGATTACGTTTTACAGGCAACGTTTAAGGTAGAAATGAATGCCAGATTGCTTCAATCAAAACGTCAAAGCTCTAACAGAGCCAAAGTTCCGTTTCAATGTTTGGGAAAATCAGGAAACGGATTTGGATCTTTTTTTCATTTAAACATCTAAATGTTCCACCCTTAGTATTATTATGGATGGAGTACACTAGGTGCTCAGAGTTCAAACTGACCCAGAGTTTGACTAAGCAACTGAAATTGACTACAACTTGCTGCACAGGATTCAATGGTTCTACTTGTTGGCCACATAACTGGTTTACCTGCTCCAACTCCAAGGGCCACGTACAGACACTGACCTGCTCCAATTACAAACTGCACAGTATTTGATCTTACTATGCCATCAATAATGATTTCCTCGACTAAATATCTGCAGCGTACTGAAAGCTGCACAGACCTCGCAACTAACCTTACCACTTCTGTATGCCCCCCCAAATTCTCCAGTTTGGACTCTGACAGAGCTCACATCATTGACAAACAATGCCTCAAAATAAAGAAACTTATTGCTCAGTAATTTCACAAAGAATGTATTCTAAATGCTTCCAGAATGTTCAACTTTTACCCAGTGCTACAGTCGAGTTCTTTTCCACGAGTATGAGTACAAATACCGGTACTTCGATACGAGTACAACTAATTTTTTCTCGAGAGTAAACATACGAGAACATTTTCATGAGTATGAGTAAAGAAAAAGGTACTCGAGTATGAGTACAAGTACTACAACACTACAACCTACAGAGCAAACTTGGAAAACCATCACAATAAGGGTACATGGCAGCCTGTCCCCCCTTAAAAGACCTTACAACTATAACACAACCAGCACATGCATCTTAAATGTCTATGACACCACACAGCCAACAAACAGCAACAAGGGCAACAGTCACATACCCGTGTATCTACCTGGAAATAACACTAGGAAGCACTGGAGGAAAGACTACTTAAAGACAGCCGTTTCCACTTACGCAGGGCTGTCGCAACCACACGTGTGCACGTGCAAGGAAAGGGGCTCCGTCAAAATGCCAGGGAACATTCGATTGGCGTGAGGATACAAGCAGGTGACGGGGCTGTGTTGGAGAGTTAGTGGGGGGGGAGAGAAATGGAAGAACTCACCCTGCCGCAATTGGAGAATTCCACAGCCCTCTCTCGGAAGAAGAAGTACACCCATGGCCCAATCTCATACGAAGATATGAAGTTAGGCTCTGTAAAACAAGGAAACATTAATGCTCATAAATGCTTGAATTGAAAACCTGCATTAAACAAGTGAATTTTCAAATTTTCAAGAACAAATGTATATGAGGAAAAAAAAAGAATCTCTTTAACGTCAAGAGTTTTGATTGAAAGAAATATTTGTTAATGACAGGTCAATAGAGATGACAAAAGGTTGAATATTGCTGTCTAGTGATTGCAGACTTTTCTGGGGAAATAGTTCATTTACTCACAGCCCACTGAAGTTAAACTCGGTGATGTGCCTGTTCTGGAGTTTACGGAAATAGCCAAGTGGCCCAGTTTTGAAGTAAGTTGAGCATGTTTGGCGCAATAATGCACTTTCCATTCACAGTCGAGTCATCTTGTCATCAGATGTGGAAGTGAATCAGAAAAGGACTTTTGATGCCCTCATCCTAGTTCATTGAGTTTGCTCAGAGTAGGGGTGATTGGAAACAGAGTGCCCCCGAACCAAAGATATTGAAAATGGGAAGAGTCACCAACATAGGGCTGGATAGCTCAGTTGGTAGAGCACTGGTAAGGTATTCAGGAGGCTGCAGGTTCGAGTCCCCCTCCAATCAAATGTTTTGGTAATCTTTGTAATCATTTGTAAGAACCTAGTCAGTTTCCCCTGATAAGTTGTTTCATAAAACAGAGAGCTGACATACTGACTCAATTAGTATTTCTTTCATTATTAATTCTGTCAGAAAAACAAGGCCATAAAACGTCCGACTCGCATTCATGTTGGAACAACTTGTATCAATCCCTTCAATCTAATTTTAGAACAATTCAGCAATGATCGTGTCCTGGTCAGAGTGGAAACACAAATCAGCAAATCTGAAGATTGGGCTTTTTAGAAACCACACTGAGATTTGCCGTTTCCGGGGAGCCTTCTTCTTTCATTTAAACAGTTCGCAATCCAAAATAGCCTCGATCCCCGGCACACGCAATATGTCCGAACTGATGAAGAAGAACCCAAACTAACCAATGACAGTCCAATTAAGAAATCGCCGTTTTATGACAACGCCACGTGTGTGCTGCCAGCAAAACAGTATCGGCGTAGGACATTCTTCCACGACTGATCCATTTGAAACAGGTGACGCCGCATCCATCTGCTATGATTCACTGGATGCGAGGTGGACGGCCCCGCTAAACTAAGACGCAGGGATGAAATTGCACTATTTCTTTTCCTCTTCAGATTTAGCTCTGTCTCCCCAATACACACACTCGACAGTTTGAGAAAAAAGGTCACTTTGGGCTAACCAAATTATGCCCTTTACTTTTCTGGGCATGCAGCACATTGCTTCGTAGCGATGATTCTGAAGTACACACGCAGTTGTCTATATTATATTCTCATGGCTTAAAAATGCGAAAAGAACTTGGAGATAATTCTGCATTTTGACTCCACTTTTTTCTTCGAAAAAGTCAATTTTGTTATTTTTCAGTGTTGAACATGCAGGAATCATTAATGGCTTCATTCGGGTGTTGAAGAAAATGATAATTTTACTGAAAACAAATATAACTTTAATCTTAGTTATCGGTTTTCATAAATTAGAAGGAACACGAAGGGTAATGCCAAGGAGAAAATGGATCTTCCTTTAAGGACACGGAGGATATCCTTTTAGTCTAAGCCGCCACAGGTAGAGCAAAAACATAGAGTGATGTGGGGGTGGGGAAGCGAGTGAGGCCGCTTCATGTGCCGCTGAAGCTCAGTCCTGTTTTTGCTGTATTATGACCGGCCGAGAGCTGCACGTCGACCCACGGGAGAGCAGGCAGGGAAAATTGAAAATTTCCTGTTATTACCCAAAATACAAATGGCTGCGTGCCTCCCGTCGCACTTCTATCACCGTTTTTCCCCTCTCCTTCCACTCTGTACCCACAGACGAGTGCGCGGTCTCCTTGGGTCTCCTTCGCCGCTGTTCCAGCCAGCCCCACCCCCACCGTTTGTGATTCGTCTGCAAGGTGGCTTTGAAACATCCGACATACCCAGTTTAAGGAGATGAATTATCTGGTTAGTCCTTCCGTTCTGAGACCGAGGTGGCACAGAAGAGAACATTCAATTCATTTTACTGGAGGGAACCCAACAGTGTAATCACAGTCTCTCTGAATATTGACTTGGTTCAATTCATGCCAAACAGAACGGCAGGCGAGCGGCACGTGTTTAAGTAAGTTAAGCCCTCTCATCCTTCTCAATGTAAGCCAAATTTGAGCTTCTCCACTCTGCAATCAACTGCAAATCTCAGCCTGTCTTGTACATGCATGCCACTGGGATCTACCGCACAAATAGCCTCCGAGTGTCATTCCAAACTGCTGTTCCCCTCCTCAATCCCACCCCATCCACCGCCAAAGAAGCCATGGTTTCAAATAGTCCAACAAGTCAGGAATGTCACAATATGACTCAGTCAGGGATTAATCCCTGCACTTTGTCGTCCTAAACCCCCTGGCTCAAGTGGACAGCCAAATTTCCTGGGTATTCCCTGTGTTATGCCCTGCCGATCTGTTAATCCGTTATGTCACCGTGATGGTCACCGTGCTGGTGGTTAGGACAACTCAAGCAGATAAGAATTGATGGGGTTTTCATTCCAAGGCAAAATTCTGGTTCACAGGTTATCGCTACTGTACTAGATTCGAGCCAATAAAAGTCAACAACAAACTACAAAAGCACCACCAACGCCTCACTATGATTCTTCTGAAATACATCATGTAGGCCTGATGAATGCTACCAAGGTTTGCAGAAAAATTCTTTGCAAATTGGCAAAGTCCAATCAGAGACCAAAACAAAACTTAAACACTGTAAAAACATGGCATTCCTGAAGCATCACAACTACATTACAAAACCCACTGACTTTTTGAAAGCATGTGCAGTAGAGGCATAGTAACCTTCAGGCAGTAGGAAAGTAGGCCAGACACAGGTAGATTCCTGTCGGCTGCAGGCACGAACACCTGTACCAAAGTCAACAGTCAGATGCCCAGCCACTCAGGAAAGGAGTCCCCCCCTATTTTCTGTAAACAGGGACATGGGGAGCTGTTTTTACCGAAACCACACATGTAGGTCAGGACACCGGACCACTACACCCTCTGATTAGATTAGCTGAGAGATTAGGATCGAAACTTACCAAACCCCCAAAAAGCCACTCCCCCATGTTCCCACAGGACTGCACATTACCTTCCAGGCTGTCGCTCGGGCCATGACTACACATGAGTGACAACTCACTTTTTACTTTCATGCTTCTAGACTCATGTGAGCTGCCCGTAACTCTTCTAAAATTTAGCAGGCAAAATGGACACCTTTCTTAGGCAGAACAGGGTGGCATTAAATCCTTTCCACTTTGTGAGGCCTACAGCATAAGCAAATAATTCTTCTGCCCACTGTTGCCCTGTGGTTGTCTTGTTTTCAAAATCTGCAAGTTTTGGAAGCACGCCTTTTGGTGGACAGTTTCTAGCCACTGATGGCACTTTTGCAATCAGTTTGACAAGCAAATTCTGCCAAACAGAAAGTACGCATAAGCACAGGCATAATCCCCAGTAAGGTGTCAAATCTTAAAATGGTTCTGCCCCACCTTCGGTACAAACTTAACTGCCAGTGAAAATAAAGGAGGAGGCAACAATACATTTTCGTGATACACTAAATTGGAATGTTTGTAACCAAATCAGCCTGCAACTTTCCATTCACCATCAACAGAGGGTACATCAAGTGAAACCACACAGGCCAACACAGGTAACTGTTTTTAAATAACTTCGTTTACAACTCTGTGTTTAGCCTATTTACAACATGTTGTCTCATGTGCATTCTCCCCTCTACTGTTACCATTAAGGATATCACTCTATCTATCTGGAAGTCGGCTTGATTAGGATTTAAAATAATTCAAAGGTTACTCTTCATTGAATAAAAGCCTCATAAAGGGTAACTTGACCTAGAGCCAAAATAACCAGGTGTCTCTTCAATTCAATAAGAGTTACGTTGGCACTCAGGAAACCTAACAGCTTAGCCCATGAGAAAACTTGCCGCTTTTTTACACTGCTTGGTGATCCATGTTGAAATGCACTCACAAGGAAGAAGGAAACCTCAATAAACACTACCAAACATTGAAACTAGTTCATTGCCAAGTAGCTGAACCAGGCAACACTTACTCTGCCAACTACTTCAGGAGTTGATTGGGGTACAGGCTGCATTCAAATCTCTTGGCTAGCAGCTGAAAATAATGTGTGAATCTATGGGAAAAGTGCAAAGCTGCTGGTTGGTTGGTTCCACAGACCAGCGGGCTACTTCCAGCCTTGCCAAGAAATTGGACACAGTCACAGACAAGCTGTTTCTCCCAAATCCTCCTTTTTTGTCTCAAGCTCTAGAAAGTCACGGAGCTTTTACTGGTAAAGCCAATGAAAATATCGGGGGCATGTGGCCAAGCGGTTAGGGTCTATGGCCTGCAATCATAGGGTTGGAGGTTCGAATCCAGTTGCTGGCAGTATGCTGTGGCCCTGGGGAAGCCCCTTCACCCCTGCCCACCTCCCTCCATCCAGGACAATAAATAGGGACCAGCATTAGCTGGAAAGCAACCTGTGATGGACTGGCATCCCATCCAGGGGAATATAAATATTCTCAGTCATTTCATGGCAAGGAAACCAGAGATAAACAACGGCCTAGTGAGCCAAATTGGCTTTGAACTGACTTGCTTTTTTTAATGAAAATATCTGACTTTTTTTTCCATCCTCCCAAATAAACACACACACGGCATTTCTGTCATCCGAAATGGATGTGTTTTTGCACCAGACTCTCCTCCGTGAGGCATTTATCATAAAATCCTAGAATTAAAGCTTAACCGCTTTGGACCAGGGCATTTATGAATGTTGAAGATGCTGGGACGGGATAATTTTCTTTGTTTTTTTCTGTTTTCAAAAATCTTTAGAAATTCATATCTTCATTTACTGGACACTTACACCCACACAAAGGACTATGTGGTTTCTACTCTACTCTGACAGACAACATCTATTGATGATGGAGTATTTCAGCCAGGCCTGCAACCTTGTAAAAAAAGCCCAGATTGTGCGGTGTTACGTCATTTTCCTTTGTTCACAAACCTGGCACAGTGCACTGCTGACCTCTTTCAATAGGGGCCAGATTAGCGTGCAGCGGTAATGTGTGGCTCACCGCTGCAGTGGTGGAGTGCTTTTGTCCCTGATGGTAATCCGCTTGTGCTAAATCCCAAAACCGTGGTACACTGTATGAAAACAAGGCTGGATTATCTCCACTATTGAGGGTGAAAAACGTTGCTAATGCCCAGCAGCCTGGTCTTTTGGTACGAGTACAGTCTTTTGTTAGAAGGCCCAGTTCCCTTAGTCTGATTTCGGAGACCCCAGTCACGTGTAGAAAGAAGACGTGTCCGGTACCGGAAACCCTGGTGGCAAGTGGTTAATAAGAATGAGCTCTCAAAACAAGGGTGCTAGAACAAAATTGTAGGCCTACAATATTGTTTGCACCATGGCTGTTCAATTTTAAATTGGCAGTACATCCAGAAATGCACTTTTGACAGTGGTCAAAACATCCCCTGCAGGGAACCAGACTAGGAAATCCCAATTACTCAGACATGAAACTGAAAATGTGCATTGTCGCAACTGGGACAAAGTCTCGCAAGGGGAAGGGTGCATCATTTCCACTCGTGCTGGAAGCAACCTCGATCATCCAGGACAGTGGATGGATCCCAGCACAGGTCAAAGCGAGACATCTGACAGGGCTTTACGTACATGTGTATTTCTTATAACTCATTGCCTTTTAACCACCTGCCCCCAGGGTTTCCGGAACGGGCACCTTGGCTTTGTATGCGCAGCTGGGGTAAATGAAATCGGACAAAAGAGCTGGGCCTTGTAACAAAAGACTGTATTCGGAACAAAAGACCGAGCTGCTGGGAATTGCCATTTTTCAGCTGGCATTAGCGGAGGTAATCCGTCATTGTTTTGAAACAGTATACCACTGTTTGAGGCATTCAGTGCCAGCAGATTATCAGTGGGGCCAAAAGCACTCCAGTGCTCCTGCGATGAGCGATGCAGTACCGCTGCACGCTAGTCCGGCCGCATTTGAAAAGATGCCACTGGCATTCAGCAATGCACTGGGCCTATTTTGGGAACAAAGGAAATTATGCACCACTGCACAATCTGGACTCTCTTTACTAGGCAGCAGGCCTGGCTGAAATACTTGGGTGTCAATGGAGGTTGCCTGTCAGATTAGAGAAGCCACCAGACAGTCATTCATGTGGGTGTAAAGGTCTAGTCAATGAAGTTGTGAATTATTGAAGAATTTTGAAAATGGAAAATCTTGAAAATCCCCCGGGAACTCACCCCGCACATGCAAATTCAACCAAGCAGGAAGTGGTCAAGTTTTTCTTTGTGTCTAATGTTTGTATGGTTGCCATCCTGCAGGTGTATGCTTTTGTTCCTCAGGGTAAGCATAAAGGAGGTTTCCCTGTGGAACTGCCCTACAAGATGGCTACCGTGAAAAGCATCTATAGAGGATTGCTACTCACCATTCAACCACTTGGAGTTCAGCTGGGCCGTGCGCAATGGCCGCGAGTTGCCAAGGGTGCGGTACAGGACGGGGTCGCGTGCCGTAAAGTCCATGACAGTGGCACTGTACAAGTCGCCATCTCGTGTGAAAAGCGCCGTCGTGTTGCTGCTGGGGTCATAGGGGCAGCGGGCAATACCTGTAACACTCTCCTCAATCGCACTTAGGTTGGATTTCTGTCAGGGAAGAGTCAAAGATGGACACACAATCTTTAAAATAAAGTTTATGAACTGTATGACAAATAAGTCTCCACCATTTCTAGGGGCAGAATTAAATATTTTCCAATACAAGGCCAATTTCTTTTTCAATTTCAATAAATTAAACCATAGGGTTTTTGAAAAACAAAACTTAAGATTTGAAGTTGTTCACAGCTCTACACAGCATAAAAAAATCATTAAAATCATTGCATTTTCTTAAATTGTATCAAACAGAACTGAATAATATCAAATATGATGCAGTTAATGGTGTACCTGTCTCCATGTGCATGCCGGTGAGAAGGCATTGGTACCACAGACAAAGACCCGCTCCCCTCGAAGCAACAGGACCCGAATGTAGTTGCAACACTTGTCCTGAAGGGAGAAGATTTGATAGGAGAGATCCTCAGACTAATGTGACTCTCCTTGAACATGAACAGTTGAAACTCTGCTCAAAAGAGTAATGAAACATTGTTTATTGTACACATTCTTCATTACAACTGTTTTTCCCTTTGAAAACAGGATTTTATAAACTACTTTGTAGGCATGATCCATTGGCTTCAAACTTAACAGCTCTTTACAACCAGTACGACAAAAGTATCAAGATATGTTTGCATGGGGTATGAATACTCAATGTTGGAAGTTTCTACTTTATTCCTATCTGATAATAGGACTAAGTCAATTCGAATAAGTCACCATTCGAATATTTTACCTCAATTTGATTGAATATCCAAATATTCAGTCATACTAACTGGCAGATTGTTGAAGAACAAACCATATCTAAAATCTGTTGCAATAATGCACACCATGCACATTATAACCACTACATGTCCAGGAGTATCTCCAGCCACGATTCAGCAAGACGAAAAATACACCTTGCCCTGTGGAATATTTCTATTACTTGAAAATCTTTTAATGTATAATTTACTTTTTAATAGTAAGATTTCTGTCAATTTTCATTTGAATGTGCTTGAAACAAGCCTCCACAGTGCAATTTTTCTCACTTAAAACAAAAGTAAATTCTTCCTTCCTATTCATGAATTTTGCATTTGAATATTCAAATTTGGAAAGTAATATTTGAATATTCAACAATCGATTGAATATTCAGATATTCAGATAATTGGCACAGTCCTACCTGAAAAACGTGACAGGTATCAAACTTTTTGGAAACCTGCCAGTATCCAACACTGCTTATATCCCTCATACATCACACTGCCAATCTTAAGTGGAAATTAAAGTATTGGCAGAGAATATTAAGCTCCAACTGGTTGGATTAATTTGTTTGTGGAAGTGTGTGCGTGAGCCAAATTAAAGCCCGACCCTCGGCGTCAAGAGCGATTCGAACTGTCAAAGGCAATGGAGCAGAGATCGCCCCAGAGCATGCAACCGGAGCTCTCCCGGTGGGTACGTTTTCCCCCAACTCCTTCCCTAAAATCCTGAAAATAAGTGTCAGAGACAATTTGGAAACCCTGCAGGTGATATGTCTCCAGGGATGAGTTGGCAGAGATTTGAAGAGAGAGAGAAAAAAGAAAAACTAGACATTGATTTGACTTCTCTGGTCACCGGTCTGTCAGGTCCCTGGGGTGATAAGTTTCTCTCCTCTCCCCTAAATAACAGGACACACTGGAAGCAACACGTATAGGTGTTAATTGATATGGATGACCACGGTTGACTCACAGGGGATTAAGGAAGGACAGAGCCAATCACCGAGGGACTCTACCTGATGACTGCAACAGGCTGGCCGGGATGGTCAAGTGCGAAAAACTTCAACCCCTTTCACCTTCCACAGTGACTACAAAACCCATTCTCCCTTCAGCGCCCAATCTAAAACTCAAACTCTTCTGCCTCTTTCCTTGCATTTTTTCCCACTTTCCCAGTAATTAATTACGCTGAGGGCAAGCTCAGAGGGTTTGTGAAATCACTCAAGGTGGTTGACCAGACTGGGGGGCAGCCTAACAACTCACAGGAC
>NW_019091356.1:1390519-1439659 GCF_001949145.1 Acanthaster planci | reverse complement strand
ATATGATAAGCCAAGTCAAAGATGTATTCATAATAGCCACTCTAGGGGCTATTCCTTTTCCAACGTGGACCCTAAGCCCAGGGCCGTAGCCAAGTATCATCTCCACAAGTAGTGCAACAATGGTACACCTGTTAGTTACAGGTTCTGGATTCACCAGAAATCCTTGATAACCCAGCCTCTCAGAAGATCAGATCTAAGTCTCTGGTGATTCTCCACCACAGGCCGTGAAGCATCTCCAGGTGGACAAGGAATTTCCACCCTCACAAAGACACAGAAGACTCATAGGGGTAAAATGACCGTCCTTTCAAGAAGTGGTCCGATGATGGTAGCTTTCTCTTTGAGACTGGCCGGAATGATTTGACTGCGTCAAGTCCTTGCTCGTATATAATTTTGGCCTGACCCACTGACCACATCGGTGAGTCACAGTCTGCGAGTTGGGAAGCCAGACCAGACAGTTTGAGTTTTGTGCCCCTTCCTGTCAGGAAGACTCCTGACTTCTCATCATTATTCGGGCTGGACTTTAGCTCGAGAGAAGAAAGAAGCTATTAATTTGTTGGCTCAAGTCATGTGTCAACCACACAGGCAATTAGTAATCCTTGCCAATGAAGGGATGCTAAAAACAAGAGAATAATTACCCTTGTGACAGCCAGTTTAAACGCATGCATCTGGACAATGCGTCATGGCAACAGTAGGTAAGCTTCACTCAACAGCTGTAACCAGGTCTTACCAGGAGCAAGTTTTCTAGGAAGCAGAGTGCAATAAGCCTTATGCCAGTTAAATTTGAATAAAATCTGGTGCACTGAGTTCTTTAAATTCACCTGAGGATAACAATTTGAACTCTCCACACTAAAGACACTGTTGCAATACCTTGTGATTTGGGCCAAGCTTTTGCTTAGTTATCTCAGAGACAGCTTGCGCCAGTACACCATTTTCCATGGATAAGAAGGGCACAAAGGAACCAGTCTATTCCAGAAATGCTACGCAAAAAGCTTGCCTCAATTCACAAGGTACAGCAATAGTATCTTTAGTCTGAGGAATTCAAATTGGTATGCTTATGTGCAATCAGATAACTCAGTGTATCCGATTTTATTCAAATTTAACACACAAAAGGTTTATTACTCCCTTGTGAATGCTTCAACTAATAGCCAATCGCTGGAAACTTTACAGTTGACGTAAATAAAGTACGCTCTTCTCTGTGATCTTTTAGTCCGGTATTTCTACTGGAGCTAAGGCTAGAAGAATGCTACTATGACCTACTGACGGAGGGCAGTGATTACTGAAGCATCTTGGGTGAATACTGACTCTGGGTAGGAACAGAGCAGCCTGCATTGACACAATGGTGTGCACGCACAAGGTGTGGGTTAATAATCAGGAACGATTTCATCAAAATGTGCACAAACAGGTGGCCTATACACTCATCTCTTTTTTTAAACTGAACTACATTAAAACTGTATCCCTATCAGTAATCAGCCTTGATTTTTTCCCCCAAAGTTGGCAGATGACCTCTTGAGAGAGAAGTAAAAGTGCTACCAAATCTGGATATTAAGAGAAGAAAATAAGACCAACACAGGAAACTGCCATTTAAGAATGTTTCTTCAATTTTCAGAAACGAAATGAAGACACTGTTGAAGTCTCCTTCAGGAAACCACAGCATTGCGTGTGCCCAGGTGAATAGACTGTAATGGCGTAACAAAGTGTCAGGACTGAGATAGTTTTCCACAGGTGGAACCGGGCAAAGGTTTAACTTATCAGCTAACATCTGGACTGCTGTTGCAAATCTTTTGAAAAAAAAAAAGAAAAAACAAAATTGGTAAGTGGACAGGGGTGCATTAGCAAATCATCGGGGAGGGGGGGGGAAAGGGACCAGCCCCTTCCAAAAAAGCAATTTGTTTTGACAAATAATAAGGATGGCGATTTACTGGTCTATTTCCTTTTTTCTTCCTTTAAAAGTGTGTAAAAAAAAACCAACAGTCTCAACACAAGGAATGCCTTACGAGGTTACATAAAACAATTTCTGAAATTTCTGGCCAACCCCCCCAAAAATAATTTTGCCCTCCATCAAGTTTGATTCTGGATCCGCCCTCAGGGAGGCATTAGGAGGGTTTTTTTTGCTGAAGGCTAGAGTTTTTCCCAAAAAAATATGAAAAAGATGGAATTCCGCAAGTTGCCAGACGTACACAGCTGATTTCAAAACACGTTGCGTTACCTTTATGCCTTGCGTAAGCCTTGCGGCACAGACCTTGTGCCGCAACTGTGCAATGCACCCTCACCTGACATTTTGAAAATGTTTTCATCTTTGTTTTGCCAGACCCTGACAAAACATCTCCGATATCTCTCACAGCCAAACAGGAGTTGTAAATTTCTCATATAAACCTTTGTTATTGAAGTTGAGCAATACGGAATCTTAAAATGATTAGTTCGTTAAATAGTTTGTTTGGCACAGCTCATGCTACATAAAATGATCACGTCAATTACGTCATAATTTGTTACGCAAGTTGCAGACCATGGCTCTGCTTCATTTTTCATGAAATGCATCAGAATTTGTCGCAAAACTTATGAAATAAACTGTGGCATAAGTAGCATCTTGGTAGTCAACTGAACCCAAACTGAAAGGCTTCACACATGCCAACATGAATGCACATGTGTTTATTCACCGGAGCATTCAGACCAAGGGTGTTCTTGCACTACATGCTTGTAGGCCTGGGCAGGGGATCGGGAGTGCGTTGCTGAGCAGAGAGTCTCCAATCCTGTGAACTACCCCTAAAAAGTACAAGGTGACTGTCTGCCCCACAGTACAGCTGTCTCCCCTGTGTATTGTGCTATGCAGGGCCAGTTCCACTTTTTTAACACCTCAACCATCTTGGATCTGATTATGCGATTCTCTTTTTGTTCGTCCCCTGTCTTTCCTTTCTTTGTGGGGTGGGGGAGGGGGAGACGAGGGTGACTGGTACTTTCCGAAGAGCCAGAAGGGCAGTTGTGTCTGTTTGTTTCAATCATCGGGGACTTCTCATCTGTAGGAAATGCCAGGCTGTGGTGCTGACAGGTTCTGCAGAATAATCTGGACAATTTTTCTTCTTGTTTGGCAAGTGCACGTCAGGAAATATCATGTCAAAGGTGTATTTCTCAATTACGAAGATAAGTGTATCTTTTTAACCTTGAGTAAACTCTTCCCAGATTCTACAGCAGCGGCATTTTAAGTTTAAGTAGACATTCGTGTAAAAGGTTCTGACAAACAGTTGATGTGGTTTGTTAAATCGAGCCCAAAACCGCATAATGTTTTTCCTGTTTCACTTAAAGCACCTATGTGTTTCTAATTTCTTTGAGCAGACTGTGCAAGATTATGTTGTTTGTCCCCGGGCGTCAAAGACAACTTGCATAAATGTTGCTGGAGTCAACAAGCCAGTGTTATAGCACTATTAAAGCACATCAAAAAAAAAAAAAAAAAAGTTGTCCGACACTCATCAAGAGCAGGATTTCCTGTAGTTCATCAGATGGCAACTGGAAAGTTTCAAAACTCTGCAATAAACTTTTCAGGGTATTTTTTCCCCTCACAACCGTCTAATCTAGGCTCTTCAGTGGGGGGGGGGGGAATCTGGTCTTGGGGAGGAACTCTCCCTGCTGGCAACAACGGCAAGGTGGAAATTGGTCATTTCTGACTCCCCTCTCCTCTCCTTTCTTTGTAGGCTGTTGGAAAAATGCTCAGATCTTATCAGGGCTAGACACGGTCTGGAGTAGCAACACGTACATGTACTTTTCCTTTTTTTCTCTCTTTCTCCAGAAAAGGGACAATTTAACATGAAGGGAGCGCTCAGAAGAAAAGAAAAGCAAACAGAATACCCACAGAAAAGGCAAGATTGGCTCGGTGTGACAAATTGTTGGAAAAGAAGACATACTGGTTGAACTCTCCAGCTGTCAAGAGTTTGTTTCTTTGCCCTTATGGCTCGCAGTACAGTTGCAAAAGTACATTTACAAAAGCTTAGGACCACTCAAACCTGAAGAAAAACCCAACTCAAACCAATCGATCATGGCAATTTATGTTTACTTTCAATGTGTACCCTTAGTATCTTGGTTGAACAACTGTTTAACTACATTTCTCTGATTTGAAATGTTAACAGTCTAATATTCAGTGTGCCCTCCTTTATTTCTGATTACTTAGTTAAGACTGACTTTTTCCCCCTTGCCGCCTTACAGACAAATGCCACACACGTACAAGACCTGCCTTGGCAACAAAATTCATGCAAATGGGGCTCATAGCACAACTCTCATGTTATAACCACTGTAAAAAAATCTTATGTAATCATTCAATGAAACAAAGTAATGCAAGCCCAGTGACAGAAATATCCCAACAAATTCCAAGTGGTCTTAAACTTTTGCACATGACTGTATTTGCCATTACTTCAACAGAAGTAAAGGTCTTGTTTTTAAAACTTTCCAGGTGAGATGTCGTAGACGAATGTTTCTGGCAGATTTAGGACAACTCCTAAACAATAAAAACGACACAAACCTCTAAGAATCTTAAAAACCTCCTCGTAACTTACCAAGGATTCTCCTTTTCTCTGACATTTGTCTATGTCCTGCTCCCGTGGTCTCCACTCTGTGGACTGAAGTCAAAAGAATAAGGGACAGTAGTGAACATTTTGAAACAGTATCGCACATTTATGTAACGAGTCACACGCGAATTCACTGGTATAAAACCGTGGTGCAGTTTTCTTTGAACAGTAAATTGGAACTTTCATAAGAAAATCAATTTATAAAAAAAATGCATTTTCTTACATTTCTTCACATTCTGGTTGCATGAAAACATTCCTGGTTTAAGCCCTTTCGAAACACTTGCAAAAAGAGAGATACTTTGGTTGGAAATGTGAGGAATAGCTGTCTTAATGAATAAGATGAACTCAAAGGAAAGGAACAATAATAATACACATACCAATAAGAGCACAGCACCCAGGAACATTTCAATCTTGAATAAAATTATTCCTTGAAAGAAAACTAAAGCATTTTGTCATATGTCTATGTATTTGACATAACAGAGACGGATTTAGAGAGGGTACGCATTGGGCAGGTGTCCCCCTAAACACCTGCATAATAATTAATTTTAACTGGCTCTGTTGCATTTAATTTGTGACTGAGCACTTCACGCTGCACACTCGCAATTGACCCAAAGGTGCACCTCCCTTTTGGAAATCCTAGATCTGTCCTTGCATAAACACTTTTTAACAACTCATCTTTCAATACTCCCAGGCCACTGCTAGATTTTCCCCCCTTAAGAATTGGGGGGGTTCACAACTTCCCATATCACTCTGTGCCCGCCTGGCAGGCCCTGTAATCCTGATGTCTGAAAATGTATGCTCCCCTGCTAATGTGATGCCCTGTGATTCATCAACCAGCTTAAATCTGAGGGACCCGTCCCTTCCCCCAACAACTTGCCCAATTTCCACATTTTGACAACTGTACTTTTGGAGCCTCCAAATATGAAGGCAATTCAACCACACACAGCACCATGTCAGTGGCCTCTTCAAATAAATCTTTCGGTTGGAAAAATTCCACACCTACAAATAGATTGTCGAATGCCTTATATTTATCATTTGTAAACCTGAAAACAAAGATGCATAGACAAAATCAGTCTGTCGGTCCAATTTCTGTTCAGACCGACTCTTGAGATATTGTGACGCGTGTGAAGTGAGTTGGAGGAAACGTAGATTATTAGAGGACACTAGGGTGCACTTTGTGGATAGAGGGGCAAAGGAAGTATACAAGGGAAGCCTATTGATCATCACACAGAAATCTTGCCGGAAAATATGCTTAGGAACTTCAACACCTTCCCACCAATTCTCTGTTTCCTTGGGACGTGGCTGCCAATCCTTTACCCTCTAGTGTACGTGTATCTTGTTCCCCTAGTTTCAATGCCTTGTTCTCCCCGGAGAAAACCTGTTCTGAAACTGTCCCAGCAGACAGATAGTCCGATCAATGGGCCAGACGCGTAGCTGTTGTTCCAAAAAAAAGGCACCAGTTTTTTGTAACAATCACTTTAGTTAATCTAACCTGACAACTCTATTGGCCTATTATTGTGCCCTCGCTGGTCTGCCTTACACCAGGATGAACCTGCGCACAAAATGCAGCGTTGAACTTCTGAACTTGATCGACCAGCGTGTGCGCGATAGAGGGGGGTGTCTGGGAAATCTCATGGGGCTTTGGTTACAAGACCAAAGACACTACACTATCTTGCTACATGGACTCTTTTAGACCCGCAATGACCAAGCCAAAAAGTGAAACCAATCTTTGGACAGAAACAGCGGATCATGTAATCTACACCCCCTGGGGAACAGAAACTATATAGCTAAACTACTGCACTATTATGGGACAGAGTGACCACAACTTTGCTCAGAAATCAAAAGTAATGCAGGGTGATAACAGATAAAACTGCTCTTGAACTTGGTCGAAAATCACAGTCCAGGGCTTTAGGTGGAGTCAGACAGGATCAATTTCAAAGGCCCCTCAAGGGGAACGCTGACCTCAAATGAGTAGACCGGAAAGCCATCAACCTTTTACAAAGAACACTTCTGCCAGCCAAGAAACAGGCCATTCAGTTTTAAGAGAAGCCATCTTGGAAATCTCATCTCAAAAACATGTACGCTCTGTGTTGGTATCCAGTGCTCAAGTTTGATAATCACCCCAACAGAGATTGTGAGATACTGGAAGTTATCAGAAAACTAAGAACTGTTCGGCAGGCAGCATTCTTCCTTAAAGTTAGCAAAGGATTTAAATCTTTTGTTTTTTTCTTTTGTCTGAGACAAATAGGAAATGGTTCTTTGCCTTGATGAGAATTTTTATGTATCTCAGTTAAACTGACAAAACAAAATCCACAGTAAAATAGTGATTAGCGAGATAGGGCAGAACAGATATGACCACACAAGCTATGTGACTGTCGGCACAAGATGCACAAGTATGCACGTGTACAAGGTTCAGCATAACAATTTGAAGAGGAGCTATGCCATAACGGAGCCACAAATCACACATTTCATCCCTAGATCTGGGATGCTCATCTGATGCCACAGACGGAAAGAAAAACTGTCAATTCCAAAGACCGCCAACACGATCCCCTTGTACAAATTTGTCTCAACCTTTAGAGGACAGCGGTGCCCCCTACCTGCAGCAATGATCATCGCATATACTCTTTAGCCAAGCCATCCAGATGGAAAGAACATTACAGCATGGAAAAAGAGAGCGAGAGAGAGAAAAAAAAAAACTGAGGAGAATACCAAGCCAGAGGAACAGGTGCTGAAATAATGGCTACAGCTTTTAGGAGGCGGAGGTTCCGGGCAAACATATGGTGGAGTAAAACATGCCCAAATTATAGGGGAGAGGGGTTTACGTTGGTCCAAAACTATGCATTACAAAGTCTCAATAATCAGCAAGTCAATATATTGGTGCAGAAAATTATCGGTTCTCCATACACGTTTGCAGTTGAGGGAATGCTGTTGCCGTCTAGCTTAGAAGGCAGCTCCTTGTGCTTGGGACAAACAGTTGCGTGCAAATTACTCCGAGCATTTCACAGTTTGAATATTAACGGATTAAAAAGGCTCAAGGCTCAGTTCATATTTTGACCCACTTCATTTTTTTATATAACGAAACAACAAATGCCTTAAAAAGCACATAGGGCAGAGAGAAAAAATCTGCAGAAAGATAATCAAGACAACGTTCCACTTTTCTGCAATGGGAGGAAAACGCCGCCATACTTTTTACGCTGGGAACCTGCAAAAGCAGCTCCGCATTGAAAACAGAACCATACATGTCATCCAGAGGGGCATTCAAGCCAGGATTCTTTCCAACACAACCTCACTGTAAGAAAGGTATTGCGTGGATCTCGTGTTGATTAGTTCCCTTGTTACCAGGGTTCATGTTAGCATAGCCTGACATTCCTCCTTCCTCCAGATATCCCCTCCTGTTCACCAGAAGGCTCCAGAGAGCTACCCTTGCCCCTCCTTACATGTACATGAGGCCCATCTCGGAAACTGAAGCACACCCTTCCCCTTGATGTCCCAAAATGTTATGCGATGACTCTGTCTACTGCCTTTCTCATTAACATTGATGTAAATTTACCAGTCTCTAGCAACCCGTGAGAGTGGTATGCACAGCGCCGTTTGCGGTCAAGACTTCAACCAGCCATCGGTCCCTTTAAAAAAAAAAATGTAGCAGTTTGCTTTTGCAGATGTTTGTAGAATTCCGCAGAGAAATACCAATGTGGTTACACATCTGCACTATCACTGCCTCAGTGGAGGAAATCAACTCCGGCTGATGGCCGTGCCCGGAGCAAGACAGCAGTGCGTGGCCAATGTGCACTGCAGTACGGTGGCTGACGGCCAGTAGTTTAGGCCGACACAATTTCTACTGCTGGTATCTCGCAAAACTTGCCACTCGACACCGATACATCTCCAGATACACAGAGGGAAACCATTAAAACCTACCGGTACAATATACAATGATAACTGCAAACGTCACACTGGCCAACATGGCTTCAATTACAACAAAGTACACTGTACGCGATTCACACTCATCTGCATAAGCATGCGTCCGTAAATTTTACAGTCTGACCCTGGTCATTTCTCTCTTAATCATTCCGACCTCCTGAAGGTTCTAACCTTTCTCAGCTTCCACAACCTTTCGGTGAAGCGACAGAAAGAAACAATTCCGTAACATTCGGAGGAGAGAGAGAGGAAGGAACAGAGAGGAACAAAGAAATTGTTTTTTCCTGTTAAACCTGCCTAATGAATCGGCGCACTCTCTCATTTCCAAAGCCCTTGGAATTCCCCCTCTTGGCACCTCTCTTGCACTCAAGGTTCCAAACCTGATTGAACTTCCCCCTGTGCGACAGCTGCATCGCTTGCTGGGCTCCCCCCCCAAATAGTACTGAACAAGTTTTCATTTTTATGTTCCCCACAAAACAAACAATTACAGATTCAGGTTGTTGCATTAAACCCAGATGTTTCCAGCAAAGTGTCCCATTTCCGCCCTCATAAACAGTGTTTATTGGATTTCTTCAACTGATTTAGATAACCCAGCCCATGTTGCAATCCCTTTGAACTTTTAATCTCCAGCTGCTTCTGGGCAAGCCAGCAGACTTTTTCTTCCCAGGGATAAAATGTTCTCAATGTCACAGCACTGGCCTCCACACGAGAAAACAACCTCAATTTGTAGAATATTTCAAACTCAACTTTTGGAAAGACATTTGAGCAAATCAAACAGCTGGTGGCAGCTCAAGAGGAGAATGTTTCACACCTTCAATGGGAAAAGATTAACGGATCGGTCAACTTTGCAGCACTGAGGCCTTAACGCTCGACAGGGCATCAGTGATGCACGGACATCTTGAGAGGTTGTAAGCTTCTGGACTGGAAATGGAGTTTGGACAAATGATGCTGGTGATAACGTCTGGTAGAAATCTGTGGAGGGATCTCGCCCTTGCACTGCAGGATGGCTGTGAGAAGTTTACGGTTTAAGGTATATCAGAGCAGATCCTCGCAGCAATTCAGGCTGTAAGTCCAGGGAAATGGCACTGAACTCCACCCATTGCCCAATCGCCTCATCCCCGTTGTGATATCATACTTCCGTTAAAACTCTCCAGGACAGGAGTGCAAGAAGTGCTGATCTAGAGTTCCAATGACAGGCCTGACAAGATGCAAGGTTAACTTCAGATTTCACTTCAGAAATACCGTGTCTGTCACACCCCCCGCACTGAAAAATCCATGTTGGCAAATACTTGCAATGTCCAATGCTTCCCGCAGCATCCATGTCCGATGAGCGCGCCTCTTCAAGATAGTAATGTTCTCATCATGTAGGGCTGATATGCATCACTTTAGTTTCAACTCCTCGTGGGATCGCGCCAGCACATTGCTGGCAGGTCATCTTCCCACCGCCACCCACTCTCCTACTATCAACAGCAAGATGTCCGCCCCCACTAACCAGCCCTCCCAAAAAATCAACAAATTTAGTCTGCGGTGGATGGCACGATTCCCATGGCCATTGATGACTCCTCACTCCATTTACTGTCTTCGACTCCGTTACCCAGGCGGCACAGAGTGACATTCAGAGAAGGGCCAAATGAAAGCAATGGGGGAAACTGGCAATGGACAGGTGTACTCGCTCAGGTCTACCTGACTAATCTCTGCAAATGTCACACTCTCAGGGCCCAGAAATGTCAGGGTCCATCAGGCCCATCACAGCCTGACAGGTGGCGAGCTCAACTCCCAGGGCTCTCTCTGTTTTCCTTCTCTCTATCCTTAGGATTCTTCCACTTTTATTTTTCTCTCTGCAGGCCTCCCTGATAAACTGCTGCTTACTGTCTCCGCATCTCAGATGGGATCATCTCATTTCCGAGGATCTTACAACATTTCAACTGTCCCAGTCTTGTTGCCAATCTCCATTTGTCCACAGACTTAGTAGTTCCTGCTTATTTAAGACCTCTCTCCTTGAGGTGTTCCATTTTTATCCTTCATGTCCATTTCGCTCTGGTTGGTACATGTATACATTGTAGGTGGTTGCACACATGTACAGCAACAGTACAATCCGCAGATGCCTTATGTCACACCAGGGATGACTAACAGACTGTCTGTTGGTCTGTCTGTCCGTCTTTCTTCTTGTCGCCTATAAACGCGTCACCCAAACACAAGGAGTGGCTTGATGCTGTGCTGAGCAGGACAGAGCCGAGTACCAGTCATGCGCCTCGAAAGGCATGCGCAGCAGTTTGGATGGTAACCTGTATTCACCTCAGCCATACATCATTTTTCTAGCTTGGGCCATGTCCGAAACGGGCTTCCGGAGCTACGGCTAGGTCTATGGTCTGCGCATCTCCACGCATTTCCATTTCAATGTCTGTGATGCCTGACAAGTACCCCAGTAGGTGTGCATCGTGCTGTCTCGTTACCTTTTCCAGTTTATGGTTTTCTCTTTGCCGCTTATAAATACACTGTGGATTTCATATTCTGTACACAGTCCACAACTGCATCAAAACCCAACCTCACAGATGTTTGCCATCACTTGGAATGGGATATAAAATCCCTCTTAAATGTCAGATGGAATAAATACCACAATAAAAAGACCTACACCTTGAACACCTAAAATTAACCATGCACAAACTGTTTAACCTGGATTTCTGAATTCAAGGAAAAAACCTGACCCTGGGTAAGAATGCCATAACCTTGTACCCATCCTGAGTTAATCTCCACTCTGCCCTGTCCTCCACTGGAATCTGTTGCACTGTGCTGGTATCCGCTCCGTGATGGTAACGGCAGCAGACACGGCAATGCTAAGATCAGGGGCTCCTTGGCGTTGGCAGTGATATCACTTACGGTCAGCACACCTCAGGGCCGCTTCGACTCTTCACATGGTGCCAAGCGAATTATCAAGGATAGTCTGTTTCATCCAACTCCAAACTTAGGAACAGGCCAGGAGGCAGGCGGCATTTCACATCTGGCCCGACGACGAGCGGCAAGAGCGACAGAGAGCTAGGCCCATGCCACTCTCTGGATGGAAGGTCGGGCCCATCTCTAGTTCAAGATCAGGCTGACATTTGCCAGTCAAACAGCCAGGCCAAATGGCCAGCGGAAGCAAGCTTGGGAGGGGAGATGACAGACAGATGTCTGTCGTGTTGAAAACATCTTTGAGCTCCAGAGAGGAAAAGAAAGATGCCGTCATTTCTCTTTTTTTAAACCCACTGGGTGGAAACCTACTCGTTTAATACTCCAGCTGTCATTTAACCTGACACCCACACGTATTCAATGAAACTGGAATTTTCAGACCAATCTCTTAAAAGAAACTCTCCCCTCATACAAAGTAATTATAGTACCAACTAACAGGAAACAGGATATGGGATATTTTTCAGACTGGTGCATCAGCAAAGGACATCAAATCAACGTCAACTTGGTTGTCAGTTTTGTGTCACCTTGGACACATACATCAGGATTAGTTCTCAACACACAAATCACAAAACAAGACACACTTATCTATTGCAAAAACTTTAACACTGACTTACTGGAAACAGTCACCATACAAAATTTCTTTTATGTTTTTTCTGTAAGACCAACAATATAAAATCTCACTGGTAGGGCACATACATGTGTACACGTACATGGGCCATACACGGCCAAAGGTCCTTTCCCTAGACAGCCCATCCGCACAAACAAACAGACACACATTGCCACACGTTAAAATAGCTCTATTACACATCCTCTGGGGATCCATTCACAGGACATCCTCCAAAAGCCAACAAGAAAACCAAGACAGGCAAACTTTCAGCAAGTCTTACAGCAAATTGTCCACAGCTTGGACATGCACCTGCTACACTGGAGAATGGAGGATATAGTCTGGATCCCCCCCCAGCAGATTATGAATGAAACAGTATCCATGGAGTTAGGGCCCCTGCCCTGACCCTAAAGTAATCCAAGCTGAGCCACTTACCTCGATTACTGAAAGATCGTCCAGCTGTAACCTCACCAGCAAATCTCTGTTGGGAAAATGCAACAGGAAAAACTGACAAATCTCAAATCGAAAAACTTTTACAGCCAACTGTACAAAAGAATCACTTTAACAAAAGCTATGACAGTACTAATTCTACACCGAAGGCCAAGTACTTGATTTATTTCCGTCCATTATAACAATTGTAAAGAGGTAAATAAATAGCATAAATGCACAAAGTGATGCATGGAAGATAGCTGGCACAGGCAAAAGCTTCTACAATGCCAGGTTCCTGCAACAAAAAAGTATTTTTTGCTTTCAAAACAAATATAATAAATAATTTGAAAGAAGCTAGTTTCAAAAAGGTAATGTCACAAAAAAGAAAAGAAAAAAAAAGATGAAATACATTAGCCATTAATACACAAATACAGATAAACAATAGCAGTAGGATATGGTTATTTGTTATATCTCTCCTGGTGAAATTTCAGAATTTTTTTTTAAAACCTTGTACGTGTCTAATGTAAAGGACTGACATTATCTCATTCCATAGAAGAGGAACTTGGTGCCTTTTACTGCATGCCATAGATTTCAAAATCATGCATGAAGTGCTTTCAAAAGACAATTGATTCACACTTCAGAAAGTGTGCATTGCTTGTGGAACATGCGCCTACTAGATATGAGTTTCGCAATTTCAAAGTATTTAGGCCAAATCAATTCAGGTCCTGTGTTGAACCAGAATTTTTAGACAAATTTCTAAATGTGGGATTGTCCGGCATCTGGACAGTAAGGATATATGTAGTGGGGTAGGATATGTAACAGCCTGCAGCAAACTGTGACACATGTACATCTAGATTGGTAGCGCACAGTGACTTCATGTTAACTCTCTGTTCTAAATCTACCCTTCATCTTTCCAAGTTGAAAAGTCAAATTAAGGTGGAAACATCTCCCAAATGAAGGTACAGACATGGGATATGCCCTGTGCGATATGAAAGAGTTGTGTTGTTGGTGACAGCTTTACAAATTTCAGGGGTCAGTGCTCTGGGAACGGAGCTTAGTGAACTTGGTTGTTTGGGGGGGGTCTCATACCGCCACATTTGGGCTGGTTATGGCAAATGTGTGCAAAACAGAAACCCAATGCGGACATTGATATCTGACCAAAATAAAAACAAAATTAAAACAAAACATTGACGTTTGAATTCCTTTGTCTAATTTGTTTCCAGCAAGCACAAACTTCCCCCATTCAGCAAGTGATGAAACCCCAATGCACAAGGTACAAATGGATCTACGGCAGTAATGTCAATCTTTATCTGAAGAGGCATTATCAACTGGGATGTCACAGGGTTTTGAATTTTTAAAAGTCAGCCGGGAGGGCTATCTACATGGTCAGGAGGAGGAGGAGAAACTGGCACATGTTCAGCAGGTGTTCAGCCACCAGAAAGTTTTAGGACCATTATTCGCCACCGGCAAGTCCAAGCTGTGGTTCGTACCTGTACTGACAACGGGACACGCACCAGGGGCATTATTCTGACGTGTAAGAACGCAACTGTCAACCAGGTTCAAACATGTGCTCAGGGTTTTGTTTGACTTTCACAATAGTCATGCATTTTGTTTTCACACACCAGAAAATGAAACTGGAGCTTCAGCCCAAACGGTTACAATATTTGCTAACCCTCCAAGGAACCAGTCCAACTCAAACTTTCAAGTGGGTCATTCTACAAATACAGGGTCCAAAAGTGTGAAATTTACGTGTCCCTGTTACACTTAACCTTTGTAATTTGACATGGAAATATTACTGAAATTGATTTCAAACTACTGGTATTTCTATTTGTTTGGCACGCAATTTGCATTAATTCATCACTCTTGGAAATTGGAGAACGTGTTCTTAACTACAAAATCGTATGTCAAATGTGACAGGGGCACGAAAAAAAAGGGACCCCTAATTTATGGAAGGACTCAAGTTCCTTTATTTTCAACATACCATGTACATACCCGAGTGTATTCAAAACATATCCAGTGCCTCTATACACAAATAAGCATGACCCATTCTCCTATCATGTTTCTTGTAACCCTAACAAACTCAACCACAACCAATATTTGAAAGCCCCATAGCCCAAACCAAAGTGCGCCCCATGATTTTTAGCAAACAAGTCCCCATTGTACTCATGTGGACAAACAACACCAATCCCGGGGCTTATCTCCCAAATTAGTGGATGCAAAAGACCCTCAAGTGGGCCATTCATTGCAAGAGCCTGGCTAATTTTGTTTCCTCTGTCAAAACCTGACCGCTGACCAGGCTCTGCGGTTGGACCACTTTTTGCTCAACACTTAGGCAGCTGATGGTGAAAACTACACACTGGGACGTCTTCCTGGGGGGGGGGCTTTGCAGATGAGGGAGTGAGGTGAAAAAACGGGCCATGTCCAGACATCAACAAGCCCATGACTGTTTGTTATGCCACTCCTGACTGAGCAAAACATCCGCAAGATGAATGATCTGGTCAAGATGAATGATTGGGACGTGCATCTCAATCTTGTGGAGAAAACGACCTAAGTAGGTAAGATGTATTCAAAGCGTTCGATGTTGTTAAACTTCCAGGATTTCTTGTTTTTGAAAACATGACTGAGCCCATGAATGGATAAATATGAGACAGTCTCCAAATCCTTTCTCCGGGTCTTAGCATATCTGTATTTACATTCAACACCATGGACATCAAAGAATATCCGAGAATATCAAGTTCAAAGTCTGGCAATGTTTTCATCCAACCCATGACTTGGCTTGCACCCCCACAAGAAGTCCAATGCACTTAGAATGTATGGGCTAATTTAAAACCAGCTCTCAATGGTCAGTCAGTGCCCAGTGACTTTCAGGCCAACTCAGAGCCCTGATTGGTCACTCAGGCTCAGGTTGAGTGTAGTAAGTGCCTCCGGGGGACAGTGTTATTAGCCTTTGACTTTTCCCAGGCAAGATGGAGAGACAGCTGACCACACCTGCCAGCACTGATGGTCTTGGCCTTTCAATAGTGACTTTTCAGGGGACAGATCTTCAAACCAAGACCAAGTGCACCCAACCTCCTGCCGGTGGGTTGTGCAAACAAGATTTTTTAAGCAGACTCACTCACCCCTCTCGCGACTCCTTAAAACAAAAACAAAAAAAATTCTGGCACCACTCCCGGGGTGCGGTGGGACACATGTTTATTTTCATTCCAGTTTGTAGTTTATTTTGACATTGAGGACAGCTCTTAAAAGACATGTTTGCCACTGGAACACAACCCCTTTAAAGAACAAATGGTTTTTTAATGGCTGACAGGGCTCGGGGAGGGCTTCTACTACTAGCATTACTAGGAAGGTGAACTTTCTTTCACTTTTGTCTGTGCAAGAGTCTGTGTACTCCAGGGAATTCAAATAGGTACAATATGTAGGCATGATATTTGTTCTATCAATCAATTTGAATTTCAATTATCTATGTTGTTTGTAAATGGGTGAAATAAATGATTGAACACACTTCAAGCCATACCAAATGCTAAATCTAAAAAGTAATCAAATGGATAGAATAGCAGGGAAATGGAAATTTTGTTTAATGCTGGAAACCACATGGTTCACACTGACAAATGCTTGAAATTTGTGTAATTCTGAAATTTGTGAGCCAAAGAATAATTGTATTATAAATCTCCTAATACAATAAACATTGCACAAATTTTTCGAATAAGATCTCCTAATGCAAAGAAGATTTCACATGGTCTGCTGGAATAAAATGCTTGTCTTTTTAAAATAAGGGCTCTTCAAAGGGAGAGGTTACAGAGATTGGATAAGTTTTTTCCTTTTTGTTACACATAAAATGACAAAAGGAATGAGTAAACAAGGACTGACCTGGCGCCAACAAGCAGTTCCTGGGATCCCTTGTCGATGACCAACTGGGAGTAATCAGTGGTGCCCTCCACGCTGAACAGCCGCAGGTTGGACTTCAGCAACTCTGGAAAAGAATGGAGAGACAGAAACAAAGGGGTAAAAACCACAATTCCAAACCCGGTCTCTTCCCCACTTGGCACTTCTTGGACTGGTCACAAGCACAGGAGAGAGATGTATTAACTATTACAGGCTCTTCTTTCTTGCAGCACAGAGGGCACATTGCAGTGAGCCAGCCTACAAAGTTAGACAGACCAAATGAAATTACAGTATTCATATGGGGTGCGTACGTGTGATCCACAAAGCCAAAATTTGAGAGCTTTGTCGGATGTTTCAGGGGCAATCATCATTGAATTGAAAAAGGGTATTCTACGTTAAACTACCCAACAAAACGGTGAAGAACTCTCTGAAAAAGTAAAGAACATGTCACCGGAAGCTGTTGATCTTTGTAGGGTGGGTTAAAATGGTTTCAACAAACTGGATATTAAAAGACAGGGGGGGGATAAGGTACTTTGGTTCTGGATCCATCAAAAAACATACATGTGCACCTCAGATGGTTCTAGATTTTGGTGGATTTGAGGAAGTTATGGACGAGGGCAGTGAAGGCACAGAGTGTTTAAAACACATGTGCCCCATTTTTTTCCCCAGCAACGAACATCCTTTCAGAGAGTTTGGAGACACATAAAAGTACAGGTGTACAGGTACATGTATATACATGTACCACCTGACGTATTGTTAAGTTGGAGCACATGGTCCCAATGTTACACAGCTCGCCCGGTCTTGGAAGTTTTGACCAAGATTAACCTCTACACAACCTAACCTTATGGTTCGCCGATGGGTCTCGACCATCCATTTGGAAGTTACAATTTGCGCACGAATTGAGCCCCCCTTTGTCAGTTGGGGACAGCGTGCTCGACATTTAAGGCCAGGGCGTTGAGTTGTCGTGACGAATTAGCAGTCAAACGAGGCAGTGAAATTCTTCCCGAGTCACAGCTTCAAACAAGTGCCTCAAAGGGAACCCAGAACAATTCTTCTGTCAACAACCGCTGCAAGTTGAAGAAAGGGGGAAAGAAATTCCACTTGGGGCTGCATGGAAGGGCTTTGTTATCGAGCAAGGGGATTTCAACAATGAAACAATCAATTTGCCCCCACAATCAAAATTCCAGCCCTTTTTTAAAGCGCCCGCTGAATGGCTTTGGCGCACTTCCACTAGGACCCAACGCTAATTGAAGGAGGAACGACTTGATGAATGCCGACAGCTAGAAAATGGCCAAAAATGACAATCCAAATTCCCGTCTGGGCTGCTCGTACACTGCACTCCACTACACTTTTAACTGCTACCGATACAAAATGTTTGGCAAACAAGCTCCCGGCGGTCTGTTATCAAAGGCATTTGCAGTTGCTAGGCATGTACCTGTACATAGTAGGACAGGTCAAGTCCTCAGAAATACCAAAATCATCCAAAGCTGCCTTTATCATGGTCCCACTGGCACAATTCTCGAACAGTTCTCAGGTGATTATACACATGTCTGTCACGAGCAGTGGCTCCCCGTAGTTCTACTGGGATATTTAAATGAACTGTACCCCCTCCCCCAGACATAACTCAACCAAATGCACACCAAAGTGCAAAGACACAGACAACCAAACTGCAGTACTCAATTGTTACAGCCACAACAAATGCTTAGCAATAGTTCAATTTACCTCTGAATTCCGCTCACAATTAGAAACGCCCTGTCTTTGTATTTCTGTCACATCTATCTGATAATGTCTTTCATTACAATTGTGCATTGTTGGCAATGATTGATTCAAAACATTCCACACAACTAAAAAAAAAAATTAGCAATGCATCCTAACAATGACACTACAACACAACAAATGCCATTCCAAAGCATGTGTACTTTAAGCCCTATAAATTTGTGGTCAATTTAGGTGATGCAATTTTGCCGGCTAATTTAACAAAATTGCCGCCAACGCTTTAGAGACAGGTCAACAACGGACAACCATTCTGAGGTCTTTACCTTTATTTTTCTGAAACTGTAATCATCATCAATTTTACATCCGTCAAAAGAGTGCACAATTGTACTTTGACGTCCATTCACAAAATTTCTGCGGTGGAGTCGATCCTCCCAATTCAAATGTTCACTGTAGGCCCTATGAGTTTAATACCAAGGACCCTGTTTTTATTTCAAACAAATTTTAATCACTTCTTCAGACTTGAAAAGATTTTAGCCCGATCCATAATCGAGGGGAAAAGAAAAGAATTAGAGTGAAAAAATTCAAGTGCTGATTATTTAGCACAGAAAAAACAATTTCTACACCTGAAAGAAAATTCCAAATTACACCTGTCGTTTATTATTACACCTCTGCAGACTGAGTCATCCAACTTGCACTTTTTGAATGACTTTGCCCAGCTTTAACGATTCATTTTAAATAAAAAAAGAGAGATTTTTACAGGTTCAGAAAGTTCACAAACCCAGAGAGAAACTCAGACAGTTATTACGAACTGTCTGAGCGATCAAGAGAGACTGAAATCCTAATCTATCCTTTCTCACCTGGGCAAAAGTGGAACCAAGTTTGAAAGTGGAACATAGTGAAAGATACAAAAAAATCTACTGCTTTTCTCATTTCAACCCCTGGTAGATATACATGTACATTGTATGCATCACATGTTGATGTGCAATGTGCCGGTAAGTACAGGATAAAAAACCTGGGCAGATTTTCAAGCATGTTTGCGATGACTATCTGTGGCTGGCCGCCCGTGATGAAGCAGCAGAGTGGTTGGCTGTGACATGCACGCAGCACCAATGTGAACGCGCAATCAAAGGCAACATTCACATGATCTGGGCCAGATGGGCTTTCCACTGATGAGAAAAGACAAGTGCTGGCTTCCAGTCACTAATTGAAGCTGTCTGGACAGTTACAGGTGCATGTACTTTGTACAGTTGCAATTTATCGATGCTTTTGAAAGTGAGATATAAAATAATAAATAAATGCCAAGACGCTGTGTGATATTTGTTCAAGGCTGCAGCTTCTTACAAAATATGGAATGTAGAGAAACACAAAGGGGGCTGTATATGACTTTATTTTGATGTGCTCCCTGTTTCATGAATCGATCTTGAAATGAATAAATGTGGATCACACTGAGTTTTTTCTAAAGGCATTTAATTCCTGATTTCAAAATGCAGTCACGGTTAGTGTTCTCTTTAAAAAAATGAATGCATATAAAGTTTGGAAAAAAAATTGGTCACAGACTCTGTTGTTGCAAACGTCATCGGTGTATTCTGGACCAGAAAGAATTATCCGCTTTCGGTGGTAGATATGATAATGCAACATGCAGTTGATGTCACCGCGCATTAAAAAACATTCACAGGCATGTTTGCAACTGGTGGTCTACAGAATTAGAGTGCTTAGGGGGGTGCTTCAGTCCATAAAGCTTCCAATGTGTCCAAATCTGGCTTTTTTGTGGCTGTGTTGTCAGTTGTGACCACTGGTTTACTACACAACACAGCCACAGCAGCAGAGGGCAAGACCCATTTTGTGAAACAACCTCGGAAACAGTTCCGTCAATCTCAGCAACTGTCAGAATTCAGCAAAGCTTGTCGAATGACCAATTCAGGCCATCTATAGCAGCACCAGCCGACAGGGGTCCTTTTTTTTTTCTTTCTCTTCTTGGCCTTTGCCTCCTTTTTCCCCTTTCTAGAGCCGCTTCCATTCAACCTCCATTCAACAACGGTCAGAGGGACGCCCCTCTGACGAAATAGCCGTGTTGGCCCGCCCCTTCAAAGAATAGAGGCGCTGAGATGTGTCTGGTTATGGCCCACAGGCACTCAGGCATGCGTGAACAACTTCTGATTGGAAACCGTAAAGCAGAATTTCTCTGGTTCACTTTGAAACATGCGGAACTTGCAAACAAACAAATGGGGCCGACTTGGAGTTCTACCGAATATGGGAATGGCAGGCCAAAAGCTCCCATGTAGCATAATAGATAGACATCATCATTGCTTGGTTGCATCACTCTCTTCATCATCATGCAACATGCACAGAACACCTTCAAAATGAAGACACAGTTTAATGGTGTGCTCACCACCAATGCAGGCACATGTTTAAGTTCCCTGCCTAGTGTGGACATTCCCTAGTCTTCATGGATTTAAGAACTCAATGAAAATACTTTTTCTTGCTCAGTGAAGACTCTTCTGAGCTGGGTGTTTGTCGATAGTTTGACTGTTCCTTTTCTGTTTGATATTAAGAACCCTAAACCCAAAAGGGTGCCTCCAAAACCGTTCTCCGGAAAGGGGGGGGGGGTAACCTCATAAGGACCTGGCCAGGTCCAGACGAGGTTCCACACAACCTGCTTTATGTGGACCTTTTGATGATGGGTCTACACAAGGTTACACAATGCTGTCACATCTGTGTTCTTGTTCCTTGCTTAGCAACTCCTTGGTACATTCACTTGCTACACTTGCTAAGCATTCTTGCTCAGCGACTCGAGAGGGGGGGGAATCATATTTGACTGGCAATTAACACAGCACATCAACAGTATCAAATTACCACTTCTGCATGGACTTGGCTGCAAGTGCATTTCCAAGTTCAAGTGGAATAAAACCAAACAAATCCAGCTGCCATTTCCAGCATTAAGCCTGATCAGTTTCAGCCGACTCTCCAGGATACGGTTCATTAATCCAACGTTTGCTCGCTCATTTGTAATCTATCTGAATATTGTCTACCTTCCAAAGTGCAACGGACCTCTCCTGATCAAAAGCTTTTTAGCGCATTTTCAGTCTCTTCTTTCTCACCTTTTTTCAAAGGCCGGCACGAACCAGGTGTGAAGTGCCGCCCCTTTTAGAATGTTAAAATTGTCGGTGGGTTTCCATAGGATCAATCACTTTCGGCTGCTGACACAAAGGGGAAAGGACGACCAAAACAAAATGGCCAAATCCCTGACGCCCGATCAGACAGACAGTTACTGTTCCACTACTGACTGAAAAGTGACACAGATGCTGTTTTCAATGGTGTGTGGAGTCAGGCAGGATTCATGACTAAACAGACAAGAAAATTATGCAACTGAGGCAATGCCATTTCTGTCTGAGTTTTTTGTTGGGAAATGACTCGCAGAACTTTGCTAATTCCTCAGTAAATAATGCAAGGAAATGGATTCACACTTCAGCAGGGCAAACATTTTATGTAGACCTTTAAACCCCTCTATAATCCTCTTGTCCTTTATGTTTTCTCCCTCAATTACAAAATCAATGGTTTCATGCTCAAAGTTTATTCCCACACCTTACAAAACAGGGCAACTTCAACAAACAACCAGTTGTCAACCAGTGGCCACTTTTCCCTAGTAACTCACATGCATATATGTCCTACATGTACGCGCAGCTAGTAGCTACCAGGAAAATTGACCAGTAATTGACGAAATGATCACCACTCTAACTTGCCCAAGGGTGGTCAGAGAATCCTACGTATGGCCATAAGTCCCGAACAAAACACCAAGCAGGTGCTTCATCTGCACCGTAGGGTGGTGTCATGGTTAGGCGGGGGTGGGGGAAGGGTGGAGAGGAAAACTCAAGGGAAGTGGAATAGCGTCAGCACCACCCCTGCACTAGCCAGGAGACAAGTTTCAGCTCCTCGCTCTCCCGCAGTGGTTTATGGGGTTGACCCTCTCCATTATCTGTCTGGCCTTATCCTGATTGGATTAGGGCACTAGGCAACTGTAGCTCACAACTCTATATAGCAGGCCAGCTACAGTACTCACTTGCCTGGGCTGAGATGTGCCCCATCTGTCATTTTTAACATTGCAGGAAAGGAAAAATTCCCACAACCAGGAACAAAGTGTCAAATCCAACTCTTTGAGGGTAACAATATGGTCGTGTAATCAATCCCTGTATTGCAACTGAGACAAATTCCAACACGCACTGCATCATACAATTTCAGAGTTCCTCCTGGCTGCCACAAAATGCATAAGCTATGGATAAAAATCTACCTTATTCTGCTAAATCACCTTAAAATCTCGGTTTGCCAATTTATGTCTGTGCGCATTCCCAGTCAGTCCAAGCACTTCACTACAGCATTTTACTTACCAAAATTGATCAAAACCAGGTCAGCATATAGACCAATTTCCTGTGGATTTGGAAAATCAGCTCCCTGGCAAATTAAGAAACTCCAGCCTTTGCCAAAGGAAACAGCCTAAAAAGTGTCACTTCATCTCTGTTCTGATGACAAGATATGTGTGTGTGGCAATTAGACACTTTGCACTCGAAACAAATAAATTTGGGTCACTTTAAAAAAAAAAGAAGATATATCAATCCCTTGAGAGCTCAATGATGCCGGTGATACCGCTGTGTTTGGCATGCTGCGAAGACACCGAAAAGATTCAAGGTTAAAAATAACAGATGGCATCTCCTAAAAATCATCTAATGGATCGTTCTGAGAATTGGTTTGAAATGTTTTTGGCTTTTGAGTTCATGCAGGTGGGAAGGACTATGAAGGCAATGTTTGTGGGCTGACAGCATTCGTCTATTAACCCTAACCCTCCTCAATCCTCCAACAGGTGAAGGATTGAGGAGGGTTAGGGTTAAGCAAAGGAAACGCCATAATAAAATAGATCTGACGGTGGCATGGAAACTGCACTGGTTCATCCAAATACACCGAAGTAGATACCTTCTGCTCGTTAGCGTAGTACCAGTGGTAAACAGCATTACTAACTAGCCTGAAAGCAAACGCAGACTTACATCTGGCAAAATGTGTTGCCTGGTAATGTTCTCCTGCATATGGAAGACGCGCGCCCACCAGTTTAACGTGTATACCTTCAGCCGTGATTGGGGACAGCAAAACTTGGCCAAGATGGGACATAAGTGGGGGTGAAAAGGTTGTCTGCTTTGGATTATCAGCTAAGTACACGTAGTTGGTCATACGTGGTTACAAAAATGTTTCGATTGCTGGAAAACATTTCAATGATCACAGCGACGAGGGAGGGGGGTTAAGACATGGCGGAGTCTTAAGAGAAACCTTCATTCGTTCTCAAAGTGAACAGTGTAGGTTACACTTATGTAGACCCTTAAACAGTTCTTCAGAGATTGCAGTGAGGTCATGATTGTCAAAAGCAATAACCACTTTACAGTATGGAATAAAATTTAACTAAACCCCCCCCCCAAAAAAAACACACACCATGTATTAGAGTGGGGTTATTTCGGGATCCTGAGGGACTGTTTCCAGGATGCAACCAGTGACACGTAGAGGTTCTGCAGGATTACCATTTGAAGTCAAGCGAGGCGGGTCACCGGTCGCAGCATCCCCGATCCATGGCAATCAGAGGATATCCCAAATTGACTAGATACACACGCACACTGATGAGGCGGCCAGAGTTGGGTGGAGGGAAGGAAGGGTCCCAAAAAACTAGCTACACTCTCCTTCTGGTACTTGGGATGAGTCAAGAAGACCTTTTAAGACTTGCATGTGCATGTGAACACTGATACATGTACATTCAAAGTACACGTGTATGAATACATGGAGGATGGATGCATTCAACATTCATACATGCACATAGGCCAATGTGGTCTGTCCACGGTCGGACCAGTGCCGACAAGAATGTTGCAATCATGCAACGATGCAAACCTTCACTTGTGCAAATGAAAAGGTGCCTTTTTTAACCACTGGGAAACAGCAGAGTTTGACATGCCGAAGTAGCAGTGCCACAAGGCAGTTCTGTGTGTGATGTACCATATTCACTGAGAACTCGACAACACCTGCTGTGAGTCTCTCAGCCCCTTTGTAAAGAGTGACTGTCACCTTTGACAGAGGGAAGAGCAGGGCAGGGCAACGTTTTTTTGTTCCAGCAACTTGTTGGTTTCCTGGTGCAAAATGCATGCGGTTGACAGTTGGTTAATTGGTCATCTGCAAACCTGCGATAACGAGACACAAATCACACCATCAATCATGACTAATCAGCCTCAATCTGTTTATTATCTAACAGATTTCCTGCTGGTGTGGCCCCAGGGTGCTTCTCACTGCCTGGATGGGATCAACCTGTTGTTTTGGGTCCGAACCAGCGAACACTGAGTGAATATGAACTCGGTACTTCTCGTGCAGTGCTGGCATGGGTGAAAGAGCATATACAGTATGGTGCTCATCATCAAGATGGGAGGGGCAACACTAGGATGTAGGCACTGTTGGGGAGGGGGGAGTTGTAGAACTTCTGTAGCCATCAGGAGGTTTGGAGGCAGAGCCCCAACCAGGCGAGGGGCTTGGGAGTTGTTACATGTATGCCTGGAGAAAAAAAAATTCCCAGGAAGCTGGGTTTTTTTCTTCAAAATCAATTTTCTACAACTGCTTACGTGCTGCATGCAGGAGGTTTGAATCATTTTCTCTGAAATGGAGACCTGTAGCTCTCCAATAATACCGACGTGGGTGTGGTACCGGTAACATCTCTAAGGATATGGCACAGTTGGTATCATAATTTCAGTTTGGACAAACTGAAAAAGCTTATTCATTTCCAAGTAATTAACTGGGTATTCCATTTTTTCTAAATTTTTTCAAATGCACAGCTTACAGTAAGCCTCAGAGCCCTCCCATTTGTTAGCCACATCCAGCCTCCTTACCCAGCAAAATGACTGCTTACATGTAGGGCTACATGTACATGTATGTGTACTTGTCTTCAACAACTGCCCTGAGATTGCAAAGCCTGTAGGAATGGGCAAAACCTCCCAAGGCTTCACCCAAACTTACATGTATGCCGCTACTGTTCGCGGTCAACGAGGAAGGAGGGGGGGCCAAACTGTGAACCACTCTGATCTAAACTGTTGACGGCCAGAAAACGCTTGGGCCCCCTAAAACATTGGCATTTCTCAGGCATTCAATAAGTTGAAGGATTATGCCCCAGGGTAGGGCTGACAGGGCCCGACTTGTAACCAGAGAAAACGGTGGTCTGAAGTTCTTGTCCACGTCAAACACTCCAGAGTGTCATTACACCTGAGGAATGACTCTGATTTCGATAAGGAGAAAGGGCAATTTGTAGTTCCAAGACTCCCCTGGGTATTACAGAATGTTTGGTGTTCTTTTCGGAAGCCCTTTACTCCAGGAATTGTGTACATTATGTGCTCTACAAGAAAAAAATGTGGCTCTACACATTGAGCCTTCACAGACGTGAATTTGAACTTTTCTGATATCGGCACCATCAACTACATGTACTAGTGGCCTTGTTTCCTGAATGTCCCTGAGGTGGTAACTCATGGCTAAGGCCCCCCCCCCAAAAAAGGTGAGTATTTCAATAAAATGTGCTACATTTCATCACTGAAATCACAGATTAAGAACAAAGTAAAAGCAAAGAACAGCTTACTTAAAGGTTGCAACTGTTTCCCCCAAAACATTCAGGATAAGAAGCATTCTTGTAAAGTTATTTAGGTTTTCTTCAGAACAACATACATGTACATGTATTGAAGATTAAAAAACACACAATCCCAGTAAACTAGCCAATTTTGGGTTTCTCCACTATTGTGAAACCCCCCCCTGGATTTTAGGGTTTTGGACACCAAGACTTTCACCAGAGTGGTTTATTTTCACTTGTCAGAATCCATTCTGTAACTCCTTGAACTTACCAAGCCTGACCTGACAAAACAAGAACCACTGTTTTCCAATGTCTCAATTTCGCTGCAAAAACAAGTTCACCAAATGTTAGTTCAGTAACATTTGCCTCTGGTTTATGAGGCTTGACACTTCTGAAATTTGCACGGCGGGAAGACCTCAGGCTCAGATTAAGGAGCATGTTTTGCAGAGTTGATTTTCAATTATTCTCACCCAAAAAAAAATCCAAACTCCCCCAAATGTGGCTTTTCTTCCTCCTTGTCCACAGCTGAACCATTCAACGATGGGCTTTTTCCGGTTTGATAGTCCAATCATCTCTGATCTTTGCCGGAAGGCAAGGATTAAGAGCATGTTTTTGTAGACAACCAGGCAATTACCCACACACAAAGGCAATTCTGCAGGGTCACAGTTTTCCACAACAATCGCGTAACGCCGCTGATTTGAAGCGATTAGTACTTACACCAATTCTTCCCCCTTTGTAAGCTTACAACAGAAGTGCATGTTGGGGGATTAGTCTCAGAGTGGGTCGGTGATAATATTTTGTAAAAAGCGTTTGAAGTATTTCCAGGTTTTTTGAATGCTAGGATAACAGGAATACTTTCGCAATATAGGATTTCGGAAACCACAAACTCCGGAAATCCTGAAAGGGAACAAATTACATGCAGTGATTCCAACTGGCATGGCCATACTGGTAACGATTAATTAATCAAATTAATGGATAAAAATTGGGGTCTTGCACAAGTGGCAGTCACAGGACAATGGGTCATGAACTTTGACAGTGCACGCATGCTTGTCAGGCTGTACATTGGAGCTTAGAATCCATGTCTCCAGCATAAGAAGCGATTCCTCCTTTCAATATCCTTAAAAATCGCCTTGGCTTTATGAACTCTTGTGAATGAACACAAAAGGTGCGTAGCTGGCAACGGTGCACTGACGGGTATCTGCAAACTACATGTACATGGTACATGAACTGACATCTACTGACATCTTGACAAAGTGGCACAAGTGATATTGGAGGGGAAAAATGAGAACCAAATGGGTTCAAAAGACCAGGTAGTATTAAATTACACCACCATAATAATTTCTGGGAGTTGATCTGACCAAATGGTCCGTGATCTGACTGTGTCCCAAAACCTGAATTACCCAGCGATGAGGCTGCACCTTTTATGGAAGTGCTGTAACTGCGGCCACCTATCCATTATTCCAATCTTTCATTCTCTGGTATATGGGGCCAGTTCTTCAGAGGTGATAAAACCTAAATCCTCTCCACTCAAACAGCCAAAATTTATGGGTCTACATATTTTAAACACTAGAAAACCTGGAGCCTTTGATAATCCATTTCAATTACTGGTGTTGGTTCAACCTGTAAAATGTGGTTGTGTGTTCTTTTGGTGGGCGTGACAAACTTACAGCACCAAAACAGGTGCTGCATCCTAAGTTACAAGGCCAATAGACAACTCCCCTGGAGATCCCATTTAATGTCAATTTCCCACCTGAAAATGGGTTAATTTCTGACCAAGGTCTCTTTCAAGAAAAGATGTTTGCCCAGGCCTAGCCTGGGGGGCTCAAGTCTATTTCGAACTGTCTTCAAGTGACGACATCCCATGATAACCTGCCAAAAGATGGACAGGTGGTCAACAATCTGTCCAAGTCGAAATGATCTGCACTCTACTGAGGCACCGCTAGGCCAAGTTTTGGAGGGAAAATTGCCAAAATGCCACTGTGTTTGGTGAATCACTTGAGCTAAAAGCCAGCCCCAAAACAATGAGGCATTTTGATGAGAACCTCCAATTACACTCTTGCTCACCTAAACTCATCTGGGGTCAGAAAATGGACAGCACAGTGCAGCCTGCAGGTTGTCAACCAGTTAAACCTTTTACGCTATCAGAAACCTCTTGCTGGTTTTATAATGTACAATTCAAGGTGGCACCCAGCTTTCTTAAGTTCCAATTTCTACCCTGCAACACTGAATTGTTGTGACCTCTTTTCAAGCTGTTATACAAAGTAAAAAGTACAAACTGTGTACCAGGCTTGCCACGCCAGCATTCTCAAAAGGACGACAGTAATCAGCCATTGATTTGGTCAGTAGGGGAAACTAATCCATTAAATACAAATTACAATAACTTCCCGCCTTGTCCTCAACTGGGAAGACCTCCAGGGAGGGGGGATCTACTTGAAGCACTCCTGACCGCTGATTTGCCCTTCGTTCGGCCCCACAACCAGGCCACAATAGCGGAATTTAATCTACTGATTACAAAAACCCCAATCACATAATCTGCGCACGGCCTTCCCACACAGGGATGAAAAGTTTTCCCGGGGTCACAGAAGACGCGGAGCTGTGGTCTGCGCAACAAATGAAAGGGCCCTGAATCTGGCTGTCCGGGGAAACCACTCCAGACACTGTAAAAGGTCTAAAAGGGTTGGAGCTGGGAAGTTAGGGATGTAAGAGCATTAACCTGCATCTGTACTTTTGTTAGTAGGGCTTTTGGCCCTGCTGGTAAGTACCAATCATGTCCAAGATTACCCTGGGAGTCAGTAGTTAAGTGGTGGCTTTTTTTATTGTAGTTTTTTTCTGATCCAGCATTGGCAAAAGAGTCCATGTATGTATCCTGGCCGGGTCTACCACCAAGAATGGATATTCCTTTGGCTCAAGAGACAACATGGGATCCCCTCTGCTTGGTTTGGTTTTCTTGCAGTTCCAGAGGAGTGAGTGGGTTCTTGCTATAAAGCCCATGTAGCTCCTCTCCCCCCAAGCGGTACCCACAGAGTGTTTAGTAACATGCATGGAGTAACCTCCATCACCCCCACCATATTTTTTACTTCCAGCACCATACTTTTCATCCCTCTCTGACGCCGTGCTTGCACCAGACTTTTTTTCCCTGGGTTATACCCGGCCGATGGGTATAAATGTCAAATGTGACCACTGTCCGAACTTGGACTTCCGACACAGGAAATTTTACCGAGATCGCGGGGGAAAAGTAACCAAGCTGGCAATACAATGACTTATGAGGGCACTTTGCGTGACCTTTCTGCCTTTATTTTTGTCCTTAAGCACAACGTCACCATCCTCATTATCATCTCTTGCTGGTGCACTCTTAACACCAGTCAATCTTCACACAGTGTCAATAACAATTTCTGCCATGATTGGGACAAAAAGAGGAACAAATTTACGGGAAATATTCGCCAAATGCCATACCGCGGCGTGGTGTAAGTCAGGAGGTGAGCGGGGTGGGGGGGGGACGCTTGAAGCCTGTGCAAAAGTACAACTGAAGCAGACAAACATGTACCAACAACGAGCAGAACTACCGCATGGGTCAACAAGGGTCAAACTCTGATTTCCTATGCTCCCTGTTAACAGTGGCAAATGGTCCGTAACGTTTATCAACAGAAAAAAAATTAAAAAAAATCTGAAATTAATTCTTCTCGTTCTGACAGAGGAGTCACTCAGCTACGACAGCAAAGTGCGAGCTCTGGCACAGGCTGGGGGTCTAATTTCCATCACATTCTTTTATGTGGCGGCAAGAGATAACAGGCATCGGCTCTTGTGAAAGAAAGTGGTACCTTAGTTGAAAAAAAAAAAACTAGATGGCATAATAGTTCTTGGGCTGGAAGCAAAAATGGAGAAAATTTGTTGACTGCATGCTGCAACAATAACCAACTCCAAGGGATCAATCTGCAGGGCTGGATGTTTAAAAATTGGCTCAGCAACTGAGCAACAGGTGTCCATCTGTCTGTCTCCAGTGCAAAAGGGAGGCAAACACATCAGGGTCTACAATGGCTTGCTTCCATGTGCATCTCCAAATTTCTCTTTCACTATTTCTTGGCGAGTGTGGAGCAACATACTGGTATTTCTCTTCAAAGCCAGGGCTAATGGACAAAATTTCTTGACTGGTTTTCAGATACTACAGACGACTACAGATAACCAAACTCCAAATCTGATTTTTGCAAGGTCATTTAAAGCCCAAACCCACATGTGCAGATGTGTGTGTATACAGAGACAACACCGGACAAATTACATTAGTAAGATTTTGTAGTTCCATTGGGAAAGTTGCCACGCATTTTCTTGTCCAGCTGCTAAATAAAGGGGGAAAATTAATAAAAAAAAGGCTCAAGCAGTTGTCAGTTGGCTGACAGGTGAAGGTCTTGGGAATTACTGTAGGATCTGCTTCCAAACAACAAAAGGCTTGCTGGACTCTTTGAGGGGACCTGCAAAATATGCTGTATCATTAACCGTAACAGTCCTCAGTCCTCTAACAGGTGAAGGATTGAGGACTCTTAGGGTTAATCCTATCAAACAAAAACACATATACCACGCAGAGCAACTGGGTCCTTGTTTTTTTCTTTCCGGGAAAAATATTATCCTTTTGTTAATATTATCTTTTTGTTTTGCAAACTGATATGACATCAACAATTCCACCATTTCCATTTCCTTTACTCCTCTGGCCTTTAATGAAAGTAAGGTCAACCCTGGCTAAAAAGCCAATGCTCTTCCTCGACTGCTTAAAGGTGCATCAGTTTAAAAGCACGCTTGGTGTTTTTACCAAGTTAACAAAAAGCTTATTTGAAACACAAATGTTTCAAGGGTCCTTGTCTTGGACAGCTAATGGTTATGTGGGAATGTGCGCCCAAGGCACGTGAACAATAACAAAGATTTTCAGCAGCACTGAGAGGTTGCAACGCCTAATCTGCTGAAATGGCACCCAAAAAAATCAGCTTCAAAGAAGGATCATGCCCAGTACACCTGCTAACCATCATGAATGGGAATGCACAAATTTTTCATACATGAAACATCCAACAGGTTCTACAATCATCACTTTGTATGACATCTGATTGCATCAAGAGACACTGTCACTTCAAAATTAATTACATGTACAGTATCTTTACCACGCCCAAAGCTAGCAAAACATAAAGATGGACATTGATTTTAAAACCCCGGGCGTCACACGCTGACTCACTGTTTTATTAATTAAGACCCCTCCAAAACTGTGAAAGGTCCTGGTCAAAGTCCCATCACATGACTTTTGACAGGCAAGACATGAAAATGACTCATTTCAACTGGATATATATATACATGTATATAATCCTGGATATGACTAAATCAAACTTCTTGATTCTGTCGAGGACATATTTAATAAGCCGCTGCAGTGTAGGCATCATCTGAGATGAGTCTATGCACAGAAAAAAGAAAATGAAAAATTCCAGATCTGTACTATAGAGAACAGCTCTGCGCTTCCAAGCGGAGTCACGCACATGTATTTGAAGGTTGCAGAAGTAACGCTACAATCCAACTCACTCTGTGTCAACTCCTGTCTCTATGGCAAACGGCGGCTTCGAACCTCAAATATTTGACGCCGTATTGCATGCAATACAAAGGACACCTTCTCCCTCCACAAAACACTGAAGGTCAGCAAAGATCCGCTTCAATCAGATCCGGAAAAATCCCTTTGTTCGTAGGAAGTCAGAGGAGAGGGGATCTATCATGTCTGGTGCAAGTTTTTGACAAGCAGGGAGTTTACGGTTTTGGGCCAGCGGCATCGAATAAGGTGGCTTTGTTGCTGCATTCAAAGAATCGCCCGACACCTTGCATTCAGACTGCAAGCTTCAAAATACACGTACACGTAAAACTGCAACCACAAAACCACATTCCTAACAATTTCATTTTCATACAAATTTCACTTTTTCCTTCCCTGTTCGACCCAAGTTTGTTTGAAGCACTACCTTTTATCAGCCATTGTATTGTTCTAGAATGAAACATCACATTTGTTGCCCATGTGGATGCTGAAAAACATGTAAAATGTGATTGAAGGTTGCCAAAATATCTGAAGATTCAAATAAAAATGAGTCAACAGCCCTCGAAATGCAATAATCTCAGAGTTTGCTTTCTGAAACATATAAAACCAGGATGAAACAAACAAGCAAACCATGACCTGTGCGCAGCAACCCAGTAATGCGTTCCAAGTACCACAATGGTTACACCTCTTTCAACAACAAAGCTTGAAGTGGTTTTTATCTCAAATATTTTGGCTTTGTCTTTGAGTCTTACTCTTTATCGAATATTTCCAGTGATTAACCACATACCAAGCGAGTCAAAAGGATTCCAGGAACAAAAATAACCAGCACAATGATGGGGCCAACCCTGTCTTTTCCGACAACACATTGTGCCATGCACTCTCCCCTAGATCAAACCATGGAGGAATATAATGAGCAAACCAAGAATTCTGTACACACAACCTTGCTACACCAAGATTATCCAGTTAATGCCAGAAGGAAATATTGACACTAAGACCACCCCTTCAAGTTCATATAACCGCAACCGCCAAGTTTCCTTGTTCCATTAAAGAGCCAAGTTGTCAGCGGTGAGGAACACAATAATTCACAAAACCATGACAGATGATGATGAAGTACTGTGGCCACAACTTGCCAACTGATCTATTTTCTGTTAGAACAACCGTGCATGCTGTGCAAGGAAGGCTGCATCGGACATGACTCTCTCCTGCACCAAGGAAAAGACAACAGCAAAGGAGCCATGGATATTCTGTCCCAAATTACCTCGTTCGTCACTCACTAATATGTAGAAGGAGACTTCTCCCTACAAATTATTTTCTTCTTGAGTCAACTGACTGGCTCACAATCTGCATGTATCGCAGAGCTCCACACAGCGAAGCTGAAAGCTCGTGGTGAGGTCCGGGAGATTAATGCAACAACCACTGAATGCTTCCCAGATAATCATTTATCAAGGAGGTGTAAAGTGGACTTGCTGAGTATTAAGGGGCACTTTAGGAGGATGGGTGAAGATGGGAATGAGGGACTGCGTTCGGGGAAAAGCTCTGTTTTGAAAAACCGGGGTTCTATTTTTAGCATTCGAAAGCGGAATAAACAGGCGAGTCTAGAGAAAAGAATATGTGTACTCTCATGTATGGTTGTCCAGAAAAAAATCACGTTTATGCTGTGGTGTGCTTAATAGCACAAAGCCCAAACACTCATGACATGTAGCAACTCTGTGGGTTGGAAGGTCATTCAGGTCACATGTACCTTATGTTTGGTACAGAGTGATCCTCTTTGAGAAGAGCCAAACACTCCTCCCCTTTGTCTCTCAATGGTCAACCACAATCTGTTTTGAAATGCAACGAACTGGAGTAACCTGTACCTGTTAACCATCAGTAGCCCCTCTCCCAGGTATAATGCTTCAGAAACCCTAAGATAAACAAACATTCATGAACTAACAGAAAACCATTTAGAGGGCAGGGAGACCCCTGCAATGTTGTTATTGACAGGGTTGGGTGAGTCATGGCCCACAAAGGGGACAAGCAAGAAACCTCAAACTGGGGGGTGCTACTGCTAGGCTGTTCTGATTACAGAGATTCTGTATTAGTAAATTACATGTACATCATCCACTGGCAAGAGCCTTGGTTGTCTTCAGTACTTGAAATCTGTCCTTTCTCTACCACTTTGGACAAAGATGTCCTCTGAAGGCTTTTTTTTTACTTGTCACATATAATATTGAGCCAAAGATCTTTTGGATGTGTTACAAATCAGGTAGTAACTTCAAGAAATTTGTTTAGTGGGTCCAATTTGTCGATGCATTTTCACATTTATCTATGGTTCCCAAGGAAAGGTACAAGTCCAACCCATGACAAAATGTGCAACTGCAAAGACAAAATAAACTTGGGGGAAAAAGGGAGGGAAATCAAGACTTACTTCTGAAGTCACAAGAAAAATGGGACAAGTTACAATTTTTAATTCGTGAAAGTTGTCATTGAAAAATAAGCCCGTGATCCTTCAGGCAAATAGTTGGAAGTACCATATTGTTGCATTTATAGTTGCAGTCACCTGCCCACACAAATTTTAGATCCTCTCCAAACCATTCGCTGGATGAAATATTCGTCACGATATTTCTGTAGCACGGTTTTTGATAATTGGACACATGGCCTTCTTTGAAGTCCCCCTATTTAGGGGCAAAGAATTTTTCTTAATTTTCCAATTTGCAAAGGCTGGCAAAGTTATTCAAAGAAGCCAAATGCCCAGGACCAACTTAATTGTTTGACAAACTACCAATTTAGAAGTCTGTCAGAGCAGCAGTTTCCAAAAATAACTATCTGCTCATCATGCCAATGGCAATACAAGTTCTGGAATGAAGGATGCCAAAAAAAATGGAAGTTTACAGGAATAAATTGAATATAAAAAGGACACGAGATCAGAGAAAGATCTGGATTATAAAATCCTCCTTTATTCACACCCATCTTTTTTTTTCAGTCATCCCGCCAAAATTCTTTGGCTGCCAATTCTTCAACAGCCTTGCAGCAAATGAGCCGGAATGAAATATGGATTTTAAGTCTGCCCTAACAATACATCAAAGGAAGCCGCCTTGCGGGCGCATCAATCTAGAGTAGTGAAGGGAAATGGGAAACGGTGCCAACATCAAAGCACGGCATCAGGTGTTCCGACTGCAAAGCCAAAAAGGAGGTGCATTATCATTCCTCTAATCAGACACCGTGCCTTGCATTTCAATCAAGGCAACCCCATTACCCTCCCTGCTTCCCACTCAAATTCCAAACTTTCCGTCCAAAAAAAGAAGAAGTAAATATAAGCCCTCTCATTTTAATCCCCGTTTGCATTTTGGTGAAAGCAACTTACCCAATATTGAACACAAAAGGACACACCAAGTCACACCCAGTTCTGCAGTCTCAAATATGCTTCACCAGCAACCACTAAAAATAGTTGAGCTCAAGAAGTACCCATCTCAGTCATCTGTGAACCACACATCCTGCAATTATGACGGTTTAATTTCTGAATCCAGTCCCCCCAAGTAAATAAAACTTATAAGCTGGAAACTGGATTACATGCGTTTGCGATTTGACAGAAATGTACACATACATCTGTCTGGTAAAAAAAACCTTGAGCAGTGGTAACAAACGCAAGCAAGCAACATTATCAACTTTGATCCCTATTGATATTTCTCTGCTGCCTTCAAAATGCCCACAAACTGCTTCCATAAACTGCCTCTTTGTACATATCCCAGTTCACACCCGTTGGTTTGATGAATTCAAAACTGAATGTTTCTGACACAAACACAAAGTAACAAGAAGCCCGATGTTTGTCAACAACATTCCTTTGGGCCTGAATCCCCAAACAAGGATAATACAAGAAAAATACCATCACATTACAACCAAATGCTTGAGGTGGGCGGATCATTTGTGACCTACATGTAAATACATTTTTTCCCCCACATTCATAATCATAATAACAAAAACATACGAAGATAGAGTGGGCAAATTTTGGAAGGCCTGGTAATAACGCATATTTCTGCTCTTTTCACAACATAATAGACACCACTTCGGATAAAATTGGGCAAAATACAGCAGTCCAAAAATACATGTAGGTGCTTTTGGCAATTTGCCAGCAAATTTATATTTATTGAAATTGATGTTTGCCCGGAGACAAGTTTGAGTGCAAAGTATGCTTGGAACCGTGTTGACTTTTAGCAGCTTCAAGATGAAATTGTAAATTTAAGCGTTTACACTTGACTATTCGAGACAGTTTACTCAGACAGTAAAAACCGATTTTCCACCTCTTTCAGCAAATGATTCAATGGCACGGACAGTATTTAAATATTAAAGAATTACAACATCTTCTGTTGTTGCAAGAGAAAGCAAAAATCAGTTTTCAGGTACAGGTCCTTTTGCATATTTGACACTTTTTTGTGGGTTTTCTCTGAGGGATATGTGGACAAAACTGAAAGTGAGTGCACGAAAGTTTCAAAAATCAAGACAAACAGAGACCACACTGGTCAACTGTACAGCCCTATAGTGTACAACTAGTGTTCGAACACAGTTGAAGGCAATGACTTGGTGGAATCATCTGACAACTGCAGGAAATCCAGTATAATCCACTTAGTTCAGAATGACGGTCATCGTTCCATCGTTCCGTCCAAGATCCGTGACAGGTCAGTGGTTACAGAATGCAGGAAAGTGGAACAGTTCGGTTCAAACCACACCAAGAAAAGGCCCAAACGCCGGTAGAACTTCCTTGTCTGAAAACTTGTTCCACCTGGATTAAGATCTGTGACATTGATGCCGGACAAGCCCTAATTGGCGCCCAAAAGCCGTGGTCAGCAGAAAGGGACCGATGGCTCTATGGTTTCGCTAATAACACCCAAGAATAGCTTCCACAATGGTAGATCACAAAAAGGATGGGTTCATCCCATTATCCGACTTTCTGATTCAGCAGTAATAAAGAAAACCGCCAAGGATTTTGTGAGTACACCCCACAGTATGGGGGATGAGGAACAATCATTTTTAGCACTGTAAGAGTGCTATTACACGGCACGACTATTGAGAGCACCATAGTCATTGCACTTTGGGGCTGAAAGGAACATTTTTTTACTGGGCTTTTCAGAAAACCTGTTAAAAAGCCCTTCAAAAGTTGAACTGAATGGAAGCTTTTTCACTTACTCCTTTTACAGGAATACATTTTGCCTTTAGGACTCAGTACTAAGATCAGATACTACCATTCAAGAAGTTTCTATTTATTTTAATAAGACGATGGTTTCAATAAAAACCAACATTACTGAGAAGAAAGTCATTGCATGGCAATTGCTCGGTGATCTCAGTAATCCTTTTGGGGGGGGTTAATAAAAATGTGGATATGAAAGTTCTCATAGACCTAAAAATGAAGCCTCACAGCAATTACAAATGTACATGAAATGTACGTGTGTAATGCTTGAGGCCGAAGAAACTTGAGGCCGGATTTGACTCAAGTATTTTCCTCTACACAGCCTAGTCAAGATAGTCCCACTCCGCTGTGCCCTGGGAAAAAATTCTTTCAGCCTCTATTTACCAACTTATTGGTGATTTGGCGGGCCAGTCCTCTTAATTAAACACATCCTGGAGCACAGGAGTTTCTTCACACACTGAGTTGGTGTGGTTCAGTGTACATGTAAGAACACTGGATAGTTTCACAGCAAATGTATGGCTTGTATTTGTGCGTGCGTAATTTTCCACATATAACACCCATTAGACAATGATCAGAGAGCCTGAAGAGCAGTGCACTGTACCATTTTACGATTCAATTTCCACACAGGTGAGTTCATGCTGAATTTCTCAGGCAGACCTGCCGAATTCAGGACAATAATAAATGTAATCTAAATCCAGTCTTGAGCAAAGACTAGCAATCAAACTACACCTACATCCCAATAAACCAATGTCAAGTACTCCATAAAGCAAGTGCCCAAACAACAGACTCCAAAAAAGACCAAATAAATTGAGCTGTCTGGCCAAGTGAACAGTGAAAAAAACAATGCAATGAAGAACAAAACTGAATGATAGCCATGAAACCAAACCAGTCACGTCAGAAATGGGAGCAAGGTTGCCCGCCTACTTTGCTGTTTCTCTCGCTCCCTCGGTCAAATGAATGACAGAATGACAGAATGACAAAAGAGAGAACTTGCTTCCGGAACCAGTCCACAGTGGGTACTATGTGGGAAACATGCATTGCTACTGTACATGCTCATATACCTGTGGATTGTTTATATTAAAAACATGCACAGGTGCAGAGAGCACCTTTCCACAAGACCCAACTCTTTTGGGTCTTTGGGTCTTACCGAACAGATATGACCATTTTGTACTAATTTAACATTCTGACTCTCTCGTTTCAGACCTCCCAACACCCACAATGAGTGGGAAGGTAGGCCTATTACATCGATCAAGAAGCGGTTAAGTGGTATTCTGAAAAAAAAAACACAGAAATTTAAGTTTCTCTTTCGATTGTGGACTGCTTTGCATGGGGTAATCCGCTGACGAAGATTGGGGTCAGTCAATATTTTAAAAGGTCATGCAGTTTAGCAGACTTTGGTTCAAAATTAGAGCAAAGACAAGATCCCCCCCCCCACATTTTTGGGGGAACCACAACATCATGAATGTTAGCCTGGGCAAGACAACATCATAAACCATTTGGGGAAATCTGGCCCCAGACCTCACCCCCTGGGGGTTCCTTCTTAGCCCACTCAGCCTCCCAGAGGAGCTGCACGTTCACATTAAACCCATCTGTCCTCTTCTCTCTGTGCCCAGTTCCTGGGACAACCCTGAGGTTTGACACCACCCAGGTACAATTAATCTCTCTTGAGGTTGAAGTCTCCGCTGATCAGACGGAACTCTGGTGTCAGTGACACTGAGTTGTGCAGAAACAAGTTGATTTCTTTTATAAATCTCTTTTGGGGGATTGAACTTAGAAAAACTGAGAATGATTCAAATTTATGACCAGCAGTGTATGAGCTATGCTGTTGCTTTAAAAGCAATTCAGCCCTATGTTGAAAGGCCTAAAGACTTTCCAAATCATAGCCTTACATGTTTCATATTTTGAAACATTCCTGTCCTGCATGTACAGTACTGAAGACAGTGTCATTTCCTGACGGACGGACCTGATGTTTTGAGCCAAATTCTGGATGACCACACGCAAGTTTGATAAAGTCTCATGACCTAAACAATCTTGCTCTGCCCCAGAGAATGTCTGCTTAGCCAGTACTGGCAACCAGCCAAACCCTCACAAGGTGTGCCCTGCCCACGACTGGTTTCTAACCAGTTTGGGCTGGGACACGTTTTTCTTCTTGGCACTGCAGTCAAAATGAAACCCAACTTAAATGTGCAACCATGTTACCAGGGGTTTCTCTCTTTACTCCAAGTCAAACCCCGACCTAAACCGGTTGTCAGCTCACCCCCAGTTCCCCCAAGAGCCTCCAAAGGTGCGATGAACCCCTCTCTGATTCCAAATCTAGTCCCCTCCAAAAGAAATTTGTTCAACAACCTCCTATTTGACCCAAAAATTGAGTAAATATTTCCAAGTCACAAAGGGGGAAAAGCAGCCAGCCTAGAGAGGAATTTGACTTTTGGGCTTTTCCAGTAACCCCACACAAAGAGGCCTTTAGTTTTCAAAACCTTCACAGTCTGAATCGATGTTATGACAGAGTTACCAATTTGAAGGCAGTATCCCCGGGCGGTTCTGACCTGAAAATTTGTTGGCAAAGCCAGAGAGAGCTAAAAAAGATCAAAGATGAGATAGGATTAAAAAAAAAAAAATGGCCAAGTTCAGATGACTGATTGACTTTTGAGAACATGTAGTATTTGATAGAACGGGCAAAGCCAAAGGGAGTGAAAGTAAAGAAATTCCAGTGTGTTTTCAATGTGTCAGGGGATATTTTTGACCCAAAGTATTCCAAGGGGAAAAGCCGACCATTCCAAAGAATTTGGGGCAAAATGAAGGGGCACTTGTAAGGTTCAACTGCCAAGGACGATTTATCCACACGACATCTGTACACCACTCCACGAACTTTATTTTTAGTTCCAAAGCCAGTCCAGAGATTGCTCATGCTGTAAATATCCTGTGAAATGCCTTGTCAGGTGTGGTTCTGTGGCCCTCTTATTGCATACATTAGGCCTCATTACAGGAAACTGATGTTTGCTTATGGGACTGGTTTTTCCAAAACTAACTGGAAATGCTAAATCATTCAAGAAAATCTTGTGTGCTAAGTCTTTGGACATATTGTGCACGCACATCATTACTTCATGGCCTTTTTTTCCCTGTATACTAAACACAACACTCAGGGGAAAAAAAGTCTTCAAACCATGCCCGGCAAAAACCTGGCACGAATCTGAAATGACAGAGAAATCCACCTTTTCTGTTACTGCTACGTAAGACGCTACAAACACCATCTCCAACAGGGCAAGTGTACAGAGATAGTAGACTTACATTCCTGCTGATGAGTGATGTCAAGTCCCTGACCTGTCTCTTCCCTGTGTCAACTCAGACTGAGCTCCTCAAAACTTTATCAAAGGTTCTGAATCCTCACAATTTTCCAACTTGAAGAAAAAAGGAGTGGTTTGAGGGAAATTTCTGTGCACAAAATTCCACGTACATTTTGATGCCAAGTCAGGTGTAATCATTTGGACCATTTGAATTCAACCTCTTTCCACAACTGCTCCGCTTACATTCACCCGGGAGACCTGTGCCTCGTGTGCCGTCAAGTGGTGTTCTCAGTCGACAATTGGCTTTCAACAGTTGCTTTGGTTTAAACCAGCGAGAAAATTGCCCCCAGATTAGCCAGTTAGGCACAGGAAACTCTGCAGGTGTCAAGGGTATTCGGCCCAAAATGGAACCAGAAGACACCTGCCGGGCTTGGGTGTGGCCTGTGGAGGTCCTCTGTCAGCAAAGAACATCTGGATAATGAAGTCCACGTACGTGTTCGCATGTTCAGGCCCGCATTGTTAAGTTCACGGGTTGGGGCGACAAACACTTCTAGTCGGCTCTTACCAGATGGTGTGGCACAGCAAGTAAAAAAGAGCCAAGAAACAAGTCTGTTGTTTGTTACATATCTGAATCACCCCTGATCGATGGACATAACACTTGAGTCCCCCTGAATTCACGTTGGGCAATCTCACCAGGCATCCCACAATGCAATCTGTTGAAATCTGTGAAAGCAGGGTGAGGTTCCCATGCATAATACCACTGTGAGAAGTGGTTGTGTTTTGAAGCTGTAGAGCCCAAATTTGCTACAAATTATCGTTCTCTGACGATGTTAAATATTACATTTTACATTGGGAAAAAATTAAGTATAATTTCCAAACAGCAAAACAAACAGTCACCCTTAGGGCTGAGGTTTCCCTCTCAAGAACTTAAGTCCCCAGATGACCTCCTTAAACTAACACACTCCTCAGAACAGCAGGCTGTTGTCTCCAGGAAACCGACCACAGGGTCTAAAACTCACCCTCGGCCCAACCCTCCACACAGATTTTCTTACTACATTTACGTCATGTCTCCACTCCTATTTCCATCAGTCCAAACGACCTTCTGAGAAAAATTTGTCCCCAAGTTTAAAAGACTTTTTTTTTTTTGGCACTGCAGTCACGTTCGCCCACAGAATAATACCCGTGAGTATATCTCCATATGATCTTGATTCATCAAAGGTAACCACATTTTTCCTTTTTTTGCAAAAGCCATGCCCACATCCTGTGAACATTACTGGGTTTCTGAACAAAGCTATTAAGGGCAAATAGCATTTATTTGTTTAATCAAACATAAAGATCCTATCTGGAGGGCAATCAAGCCATTCGCCATCCTTCATACCAGTACCCTGCTAGGCCCATGTGGCAAAATGACAAGCAGCAATTCTAACTGCCCTGACATGGTTTTTAACCATCAACACCTCTGAGAAATTTTGCCAGATCATCCGCTAAAAAAAGAATGGAATGATTTGGAGAAAAAATGGCCTTAACAAACAGCAAAAGAGTTTGACAAAGAAACTGGTCTCATTAAAACTCTATTTCACTGAAAAAAGTCAGAAAAAGTAAATTTTCACTCTTTGGAAATAAGCGTGTTGGGCAGAAACATTTGTCCCAACCATTCCCTATTGATTCAAGGAAGTTGGGCCACTCTTGCCAATCTGGACCAACCACAAAATACACCTTCATCTCCAGCCACAAGCAATTTCTTCCCACTTAGGGAGTGTCTCTCCCTTTGTCGGATTTTCCCAATCTGTCACTGAAGGCCGTGCCTAAGGACCGCCATCTGTCAGCCATACAGCTTTGAACACAGCGATACACCCCAAGACCTGGACTCCTTCCCCCACACCAACTACCCACCGCAGTCAACAGTGTATATGCCCAGCAGGGCTGGAGCCCATCCCTTGACTGTGTGGTCCTTCATCAATGTTTGGGCCTTCACAAGAAAATGTCCTCGCTCCAGTTTATGATCCAACGCGCTCTAAACAAGGGATCAATAAGTATCCTAAGGTACGGACAATTGATCCATCAGCACATTTCGGCCGGTCCAATTTTAGTCCATCATGGCAGGTTGAACGCTTTGTCCCAGATAGAGTTTCCTATCCAAATTACGCAAGCACTTTCAATCGAGAAGCCTTGAAAAGAGCAGATAAATGGAAGAAAGATGCCCAACTGGCAAACTGAAAAAAAAACACTACAAAGCAAAGCCATGTGCTGGCTTTTGGTGTGTACAGCCCAACCCAGGTTGGAAAGCATTTACGCCATCGCCATATTAGATTATTTTCCACAAGCAAGCATACACAATGTACGTGTACGTCACAGGGTAGTGAGTGCCCGGTACAACACTCGACATTTGTGACATCAAAAAGACGAGGGCCTGCATCCTGCAGGGTATACCCCATCTACATGTACGCCGCCGTATTGTTTTGATAAAGTCCCCAGTCAGGACAGCTCAGAACTCTTTCGCCGCTCATCAAAAAAGTACAAGCAGCTTGCGGTGACTCCATGTGGAGAAACTGGGTCCCGCATACCGGTTAGATGTATGACCCTTTCCTGTTAAAGTCTAGGAGAGCTGTGAACTGATTTTCTATTCCAAACCAAGAGGTTATAAGGAGAATGCAGATACTGACAAGGGGGCTTCTGACAATGCACCTTACAGCCCGAATTAATACAGAGACGATAAAGTTGCCAGACTTTGCTGAGCATGGTCACAATGCAATCTACTGCACAGACAGACAAACTGCATTCAACTGGCAAAACTCTTCGCTTCCCTTATTTTGAACAGAGAATCATACTTTGAAGTTGTTTGTAACGACAGGCCTACAGTGTACAGAGTGCAAGAGTGCTTTCTGAAGGACAGAGAAATCTTACCTTGATGTTTGATGACTCGTGTGACTGGGTGAGAGCAGGTGTCTTGGTCCATTGCTGTTGCCACAGTCACCATAAAAAGTCCCAGAAATCCAAGTCTGGTCGCCATTGTGTTTGTGATCGCAAGTGATAAGATTTGTGCAGGCGATGCTTGACTCGGAGAAAGTTCAATTACAACCCTCTTCCCACAGTTGGTCCAATGCTCTTATTTTCTTACTTGAAGACTTCTGTTAGATGGAGCAAAGCACTTCTTGAGTTTGTGTTAGCTGAAAACAGAGACAAGATAAAACTGGTATGTCTAACAAAACAGCATCAAATTACTGTAACTTCTCTGATATCATTTGACATATTGTCAGTAAACATGACAGAAAAAATTGAAGATGATTTGGATTTTGGAGAAATTAAAGTTGAAAAAGTTGACATTGTTCAGGCAGCTTTTCCTCCGTGAAAAGTATTGACATGCCCTGAACATCACTTTCTTAATATCGATCACTTTCTAAATATCAATGTAATAAGAAAAATAAAGGTTTCAAAATGTCAGCAACTACAACGAAAAGCGGCAGTCAAGAAAATGTTTGTCTGCCACAAATGCCCATCCCCATCTTTGTCCCTACCAAAGCTGCTTTTGACGTGGCTTCAAGTACGGGTAGGTACATGTTTTTAATGAAACTACCATTCACAATCTTCCCAATTCAATGTTTTTTCACCCACAGTATTTCCAGTCTGGGGTACCCTGGATATTTCAGCAAAGTGCCATCCCTTCAATCTGCACATGCCCTAATGAAAGTGATGGAATGGAGTGGGGTCAATACTCAACCTGTGCCCAAATAACCAACGATGCAGGCAGCCTTCCCAATCCCCCCCCAAAAAAGTCTCTCTGTGGTCACAAGGACAGAAAAAAAAAACCTCTCCAAGAAAGAGGGATTTTTGAGAGACATTTCTCCAGTGAAAGAGCCCTGATACCATTTGCTGATGGAGAGGTTTTAGGGAGAGATGAGGGGGTTGTACTCAAGTAAGGCCTGATGATAGATGAAGATAAAGGTATTTTGGAGGGGTTTTTATTGGTTTCAAATTACAACGTGATGCGATAGCCACTTGTATGAGTTCTTGTACATGGTAGCTCCATATTTTGTGGTCTACTTGATGTGAAACGGCTTTGCCTTTTTGGGTTCGAACAAACTCATTCTTTTACAAAAGGTTTAAAGATTCCCACCTGCCTAAATCATTATCAGAAAGCAAAGCATTGGTTCAATAGTGTTGTGGTGAATTAAGAGCTGTGGAATTGAGCAGCTGTTGTCAAAAGATTTTGCGAAAGAGAAAGATGAGAAAGATGTAACACCACTTTGCAACGGATTTTGGTAAATTCAGCAAGACTGCTGGCCAAAAATTTACTGACAAGAAGAATGACATTAGCATCCAATCAATGGCATCTGAGATGGCCTGGTCTCACTCGCTCTCGCTCTAAATTTTCAAATTTTTTAATACGCAAGCCTATTTAATTCTTTTCTGATTGAGTCCTGTCACAGGTTCACCGACTGGGCAAGCCTATAGATCTCTCTCATGGGACGCCATCTTTGTAAGAAGAGTACAACTGTGCATTCACAGCCTTCAGGTGAGCGGCGCACACCGAGGGCAAAAACGTTTCTGGTATGTGTGCAGGTTCATCCAAATATCTTCCAAATTTGACACAGCTGATCGCGATGTTGCCCTTTTTATTCAGACAGCCTGTATACTGGGCGAGGTACAGGTGCAAGTACTAACTTCCTTGTGCTTGAATGAGGGACTAGTTAAAACGGTTATGCACCAAGTCTTTGCTTCCGCATGCTGTGCTTTGCAGCATATGTATCACAGAGTGTATACACTGTGAAAGTGTTTAGCGACATGCAATTGTTCGGTTATAGTGTTGAGCTCTAAACACCAAAAACCACAAGATCACAACGCCCTATTCTCTGATCTCTGAGTGATTGAAGCCAAAATGTATCAGAGAGAGAGAGATTTAGGGTTCACAAAAGACGGGATCACAATTCACAAATCACTGTCAGCCCAGAGAAGCTTACCCATAATGGGCTAATGCCCCAGTACTATATGTATGTAGCACTTCAACCATTGAAATAGGATTTCGATATAAACTCTGTATCGTGTGATGCTACTGTAGAACCATTTTCAATAAATCACTTTCAACGGCACAATTATCAATGGACGAGAAACTTATAAAGCAAACCTCGTGCCCCCCAAAATAAAACTGTTCTGTAAGATTTGAAACTCTGCATGGTGGAAGCTAGACTGAGAGAATTCTAGGTTTGCGGGTAACACAGTGTGGGATTTCATCTCTTCTCTGAGAGTGGTTAGGTGGTGGTTCAGAGAAGAACCGGTGAGTGTGAACTCCATGTTTTGACCACACTGCTCTGGTTGGAGTATCCCAGCTGAGAAGTCGAGTTCTCACTCACCAGTTCTTGTCAGAACCACCACAACCGTTTGCCATTTTTTATACCAAGTGCATACCTAAGTGCATATGTATGCACACACCCACGTGGAAAACCTGTAATTGCAATTTTGCTTGACGCAAGACGGAGAAAACATTCCGATGAAACGTGGGTGAGAGTGAAGTCATCGTGTCGATCTTACAAATTTGGAGAGCCAATTCCATCTCTCCTGCCTCCACATCACCTCAAGTGTGGCATTCAAATTAGCTACACTTCAGAGAGGGATTATGGTTCCCTTTTGACATTTCACAAATCCAATGTTCACTGTCATTTCAGACTTTATGCCTAACAAATGTGATGATGTAACGACAACCAACATTGACACAGAGTTTAAGATGGAATATCATGTTTTGTTCACAAGAGATGAAGGTCCAAACCCACAAAAGCTCAGATCTTCTAATTATCAGCTAAATTTAAAAACTTTGATAGTTCCAATCATACTTTTGATACACTTCTGATTAACTCAAATTAAAAAGATTCTATAATTTGCAATAATCAATGGATGATTTTTTTCAACTTATAATTACAGAATATCATGCTTTGTGATCTTTCTTCAAATTTCAGAAACTCACCCCAACAGTGGAAGTAACTTATCTCCAAAGGACAGGATATAGTTCCACAATAGGCGAGTACTCTTGATAAGAAATATAAGCGATGTACTCCGAACTGTTGAGTATGTGTTGCCTCTGTTCCACAGTATAAAAGGAAGAGGAATTTATACATCCACGGTGAGCGACACAGGACAAGAACAAGAACTCCTGATCAAGTTGATGCAATTCTCACTACTGACTGGTAACTTGCCCATACGTCAAAAGAGTACTTCTGATGCAGCTGTTGAAAAAAAAAGAAGGTTGGTGGTGGCTCCCCCGAAGAAAGAAATGTGCATCACCAAACAGATGAAGAAAGTGCGCTTTGGGATGAATCCGCAAGTAGAACCAAGCTGAGTCACTGCTCACGCACTCATTACCACATGCTAACTGACTGGACAAGATTCTCCCTGACAGCTTTTACAGACATTCGGCTGGCACGGTTTTTGCCTGTGTGGTTACGGCCGAGCAGTCGGCAGGCATGCACACTGAGAGATTCCGCCTCACGTTGTAGAGGGTTGGATCATAGGCAGCAGCTATAGCTATCTGTCCATGCATGACTGGGCCTCCGCTCCTCAAGTCACTGCAAAATGGACTGTTCCAAAGTCCTGCAGGGGGTGGGAAGGTTGGGGGAAGGGACTGTTGAAACTATGAACTTAGCACACTTTTTGGGTAACAGTCAGATTACGTGTGGCTTGAAGAAAGGAAATGTTTCCCGCTTCCTCAACTGAGTGGTTGTGGGATGTGTTAAATGAAATGACTGCGTTTTTCTTCATGGGGGAGAATTGTTGTATGCCTGTGTTGTGTTAGAGCAGTCACTGCTAAACATTTAGGGTGGGTAACTGTCGTAGAGTTTGTGGATTTTATTTCCATATCAGACTTAAGCAGTTTGGGGTTTTGTCAGAAAGAACATGTACTGGATAAATGCCAACTTTAGCAAACGCATATTTTAATTCTGTGACAAATGAATCTGTTTGGGGTTTTGTCAGAAAGAACATGTACTGGATAAATGCCAACTTTAGCAAACGCATATTTTAATTCTGTGACAAATGAATCTGCCTGCTTTTAAGCCAGCTAGCATAGGCAATTCTTGCAGTTCAAGTTTAGCGGACATGAAAGCAGTGCCTCCAGTAGGTTGTGCAATCAAGCCCACATTTTGAGAAATTCATGGACCGCTGCTTCAGTGACTTCAGCAAACCAGGATTCAAAGTCATACCACAGAGACTAGAAAGCCTCAGGATCTCAGACAAAGACAGGCATTACTGGGCATTTCCATAAAACACACCTTACTGACAGAATTGCATCCTGTACAAGCCAAACAGCAAACAAAAGCTAAAAGCTAGTAGGTGTCCAAGAACCTGTCTCTGAATACAAACTTATAAATGACAGGGTAAACAAATCATGAGTAAGCCCTCTAAAAAGCAACCACTGTGACAATTCACCAAAACTTAAGCCACAAGAAACAAATCATCTGTGTAACCTGAACTGTAAACCAGATTATAAAACCGGAAAGGCACCTTCTACAGAATCACCCCTTTGTGCGACTCATGACACACTTTTTGGGTGTGTGACAATTGAGTGATCATTGCACTGTTATTTTATTCTCTTTTAGGGGTGGGGGGGGGGGCAGAACCGTTTGTCATTAACAGCATGTAGGAAGAAGATCCAAGCCCACCAGAAAGTGTGAAAACTGTTTAAATTTATTAGACAATTTCAAACAAAAATTACACCAAAGCTTTTTATTGTTAAAAGATTCAATCACACACGAAAATTTTCAACCATTTGAAAATTTTGTCTGTAATGAAGAATCCATTCAACTCACATGAACATACAAAGACCAGCATGAACATTTACGCTAACATTTTTGTAAGTTTTATTCCTGTTTTGGGCCCTCCACAATGTATGCAATCACACAATGGCAACTTCTTACTTTCCTATCGCCTGTACACTGTACTGACAGTTCTCTCCCTATGGAGAGCTAGACCCTTTTCCAATACTCGAACTTGGGCTCCGTCTCAGGCTTCGTTCGCAAAACCAATCCCCAATTGTGGGCCTGAAGCATTTAAATTAAATTGGATTACTGTAATTTCTGGCTCTTTTGCATCTTATTTGATGTTTTGTGGCACTATTGAACTAATTACTGGGCTTTCAGTACTGGCAAACGGCCCTACACAGCCATTGCTGAAATTTTAATTTCAGCAATGGCTAAAACTGCAATCGGCTCAGACCTTCTCATTCATTAGGCTGCATCCGAATCTCTTGTCTAGGGCTAGGTCCTCGCTCCAATGGAAATGCTGGAGACGCGTAGACAATAGGCCTAGCCGTAGCTCTTGAAGTCCGTTTCGGACTCGGCCTTAGTTTGAATACAGGGGGAAGAAATAGACATTATTATATAACTTCTTTCAAACTTTCCATCACGACAGGGGGTAACAGCTGCCACCACTCCTTTATACGTATACTCACTCCTTACAAAATCGGTTTAGCTCTCCTCACAAGGAGAGCGCCAGGACGAGGGCATGAGGAATACGTGGGATGCTTAATGAACAAAACTGAGGGATTCATTTTATGACGAAGCAAGCAGAGATTGAACTCCCAAAGCACAATGACTGTTTTGTCATCTAAATAATCTCAACCCCTCCTCCATCCACATCATGTTTGACTCCGTTTATTACCTACATTTTATGACCAGCAATATGCATGTTCTGAGTAAGTTTTTTTTAGGGGGGGTTGTTTGGTTTTTTTTTCAATTTACTTTACTTTCCAGAGACTATTATCAAGTAACAGGCTTCTAACAGGGGCCAGATTGAGGGATAAAAAGAACTTCATGGAACACCAAGTGGGAGGGGGGGTGTTAGAAGGGCAGCAATAAAAAAATGCGGCTTTACAAAGCTTTTAAATCACTAAAAAGGAATGAGTTCTCTCCCATGCCACCTGGGATTATGTCAGTCTGGTCATTGCTTCTTTGTACCAAGTACAAAAAGTAGCAAAACCTGGACAATTAAACTTCCGTGAGTTATCCTGAATTTCGGAAGTCGAAAATTCTTAGGGGGGGTGGGAGTGGGGTGAGAAATCCACGCCTCTGATTGAAGTTTTACAGCAACCCCAGATGATTTCTTTTCTAACTTTTCCCCAATGTCAGGCTTAGAATGTTGAAACCCCTCAGGATGCCAAATTTCTGCTCACACTTCCAATCAATCGTTCGGCATGAAGACATTTCTTGTTCGGATCAAACCAACTCTAGGTTGATTTGAGCAAAATGGTCGGAAGACACTCATTACTGATTAAACCTTGGTGTTTCAATGACCCACACAGCAAAGTGAACATTGAGAATAGAGTGTACATGTATATGTACACGTTTGTATATTCCCCAGCGAAACTGAGCTGAATGCAATCCATCCGGCACTCTTGTAGTTTTGAAAAACATGAATAAATTTTGCCCCCAGCAAAATCAAGAAGGAACTATGGTCTACGAGCCATGAAGAGCCTGCTACCATTTCCCCCCAGTTTTCC
>NW_019091356.1:1191211-1390010 GCF_001949145.1 Acanthaster planci | reverse complement strand
CTGAATTTACCCTACAATCAAATGTTGTGCATAACTGCATGTGTTGAATAGCTTGTATTTTCATTAAGCCAACTGAAAAGATTGCCTCACTTGCCATTCATGTCGGAGCACGTGGCATGTCCAGTGCGGGAGATCCTAGTTATCAGGCATGGCTGAACTCTCTGAAATCCTGCCACGCTTTGTGACGAAAGTTAAAAACAAAAAAACAAAAAAAGAGACAAATACTTCGTCACATGTGGATTAACAGGCATGTATCAACAACGTATGGAGAATGAGCACAGGACAGTGTGATGTAACCTGTCCATTCATTCCAGTCAACAAATATGGTAAACGTTACAGAATAACGACTGTGGACAAAATCACATGACCAACTCTTCATTCACCACACATACATGTACATTCAAGTTCCAGTTGAAGAAGTAAAATCAAAACTTAAGTCAACCTTTCACCGACTGGTTCACGCACTTCCTTTTTTTTTTTTGTAACAGCCAAGAGGACTTTTATTCCAATTTGACCTCATGAAGCACGACTCTGTTTTTTCCTAGAATCAAACACTTTGCCTTTTTACCCATCACACAACTGTCACAATACATGTTATTCTCTTTACATAACCGGACCTTTCTGTAGCAGAACTCAGAATCTCATTAACCAATCCCAAATCATCCCCAAAACCCTCACAAGTGCATGTATGGTAGAAAAATGACCTGGACAAGGAACAGCCATACCCATGTAACCAGGTAAAAAGCTTTCTAATCTCGCGGTGTTTGCCTAACACCAACAACTTGTCTGCACACAACGGTCTCTGCACACTACAGGACTGCCTTGTTTGTTTTATAAATCCAGACATTTTGCCCTCTCCTCATCTACAGGGGATGGATATTTGCCCTCAGTGTCATAAGTGCTTCACCCTGGTGACGAATAAATAATCCATCCAATATTTCTGTTGACAGGATGGTCGTGATCAATGCCAGTGCATTTTTGTTTGCTCTTGCCATTTTTTTTTTACCTCTGGAATCACTAACACTCAGGGCGGATTCACAAGTTGCCTCACCTTGGTACCCGAGAAATTCAGTCTAAATGCTTCCCTAGTGAGACTTCCTCTTTGTTGGAGTCTCAGCTCAAAAGGGAATTCAAGTAAAACTGGGAACAGAAAAAGAAAAAAGAATAATGGATTTCAAATTTAACCAGAAGACTATTTAGTTAGTCCTGGGCACCGTACGTATGAGGAAGTTAAAAGCTCTTGAAATCTCTCCCCTCCACTCCAAACAGGAACGGCACTTCAATCACATTGAATTCTCAATTCGGTTGGAAAAATCCAAAAAATTTCAACCTTGAGTTAGACAGTTTTGGTCACGAGCCAAGCAAAGTTTAATAGGACTATTCTTGGTTTCAAACAACCAGCAACCACCTTGGAAAATGAGTCAGGCAAATCAAGAGAAAAAAAGGAGCCACTCTTATTCTTTTTTTAATGTTTAGCCCGTGCAAAAATGGACACTATATTTTTGCCCTGTAGAATTTTTTTCTTTTCCACTTCCCGGAAGATGATGCTAGAACAACTCCATTTCAGCGTACTGCCCCCCTGAAACTCTGGGAAAAAACGGCCATACACTACCAATGCTTCAATCTCATCTGACATGTTTTGGCTACTTAATAGCACAATATTCTAAGTCAAACAAATTTCCTCTCAAGAAAAAAATAAACAAATAAATGAACATGTACGCTCTGACACAAGCCTTGACTTCCACAACTGAGTAAAGTGGCCCTCTCGGGAATTCCTGTCTGAAGGCCAAGAACAAAAAGCATAATTCTTGAGATAATAAGCTCTCTGCTGACAGCCCTTTCATGTAGAATGGCCTAGTTGGACAACTTCCAGATCTTTGTCATGTCAAAAGTGGAAGCCTCTTGACAGGATTAATGTACCCTTCTGAAAAGAGGAGTAAAGAATGTCCGAACATGAACATACTGCAAAAAACAGTTGCAGGAGTCTAGATGGATGGAATTTGCGTTACCTTTGCACCATTCAGCAACAATTTCCGGAGATTTTCCCCTCTTGTAAATTGCAAACATTTAGCTATCAGATTCAAAATCACCATGGTGCTTCTTCCACAGATGTTCAGCTAGTTACAGTCCTGTTTAAAAGCTGTGCTTGGTATTTCTTTTCTATTTGAACTCTTATATAAGTTTGTTTCATATCTACAGATGTTTACATACCTGTAAAATGTACCTGTTTGCTAGAATGACTCCCAAATACTGGAAAATCTGACCAGAATCACTACAGAATCTGCTCATTTTACAAATCTTGCACACCTATTTCTTGACCTCTTGACCTACATTTCTTAAGAGAAAGAGCTGCCAACCTGCGGGGCAAGGAACGGCACAACTACAAAAGACTTGAAGAGAGCGAGACAAGACCTTTCATTTATCACCTGTGCAGGCTTCTTATCAGCCATCCTTCCTCAGAATTAACAGAAAGTCCTCAAAATTTCCCACATCCTTTTCTCTGGACATTTGCCCTTTTTTGACATCACTTTTATCTGATCCTGGTCGCTCTCTCCCCCTTCTTTCCCCCCTCTCTCTTTCTCTCTCTTCAGTTATACTGCCTCCCCATTCATCATCGGTCGGGATTAAGCCAAGGCACCCCATGAGTACAGAGAGCTAGTGCAAAATACTTCACAGGTTGGCCAAATGAGCTACAGGTTTAATTACACACCTTGGCTGGCGATGAAAGTTGTCAGGAAACCCCCTGAAATTTGAAACATCCTAGGCTAAGCTAAACTGGCGAACTAAACAGGGGCCCTTAATATAGACTTCAAGGTATCCTCACAAGCCTGGGTTTAGTCATTAGTGAGCAGACTAGGCAAGTGGTTGGGGTAGAGTGGTTGTAGACACTAATCAGCTGATGCCCATAGGCCTATATGTGGGCCATCAGAAAACAGGTACCCTCCTGTAGTGAGAGATGAAACAATTTCTTTAAAGGGAGAAGCAGGATTTTTATTTCCTCGAGTAAAGTATGTCCATGTACGCAAAACTTATACACTTGTACTCCAGCAATCATGTAAGTTTGAGTGCGCTGTATTGCATTTCTATGTATTGATCATTAGATGATAAGGATTTCTGATTTTCACCTGGAAAGTACAGATAACAGAACGCAACACACAACAAAACTTGTCTTCAAAGTCTACAAGACACTGTAGGGACAGGGGGTTGTAAAGTCACGGGGGGGGATATCTGCATATACCCATCCCCCCCATAAAGTGATGCCAGCTGACTTATTTCTAACCTACCTTCCCTAAAAATCCATGCCTCTCATTGAAGTTTTACAACCAAAGATGATTTCTTTTCTTACTTTTCCCCAATGTCAGGCTTAGAATGTTGAAACCCCTCAAGATGCCAAATTTCTGCTCACACTTCCAATCATTCATTCTGCATGAAGACAGACATTTCTTGTTCAGATCAAACCAACTCTACGTTGATCTGAGCAAAATGGTCAGAAGAAACCCACTACTGATTAAACCTTGGTGTTTCAGTGACTCACACAGCAAAGTGAGAATACAGAGAATACAGTGTGCATGTACATGAATATGTACATGTCTGTATATTCCCCAGTGAAACTGAGCTGAATGCAATCCATCCGGCACTCTTGTAGTTTTGAAAAACATGAATAAATTTTGCCTCCAGCAAAATCAAGAAGGAACTATGGTCTACGAGCCATGAAATGCCTGCTACCATTTCCCCCCAGTTTTCAACAGGAGATGTGGGTGCTTTCCTGTTTTCTTGTTGTTGTTGTTGTTGTCAGCATTTCATTTTCGTTCCCTTAATCTGCTTTGGAGATGTTGCTGAATTTACCCTACAATCATACGTTGTGCATAACTGCATGTGTTAAATAGCTTGTATTTTCCTTAAGCCAACTGAAAAGATTGCCTCCCTTGCCATTCGTATTGAAGCATGTGGCATGTCCAGCGCGGGAGATCCTAGTTATCAAACATGGCTGAACTCTCTGAAATCTTTTTGAATCATAAGATTTCAGTCGCTTTTCTTTTGAATCTGCTTGAAACAAGCCTCCATAGTGCAATTGTACTTATTTAAAACAAAAGGAAATTCTACCTTCCTTTTCATGTATTTTGCATTTGAATATTCAAATTTGGAAAATAATATTTGAATATTCAATAATTGATCCAATATTCGACATAGCCGTACTTTTTGGACACTTCAAGCTCTTTCTACTCATCCGCCCCAAGTGGGACCAAGAGAGGGCAGAATTTTACTAGTACTAGTACTTTACTAGGGCTTCACCTCAGGTGCAATTTACCCCCTGGGGCGTACTAAACACCATGGACCCTTTCACAGCATGCAGCAAACGACCCATTTTTTTCCATGCCACAACATCCTGGAAGACATCCTGGAAGACACTGGTAAAATGACCTTTGCGTATTAGACACAAACCACCACCACCAGGATATCACACTTTATGAATCTTCACTTTTGGTAGGGAAATGAATCATCGTAGGTGCTCTTGGTCTGTGGTCAAACCCAAGGTTGTCCTCTTTTCTACGTGGTCCCAGGAATGTTCACTATTACGTGATTTCATACAGGCTTGTATGTAAACACTCAAAACAGTACAAGCATAGGCCAGCAAGAATTCTAAATTGAATCACTTTTTGTGTTTTACCAAGAACTCCTACGGATAATGCAGAGTAATTTGGAAAAATGACTAGAAAACAATACAGAATTCTTCATTTTCAAGGATCCTCTGGTACCCAAGATGAAAGTGATTTTCTGATCACTTTGTGATTTTCTGAATTCAAATTTAACCAAACCAATAGACAATAAGAAGTCATGCAAAACTTTATTTGAAGAACCGGTCGCCACAAAAAAGAAAATTCTTTCAATTTTTTTTCCTGCTAAATGTGCACCAAGCCAAAGCAACCCTGTTCGTGGGAGCGGACTCTAGGTATGTCAGAAATGGCGCCATAGTGTCCCCTGCTTTCATCAATGATTTGCATGATTAGGGCACATTTACGAGCAGGTTACCCCTTTGATCGGTCACTGTGTAACCATTACACTACTGACTGGCTAAATCATGCATTTATGGCCCAAATAATGGGACGTGCTTCATGAAGGAGAACAATAACCTATCCTGCCATCAACAAACAGGATTGGACTAGGGCCAATGGCAAACAGTTCTCTCCAATGTGTCCAAACCAATGAAGCGCCCTGCAAGATTACTTCCATCCAACTGACAAAAAAGCCACCATGTCCTAATGCCCTTAATACACTTGGCCCTTGAAATAAATCCTCCAAGTGGAATCCGCCATGCCTGCCCAACAAAAAGGAACCGCATACTGGGCAGATTGTGTGCACAAAGATTACCTTTAAGACCCTCGAGAGCTAATGTGGTGTAAACTCCCAATTCACTTGATGGGGGCAATCACCGCTAGTCAGGTTGGCTCCACATAATGTTGTAATGACACGAAAATGTGTCTGCTGAACACAGCATCGGGTATAAAAGTCACGTTCTAGCTGGCGAGCTGCAAACGCAAGGTCAAAGCCAATATGCAATCTAGAAGCAGGTATAGAAGGAAAAAGGCAATTTTCAATTACTTCCTAAAATGTACGCTAGTAGTCTGATAAGAACCTAAAAAAATTCTCTAGATAAATAATAACGACCAGCCTTTGAAGTAGACTGCTCTATAAATATTGTTAGGTGTACTGCCGCTGAACTTTTACATGGAAGTAGTTGACAAATACACTGAAAAAAAAAGCACGCGAGATGGATTCGATGTTCACCTAACAGAAAGAGAACAAAGAGAAAGTGTCACGGCATAAAGGTCAAAGAGAATCTTCAGCAAGCTTAACAGTGTTTGAGCAGGGGAAACACTGCACAAAGGGACAGCAATGACCCACAATCTACCCATGCACAACTCAGCCATCTACCACTGACTTTCAACATTCAAACTTCAAAATGTCAGCATTTTCAAATAGTTCACAAATTACCGGTCCAGGGTACAAGCACTTTGCAGCTTTTCACTGATACTGAACCACGGTCATGCCCAACTAGCCAGCTTTTATGAATGTCATTCCATAATAGAATACAAAATTGTGGCCATAGAGGTGTCAAAATGCGAAAGACTCAAGGACAATCTCCTTTTTCCCCCCCTGTTCCAGTTGTTTCTTCCGAACAGTACAATCATAACAGAAATGATTGCAAACAGTTCAAGTAAGTGTCAACAAGCCAATGTGGGATTGCATTTACAGCAACCAACCTTGACTAACTCAAATATGTCAAGGTTGGGGCATGGCGGCATTGGGGAAAAAATCCTCCTGTCGGAATTGTTTCTTTTTTTTTTGGGTTCCTATGCTTCACGCTCTGCTAATATTAGAGAGGGGGGCTGGGTAAGATTATAATCCATATTTAATTAAATCCGTGCAGGTGCTAGCTTTGAATAAATACCCTGAGGCGCTAAGATCCTTGAATCGAATCTCGATTTTGCCATCTGCATCATAAAATATTATAAGAGGGCTCAACTCGATGCCTTCATCGAATTATGCACTGGGCAAACAATCATTTTTTGAAAGTTTAGTTACGCATCTCTAGGTCAAGTCTCTGAATATCTGTATCAAATTACACTTCCGTGTCACCGAGATGTCCCTTTCCCACAGGTTAACATTACTTGGAAGGGTGAAACAAGAAACATGTCATATTTATAGCTGATCTTTGACCAGCATCATTTACTGAAAGTTTCAACTTTTTGAGAAAAATAAACCGAGGTGAACTGCAGCGCTCTCCTCCTTCCATAAGAGTGGGCTGGAGCATCACGAGCGGCGACACGGGTCTACTCAACACAAACATCACCCAGAAGTTTTGTGACCTTGTGTCGGCAAGAGAAAAAGCACGCAGTTCAAGCTGTGATCAGAGATTGTCCCAATGGCTGAATAAATAACCATTAAACACTCTGCCTGGGACCGATATAATTCAAGTCCAGATGAAAATAAACAGTCAACAGCGCCAACCTCACACGGCCCCCCCCCTGGAAATACTTTTGGTGGTTGAAGGAAAACAGTCCACTGAGGAGAAGAAATGTGCTGATGAGAAATTAATGGCCCTCCAAATCTTTTTTCTTCAAAGACAAGCGGGATTTGCAAGAAACACTCAGCTCTGTCCAATCACATCTCTATGCCTGCAGGTTTTCACAAAATAGCCTGGACAGCATTTCTCTACCCTGTGGCCAAATTTAACTCACAAAATCCCTGAACTTGACAGGAGCCAACCCTAACACTCCAAAATGTATCCCTTCAAAATGTACAATGTTATATTTATTCCCCACATAATGGAACAGTGTGGGAATTTTTGGTAAATGTACCTGTACGGAGGGCAGTTTTGGTCAGTGGTCACATACATGTACATCATGTACATGTACACACACAACCGAAATTTCACCTATTTTGTGGGGACGAAAAAATGCTGTGGGGACTCAGAAATGTCACCACAACTCAGTTCAAATTTCCCTAACAAAAGAACTTGTCCCCCGAATGTGGTGAATGCCTACCGGGTTCTCCTGTGATTTCGCACACCACAGACAAGGACTACGATGTGTGACGAGTGATCTAAACCATGATTACAAAGGGAACATGATGTCCAAATGAGGACTCCCTGGAGAGATTACAAGTCTTTTTAGTTCTTTTGCTTTACAACGATCAGTACTTAAAATTTGATGTATGGGCCATTGCAAATGTGTACTTGAGTGGATCATAAATTTACATAAACCTGAGTACATGATAAAACTCATACAGTATATAATAGAGGTGGTACACAGAAAGGTAGAACTCAACACAGAGTATGCTCCCCCCCCATAAAGGTGAGGGTACTTTATGGGGTCATGATGTCCATTAGACTGATCCAGTTCCGGTCTCAGCATAATAATAATGACGAAAATCCCATTTCATTACTTCATTTTACCCCCAAAAAGGGAGGAGCCTGTCGCAATCCATCGATGCGGCAATACGCCAGGCTAGCTCGTCTGGCCAGTGGTGGGCCATTAATGCATGTTTTCCTGTCCCCAGACGGCGGTTTGGAAGTCGCTGCAGTGGAAACTGGGGCTTGGTTGGGTGCCAATTTGGAGAAGCAGCGGGGAAGGGGGAAGTGCAGTAGGACCAAACTGTCAGGTTCAATTTCAGGGTCTCGCTCTCAAAGGGGAAGATTGTCTCTACCAAATTCTCTTGAGAAGCAAAGTTATAGTCTCCAAAATTTCATCTTTTCAAAGCAGCATAACTGTGACATCTCTAACTTCAAGTCTCAAACAATGCACTTACCTGTACTGTGAATTTCATGGAAAAAACAAAACAAATTCCAAAACAACATCTAATCCCCATGCTCATATTAAATCAAATAAAAGATCTTTATTCAGATTTTCCTTCCAGAGATAACCTCTGGTAATTGAACACTGAGAGGCAAGTACGGTACAATTAGCTACAAACACATCACACATTGATCTTCTCAATATTGAATCCATTCCTACTGATATTGCTAGTTGACAATGCATTCTTTACACCTGGCCTTCCTCTACAGACAGGATGCTAACTCGGCTTCGTCTCATTGAAGTACACGGTCACATTCATGTCTAAGGAAAGCAGCTGGAACAACAAGGCGGAATTGAGAAATCTCCCCTGCATGCCACTTCATTCAGCCCTGAACTTCTGAACAGGTTCACCAAGACACCACGCCAGAAAAGAAAAACAGACCCATCCATCCCATATTAGTGTTTTCTTTCAATGTGGCAATTAGGCACCGGCAAATGACTCTGTTGAATTTGATTATCTGATTGAATTGTGATTTTTCGTGGACTTAATGTCACCTCCAAAGTTGGAGAGAAAACAACTGTGCCCCGTCCTATGCTCTGGTGGGAAATTTTTAGCTGTGTGTCCTGAAGAAACAGCCAGAGGGTCTACAAACAAGTTAAGCACACATCCTTGAATGCTTGCCACAATTCATACCAACAAAAAGAGAGAAGGAAACTCAAAGTGATGTTTGCTCAAGAAATTGGCTGGATATAATGGCCTACAGGAGTGATTGAAAAGGTTAGTGTCCTGCTAATAATTTCCCTAAAGTAGATCTGCGGGGAAGTTAAGGAAGAGCAGCATGTGGGACGACAGTAACCATGTACACATAAGAAAACTGTGAACTGAAAGAAGATGGGTACTTTTACTCCGAATACTTATATTGAAGGATATGCTCTAGAAGATACTGTGAATAAAGAGTAAAGTTTGTCTTTAAAATAGACCAAAGCAACTGAAGAGAATAGGATCACAATGGCAGTGTCTAAGGCAGAATGGTAAGGAGAAATTCACAAAATGATGAATGTCATAACAACACACAATGCATACATCATGTTCAATGTTGATTTTCTTAAATCAAATCAGCATCTTGTGCAGCTAGCAGTTCTTGAAGATCTGCACTTCTTCAAAATTCAGATGTCCCCAGACAGCGCTATCATGCATAAGAATATGTGCCCTCCACTGGGTCTGTTCAAACCACAAACCTCGGGAATCCCTTTGCTACCACTTTCTACCTGATTCTTGAGACTCCTGTTTAGCCAATATCTTTGATTTTGCTGAGGTCAATGGACCAGTCTGGCCACTAATGGGTCACTGGGGAGGGCCAATCGCACCCCCTGGGGAGGTACAATCTCAATTACAGGTTTATTGCCTGTGAAAAGGGAGCCCAGCAGGAACTCCAAGAAGGAAAAAGAGGGGGTAATTACTATGTTCCAGGGGCCTGCTAGGCCAATCATGGAATTCACGAACAGAGAAAAGAGTAATGGCCTAATTACTTTGGCAAACCCCTGCTAAATCTCTCACCCAATTTCAATCACACCCACTGCTTTCAATGGGGGGGGGGTGTATTCACTTTGAAGAAGCTTTATTGGAGGTATGAGAGCCTACTCAGCTGATGCCAAGGCAAAAAGAGTAGGTTTTGCCAATGACCTTTTGCCAATTTTGAATTAATCATGCAAAAATACAAACTGTCCAATGTGGCACTAGGAAAACTAGTGAATTCACACAGAAATCATCTTCACTCAGAGATTCCATCTGACAATGACCATGACAAGAAATCCAAGCAGTCTTTCTGTCCTTCAAAACATTTTTGTGTACATGTATGAACTCTGCATATTGGGTGTTTATATATGTAACTTAAATTGTGTCAAGTTGGTGGCAAAAATGAGGAATGTCCTCAGGTAATGTAAGCATTTCATGAAAAACGTCAAGATCTGCTGTTCACGTACATTCATTTCAATAAACACTGCGCAAAAAGTTTTAGAGGATTTCTAACGTGACTTGGTATCGTTGCAGTGTAATGAAAATTGAAATATAATTGGCACTGCCTCCCTCCAAGGGGCAAGATGCAACATACAGATTATATTTAAAGCTGCAACACACTCTGCACTTTTCACAAAGTCAAGGACAAGCTTGACACATAGGGCAGCACCCGACCCCACCTTCCCTTCCTCTCCTATCACGCCCCCTTTTTTTCCCTCCTTTCCCGACGCCATCATGTGACAACATGGTGCCCTTGGAGATTTTTAAGAAGGTGGGAGGGAGGGAGTCAGGTAAGTCCAAACCTGCAGGTGATGAGATACATGACCATGTGGAGTCACAGTAAGCTTGGAATCGCCAGGATGCACGCAAGCGATAACATGTTCCCCTCTCAAAACAGGAAGTCATCTTAAAAGGTGTCCAGTCATGACTTATATCTGCCAACCTAGTGTCCCCACCAAAAGAAAACACAGGGGACTGAGACAGGTGGAAGCTGGGAGGGATCTGACTATTTGTCAGTTACTTACAAATTAAGGATTATGGCACAAACTGCTTGCAAACAGTGATAGGGAATTCGGCAGAACTTATCACCAGTAGCCCGGAATATACCTAAATTTTTTGACAGGAAGCCCTTAGTTATAATGAATGGTTTCCTTGAAGCACTTTAGAAAAAGCACCCCTAGAAAGTATGATGTAATATACTGCATGTGGAGTAATTCTTGGGGGGAAGCTGAAGGGAATTTGAAGATGAATGTCAACAAATGAAATGCTAACCACAGACTTTGTCACTCTGATAAATACTTCACTGTTTCACTTAACTTTTGATTGACACCATTAGCAACCATTCAGTAGTTGAAAAAATCAATCACGTACAACCGATAACCGATTGTCTTAGATTCCTGGGAGCAAGTCTCATTCTTCACTCATAAGGGACACAGGGGGCCTGCCCAAAACCACTTTCAATGTGTCCACCAGAAAAACCATCAGGGAAACAGAGGCAACTTTATTTTTAAAAAAGGTGGAACATTTAAAAGGATTAATAGTTCATTGCTTGACAGCCACAGGCCAATCTACCCCGTATTTATTGACAACGCAGAAGGCCCTCATATGCATGAATAACAAGCGCTAAACCCACTTCACAATAAGGTAATGTGTTTATCTGACTGCTGACACAACCTCTTTCTATCACTATCTCAATGGTGGGTTAGGGGCGGGCTTTGCCAATTAACCGCATTAACGTCATCAGCCCTGGCAAATTGGAAGATGGGAAGCACTTCCCAGAGAATTGATAATTTGACAATCTTATCTAGGGGCTAACAGCTGTTGCTCTAATCATTTTTTATAAGCCGGCAATATTCCCACGAACGCCCATACCATCATTTTTCTCATCCTGTGGCAATAACTTTAGCTGGCATTTTGGCGGGGGTCCGCAGCTGATCTGCTGGCCAATGTCAGAAGGGAATCCTGGTAGATAGAGCTTGCATGTATTTTTATCGGAATATTTATTGGCCGGATAAACATTGCCCGCTTGAGGGATTTCAGGAGAAATATTTTTCAGATGTGTCAAAATAAAACGGCACTTACATAAGCTCTGTGACCCACTGGACAGTGATTAATTGCCCGAGTGGTCTCTTCTGTACCTGCATCAACTGGGCTACAAATGTTGGTGAGCAAGTTTGAACTTGATACACGGGCAATTGCCACAGAATGTCTCTGCGATGAGCAGGGATAGCAGGAACAGCAGCACTTATTACAATGGAAAGCAGGGCACACACAACATTATAAGAGAGTGTCAAATATACATACATTGTACAAGATGTGTAACTCATTAACCCTAAACTGCTCTAAATATTACAAAGTGCTACTTAGTTGTAAAATGTGCTATTCAGTCCTGTCGCTTGTAAGAGGACATGATCTTGTTGTTCTCTGAAGCCATAAAATAAAATAGATAAGACAATGTACCATACAGGACTCTGGCACAATGAATGCATGACTTCATTGTTCTCTGTACTAGTAACAATGGAGGGTGCCCTAGCCAGAAGTAGTAATTTGTTGTGCTAGGTCCTTCAGGCACAGACTATTGCTTACTATTTTGTAGTCTGAGTACTGCCAGCCAAATTTCATGCAAAACTGTCAATATATCTTGAACATTTTGAGGCATTATGGCTAAAAGGTCGTCAATACTGGTGTACAGTCCATCAAACATCATAACCTTTATTCTTGCTACCTCATATTTTTTTAGAACAGTAGGCCCCTACCAGTAACATATTTGAAATTTCCACACCAAATCTACAAAATTAAACTAATTAAGTCTTCCTTTTTAACAAATGGGGTGCCCATGCCCCAACAGCTGTGCAAAATACTCCGAGTATAAACACGGACCACACACGGACGAAAATGACCCTCCGCGGGCTCACGCCCATTTCCCATCGCTTAACCATTTCCATCAGGTATTAAGCCAGTTCCTGATGACTCGCAACCAGTCGAACCAATAACCACTCAGCAAAGGAACCTCTTCTGGGTTCATCCCTTGCCTCAGTTACCCTCCAGGAGAGGATGTTGTGAAGCTCCTGGCTCGAGGGCTTAATGATCCAAGTTGACTCCTTAATTTAAGGGTGCTTCAGTTATCAGGAACACCAACTGTTATTCTGCACATGGATATCGGCCTACATATGTGACCTGTCACCCCAAAATGAGCCGAAAGTCAGAATTTTCAAAAATTGAGATATTGGTATATTTGAATTCAGTAGCAGAAGAGCTTCAGTAGCAGAAGGGTAAAAGTATAAGGTAACAATGTGACATTATTTTGGTAGCTTTCCATCTTTGTTCCCAACATTGTTTCAACATTTCTGACCAGACATAAATAATGCTATCGTCAGAACTGCTGAGAAAATGACATTTCTAAATATATGATCCTGCGAAATATTTGGAATTAAATGGGAGATGGGTTTCTCTTTGACGTCCACTTCAATATGACTTTGAACCCTCAAAATAGGACAGAGCGGGATGCGACTTTACTCTTATTTTTTCATGACAGGTCACATGAAGGTTATTCGGTATAGGCTGGTATATATGATTGTTCACCTGCAGAGATGTGTGATACTTGGTACGGTAAACAGAGTTCCTGCGTGTACGCTACATGTGTTTTACCTCAGCATGCGCACCCGCAACTCTAATCTGGCAACAATCCCAGACATTCTCTCTCTACGTTCATATACCTGTGGTGTAGAAATAGACACTTTGAGTTCCATTTTGTGGACACGCCTCCAAGTGTACAATTATTTCCATTCCCAACTGTTAATGAGGTTGATGAAATACCATCTGTCAACTTCCCAAATGGGGTATGCCACAGAGAGACCATCATTACTCATGTCACATGTTCATGACAATGAACTTTGTCGCACGGAAGCCGCAACCATCTATCACTGTGGGACAACTCATTATTCTGCGTCACTTTTGCCAACTGTCTTAATAAATTTGCTCAGCTTGGACAAAGATGAGACACATTGTGAGCTCTTGAAGTTCATCAGGGTGCGGTTGCATTGAGGAGCTGGGTACAGTACTTGCCAGGCCACTTGAACAGGGCTGTCCAGACCAGGGCTCTGAATGCCTTCTCAAGACAAGTTAGTCTCTGTGCATCTTGGCAATAAATGAGATCTTGGCTCAACTGTGCACTAATAGGGGATGATAAATTAGAAATAGTGTCATGGCAGACATTGTGTCTGACCTGCATCATCTCTTAAGTGTAAAGGGCCTATGTGCAGGCAGTCAGCAACACAGCTTGACGCACTACTTAAGCTATTACAAAAAGTCCCTGATCGTTAAACTAATTGCAATATGGTGTACATGTACGTGCGTCCACGTTTGCTGAGTATCCTCAAGGCAACGGGTATTCTCAATAACAACCAACGTACACCACGTACGAACTGCAAGTCCTGAACCAAACTTCTTCTTTTTTGGGGGGGAGGCCAAGCTTAAACACAGTTATTGGAATAAGATCAGCAGTTTGCAGACGTGTGAAAGAGATAACAATTTCGAAATAAAAGTGTTTGGGAATTTGGAAATTGTCATACAACTATCGACCTATGACCCAGTAAAAAATTTGAAAAAAAAAAAATTTCACTGCTTTCGTGTGACATGTGACCTGACTTGCCAATTTTAATGATTGATTTTGTCTCCATGCTAAAATTCAAAACACCCATTACTCAGGGCTGAGTGGCAGCCTGGGATTTTTGACAGCTCCATGCCACTATTATTTCCAAGTCAAGGATGTCGGGACACTTTTTTTTAATGTGGCTCCTGGGATCATTTCTGTTGGCACGCCAATTTTCAGAGTTGTCACGAGAGAGTCAGCTTGGCCCACTTACAGATATGATAGGAGGGCCTCAATTTCCCCTCTCGTAAATATTTTCGATATATACGAGCAGTGTTGATCAAGTGCTGTACTTTGCCAAAGACTGACTTGGCTCTTGTCAAAAGTAACCCCGTTTAAAATCAAATTTTTTTTTCGTTGTTGATATATGTACATTAATCTAAAAGCAGGCGGACAGCTTTCAGGCGGGTGACAACTTTTTCAAGAATATGCCCCCTCTACTTTGGCCAGACAAGTTTGCAGCCTACATAGGAGCACATCCAGGATCCCAAGAATTTAGATGCTGCTCTTGGAGAACCTTGATAGGTTCGGGACTCCAGACTTCAGTTATTACCTATTCTGGCTTCTACACTGGCTTGATAGCAAATTTGTTGAAGCTTAAAATGTAGCCTAGGTCCCTAGGTCATTGTACTCCACCTCGAAAAAGTAAAAGGGTCTGATGTTGCAATCCTAGCAGAATCTATTTCAAAGAAAAAACTCTCTAACTATTTTTAGAAATACAGCAGGCACACAAAACAAGCAAACATATCAAAACTCGACCAGTCACATTTGAAGCACCGTGTCAGCCAAGAGTTTAACCATCTACCACAGGAGAACGAGTGTGCCATCTGAATCTGCATTGGTGGCTTTTTGTACCGAGTGGTGCTACTGACTGAGCTAAGGTCGTTTACCTTTACCCTCAATGCAAGCTGCAAACTTGAGAATTCCCACCCACCCTTTCCTTCAACACATCCAGCTCAGCCACACTCTGTCCCAGACTTCAGAGCTTGTACATTTTCCACCGATATGCTTACCAAGTTACACCATTATTAAACACATAGACCAGATCCCGACAGTGCCTCTCAACCAATATCAACATCATTGGTATAGCTTTACCCCAGACTTAAGTGTATCAAGTTCTCAAGTGAATGCCACTGGAATTTCATGGCGGCAGAGACCAGAGGGATTAACTACACAATGATGCAGGTCAAGTTCCAAGAAGGTTATCTTTTTTTTTTCACTGAGAAGAAAATGGAAGCTTTATTCAGTTAGGGGATAGGAATGGTACATAGGAACTCTGGACTGCCAAGAGTTATGGAATTTCATTTCAATCGCAAATACTGCATGGGTGATTTTGCACAATTGTACAAAGGCATTATGGGAAGGAAAAGGGGGCAATGTTTACTCCCTTTCCCTTCCCACAATGCCTTTCTACCATTGTGCAAAACCACCCATGCAGTATTTGCGATAAGGCTTATGGAGATTTTTCTTAATCATGCATAAAGGCTCTACCTGGTTGAGTCAGTTTGTTATCATGTGGGGAGTTGTAAATAAACTGGTGCCCAACTGCAAATGTATTGATTAAAATTCACAGCAAGCAGACCGTAGATAAGTGTTTTTGTTCCACCTTAGCTGACTATACCACAGAACCGCAGTGCAACATGTTCAACTTCATGTACATTTTTTTGCAGTGAATAAAGACTCTGCTAGCGCTACAGTGAGCATCTTGCCACTTCAGTAACCTCAGTTGCTTTCATTTTGTGACAATAAAATAGTTGTACGTCGCGTTCTGTTTACCGGTCTAATAATCCAGGGGGGCCAACAGGGCCATGCCCACCCCCCCCAAAAACCCTTGAAAATAAAACAAAAATGAAAGGTAAAACCTCACCCGTAGAAATTTTACATGACAAAGTTTCAAAATCCCCCTGCTCCCCCCAAAGAGTTTGGAATTGCCGGGGTGTTCAGCAAATGACTCCCAGATCCATAATTGTTTGAACAGTAAAAGGAGACTTCCCGAAATGCGCAGGTAAGTTGGACCACAATAAATATCTCGTACGACGTTTTTAAAAATGAGTGAATAAAAATGTAGAGGGTAATGAACAGAAAGGACTGCCAAACTCAAAACTGCGATAGAAACGCGACCCAAGAAAAAAAAAGGACTTACCAAAAGATGGCTGAACTCTGTGACTTGAGTTTTGAACTAGGACGTCACAAAAAGCTGACAAGATGAATCCTTCATTTGCTGCTTTTGCATTTTGCAGTTAATTTGTTATTCCCTCTGATATGCCTCTGGATTCAGGGTCTTTTCAGAAGAACTCAAAATAAAGGACGGCTCAAGAGTCATTTCCTTTAGTTTCAAAGCAATATAGTGCCACGTCGGTGTCGTGTCGGTTTAGCGGGGAGGAAGGAAAATAAACCACGTGCCAAATTAGTGTGAGCTGGGCATGATTAGTGGCGTCATCGTTATCCGTGCAAAACATAAGAGAAAGGCCTAGAAGACACTTGCATCGCATACGTATTAGACAAAAGACAAATTCTGCATGGTGACATTTTAGCACACTTCAAGGGAAGCGCGAGGATTTCGAGGTGGCGATAAGGCCATTATATCCCTGCCAATCTCAAATATTTAGCAACGAAAACTACAATTTGGAGATATACTAATGCTGATATACAGGGTGCTAGTGACAGAAATTCCGGACAAATTAATGTTTACTTGAGAGCCCAATTTTATCTAACTACACCATACACTTGCTAGACAGAAGAAGTTAAATGTCCAGCGCACTGTTCTTCAAGACACCGAAGGTTGATTTTTGGTAATTTATGTCCAACCAAATAAAAAGAGAATCCTTACTACATCAACATGTTACAATGTAACCACAGTGCGACTTCTGTTTTGATGGTGGCCGGTTTTCATTATGGATTTTTGCATGTTTTTGATAGTGGATTAGCCTGGATTTTACAAGGGGGAGGGCACAAATGGGCCACCAGCATCTTATGGGGGGGGGGGCACCAGCTTTCAATGGTGTGCGGGGGCAAGTTTTTGTTCGCGTTGTTCGATATCTATTCATCCGGGTTTTTTTGTTTTGTTTTGTTTTTTGTTTGTTTGTTTGTTGGGGGTGTTGGGGTGTTTGTTTGTTTGTTTGTTTGTTTGTTTGTTTGTTTGTTTGTTTGTTTTAGTGGGAGAGGGACATGGGGGCACTGGCAATTTGTGGGGGCACCCCCCCATGGCTACGCCACTGGTTTCTGACTTTCATCTCAAGCAACATTTTGAAATTCATGTTGAACAACTCAAGTAGCACCCCGGCCCCTTTCCACCTTGGAACAGTCTAAAATTAAACTCTGAAAACAAAGGTGGCGCTCTAAAGTTTGCCCAAATAATCCTTTTGTATCGCAGATATACCAGATTGAATTTGACATCTCCAAGTTTTCAATCACAGCATTGTTTGTTGGAGGTGGGCAGTGAACAGATATTTAAAATAGCATTGCGTGAAATTCTGAGGCGTAAAATCTTAACTTGCTTAGTAAACTGACAGTATTGAAGCTGGCTTTGAGAAATCATAGATTCTGTGTGCAGTGTGCATTACGAGGTTTGTCACTATGGTTTCCCGAAAAATAAGCAAAATTGAAACTTTAACGTTGAGCTTATTCTCTTGAGCATTTCCTTTGAACTGTTACAACTCTAGCCTTTGTCATCATGAAGGCCAGCTCCTACAGATAATCTGGCCACCTTCCAGCATTAGCAGTTATAAGGTGACCACACTTCAATTATTTGTTTACTGACAATAAAAATCAACACTCATGGAGCCTATGTTTTTCTTTTCTATCACAAAGATGAAGTTTATTTGCTGTAAAAAGCAAGAGTACAATTGTTGAACAGCCCAGCCTGCAGTGTGTGATATAAATTTGAAGTAAACTTAGATTTCCTTTACAGGGCTTACTGCTGGGAATAAATGTACTTTTTCTTCTGGCGTTCCAATAACTAAACATCCCGGCTAGTTGCCAACTCTTCACAGGTGTTAGGCTCAGGTTGTTTGCCTAGTGGTTATCCCCTTCCAGTTAGCTGAAAACACCTACGCCTAAAACCCACACCTGCTACGTGTGACACACACACGCATACCACCTGTCCAATTTTCTTCCCGAGGACAATTTCCATTTTTCTTGGTTGCTTGGCACACATTTTTCCCCCCTCCCCAAATAGTCCCTTGGGGCTACTTCTCGTGAAAACTTGTGGCACTGCAGCTGTCTGATGCCGCCATCCAAAGCAGACATGCAATGTGTCACATGAACTGGATAGTAGGGGGGGGAAGGTTGGTGACATCAAACGCAGATTGCAGATTTCACACTAGCGCGTACCCGTAAAAGTGCTTTTCTCAGAGTTTTGGCATTTTCTGAACATTCCAAAATGTATGTTGTGGGGGCTGGTGTTGACGTACAGACATCTGCCACTTTCATCAGCTGGGCAATGCCGTCAAAGTCTAGAACAACCCTGACTTGACGGGCCCTGCATGTTACAGGTACATGCATCCTTGTTGGAGGTCCAGGAAGTGGGCGAGGGGTAGGGGCGCACTAACTATTCCCCCCTCCCAATCATGCAAACATTCAAATTGGTTACTTCTCCTTAAACTAGTAATCATTTTAATACCACGGTGAATGAGCCCTGAGGCCCATGATGCTGACTTCAGACAGGAAATATATTAAATGTCTAGTAATGCTCTGGGGTGCTGCATGTATATACACTGACATTGCATTTCCCTTTAGAACAAATGTAGAAAATTATTTTACGGTAGAGTAGAAAAATGCATGAAGTTTTCTCACGAACAGCTTTTATAAAGCAACATGCTATGACTTTCAACCCAATCTTGGGCCGTTTGTATAATTCTGGCTTCAGCTTCAAGCTCTGGCTTCGCAATCTCAAGCTCCATTGACAGACTGCAGGCTAGATGCGAATTTCTGTGCTGTACACCAAAACCTAAATTCCAAAGTCACTGCCTTTGCTTTCAGAATTCAGGGTTTCAAAAAACCATCACTCTGGAGAGCCTACAAATATCTATTCCGTTTACTTGTGTTTTATCTGACTTGACACATGAAAATTTAACGTGAAACAAAGGTTTAAAGTGGACACTCTTGAAGGCTAGTCTTGCAAGATACCAGCAGGGAACCAGTTATAAGCAATGCAACTGCATGGCATTGCAGCTGGTGAGCGTTTATGACCTTGGGACACTTATGTACTTCGCAACTCTATTGCGACAGGCTACATGTAGTATTGCAAGATATCAGCAGGGAACCAGTTATTAGCAATGCAACTGCATGGCATTTCAGCTGGTAAGAGTCTATTACGACAGCTCTTTGTTGTCACTTTTCTGTTACTTCAACATTTTTCTTCTGAAGAAAGCAGGGAGGGTCATTCTGAACAGATGTTCTAAGTTGTAACTAAATGCAAACTGATGAATCTGTTTTTACATCTATCGACGACAAAGACAAAAAAGTTATTTACATATGAAAACTGAATAACAAAAACAAACTTGAAACTAAGGAAACCCAAAGAACATTTCAAGGAGATCAAATTTGTTCCCAGACCGACATGAAGACAAGGGTGCTATCTGCATGGCCCTTACTTACAATCAACATTGGAAGCAGAGATTTAGTGAAGAATGCGCCACAAGGTAAAACTCAGACAAATTGTCTGGCGAACTCTGTTGGTACTTATTTAAATAGCTCATTGAAGCCATTTTCTGACCGCAAAAATACTGGAAAAACTAAAGTTTTTCAAGAAGTTACTCTGCTTTGTTTCATACATGAACACTTTAAGATGGAGCACATTTTGAAGGCAACCAAACACCTGCTGGTAATCTGCTTGCAAGTGGAATGTGAACAGGTGAAAATTCAGCCCAACATTCAAACCATGTCCAGATTTCAAATGCTTTCAAAGATTTTGCTTGAGTTCTGCTTTGAGAAACACTGAGACGAGATGATCATGATGAGCTGGCACATTCCATTACGAGGCAGGGGAGGCCGTACTGGGAGGGGACTGGTTACTGGCTGACTGGTTACTCAAGGCTTCACTGCCCATGCTCTCAGGCCGACTCTCTGCCAGGCTGCCTGCGCCATCTGTGGATAGACCAAAAGATGGAGGCTGCCAACTTCAAATAGACTGTATTCATGTGTCAGCCATCTTAAATTGAAAAAGAGGTCAACTTTTCATTTTTGGAACCTAAGAGTAAAAATGACAGGTATCAAATAAAAGTGCATTACAAATTAATACCAATTTTACTTTTTGAATGATTTGAAACTTGAGATAAATTACATCTAAATGTTTAAAGCTATATTTAAAAAAAAGAAAAAAAAAAGGAAAGTGAGGCTTGGAACCAAAACAGTCTGGCACCAGACGTCTTTTTTTTGTTGGAGGAGAAGAGCACCTTGAACACCTTTGAATGTGAACTGTGAGTTAAGGCTGGTTCATGCTTTAGGCAAAAGAAAAACAATGAAAAAATTTGACGTCACTAAACCACTGCAGTGAAATTTTTTGGGTGAGATTTGAGGGAAACTGAAAAATCTCAGGAAAGAAGTTGCCCTTCTGATGTCCATTAATCCTTGATCAGAATATTTAACCAATTTATCTGACTATTTCAACAATGAATCACACCAAATGCACCTGCCGTATCCTTGCTAGTTGATTTTCCTGCCTCTTTTCCACCCGACTTTTGAGCCATGAAAATTTCCATGAAATTTTTGTGGCCACTCTGTTAACCAAAAGGTGTCCATAGCAATGACTGCCACTTTGATCAATCAAACTCTCCAAGGGACAATTGGTGAACTGTAACATCAGCAAAATGTCACCTGAGAAACTGTCCTTAAACACAAACCTGATTGGCTAAGTGCCAGAATACTGCATCTTTTTAACCAATAAACAGCATTGCTCAAATGTTCCCTGTCAAACATTCAGACAATGCCATTGGATTTCAGTTGGAGTAACCACACAAAAATTCACAAACTCTCAATTAGCTTTCTTGCAAAAACGGGAAACTAATAAGGCGAAAAATTCAGCAAAGCGATGCAAAATAAGCAATCCACATACGGTATCCTGAGCACATTTTAGAAAAAATCTGGACACATCTTAACCCCCCCTCCATTGAAACATGCTCAGCTTTAGTGTGATAACATGTGGCCTGATGTCGCAGTGTCACTGGTGTGAACTCGCTTTTGCAGCAAGAATGAACTGGCCTTGAAGCCAAAAAAAAATTAAAAAATAAACCTGAAATATATCTTCAAAGCAACAGCATATCACACAGAACATAAATGATGACTTTTGATTCATCTGGAAGTCATAAATGCTCTCCCTACTTTTGACACAAAAGTTCATAGTCCAATTCAAAAGTACAAACTTGCCAAATGGGCACCAAATCTTCGTAACCATATAACTGCACAATTCATAGGGTAAACCTAAAGAATCTATAATCCAGTGACTTCTCACGCAACCATGCCATTCATTTCATCTCGGATTACACTGTCAAACTTTAACAAAGAGCAACAAATTTCCTTCCCCACCAAAGTACAAGACACCTAAAGTCACACACCTACAAAATGCTTCCTCTCGAATTCAACACCCCTCAAGCCCCAGATTCTTTTTCTGGATGCTGAACAAGAGAATGCTGGATTCCCAGGGGGCAGTGGAAAGTTTTCTGCTCCCTCTGTAACAACACATGCACCCGGCAGTTCCGACAGGCATTAAAACTAACAAAAAATCCCCCCACCATCCCATGATTCACTCCAAATACTTTTTTTTTTTACTACCAACTGTTTTTGGGGGGAGGGGGGGACGAAACCAAGGCAGACAAAGAAGTACAGACCATTCAAATCGGCCGGAAAGTTTCAACTTGAAAATTATCTGTGTGCCAAAGGCAAGGATGTGCATGCACTTTTTTTTTTGTCTTGTCAGGCTGTTTTGAGCATTTTGGTTTCTTTTTCACGTTTGGCAGGTATGTCTGTGCATTACCCTTTTCCATTTTGTAAAAAGCTTCCTTACAGAAGAAATGCTTTAGTCAAGCCACCTACAGGTCATGCTTTAGCAGTTACATTCACTGCCTAAGAATGTTAAGTGCAAAAAGTCTCGCTGATCTAAAAATACACCGGCCTTCGAAAATACACTGTATAGCAAAGTGGTAAGGACTTTTGAAGGGAATAAATGTTGCACGTTAGCACAAAGGCATCTCCTGTTGCTCTTTTTCCCCTTTTTTTTTTTAGAACACAGCAAAAGAACCCTGCAGCAAGTAACCTCAAACGTATGACCAAGTTTCCCTGAACATGACCAAAGGGAAGAAGGTCTCTTACATTTCCACTTGTTACCCCGACATGAATATAATGGTAACAGATTCATTCTGATAATAAAGTAACCTTTAACAACAATCACCCTGCATAGTTCTTAACAAAACCTGCCGAGTGTCAGAGTATTTTTGAGAGGCTGGGGAAGGTTGGGCCTTGTTACTGCTTTTAAAAAAAAGAACTTCCCTCCCTGCGGTGGGTTTTGGCAGCTCTTGGACAGGTTAGTACAGAGAACGTGCCATGATTGGTTTCCTACATGATAATGATCACAGATCCGGCTGAGTGAGGGGAAACGTACAGTAAACACTCACAGATGGCCTGTAAGCCAGACCATCCTACGTCCAGCACAAAACCGGCATGCTTGTACAACATAGGTTAACTTTTTTACCACAAAATTAAAAAAGACATCCCAGCTTTTCCGCTACGCTCTGCTTCAGCCGAATTTTGTTCACTTTTAACAGAGTAGACAAGTCAGTTCTCAGCTAGTGTGACCCATCGTACTGGTATTCATCTCTGCTTTTCTTGGCATGATTGAAAATACTGTTCACCCCCCCCCAACAGTCCATCACTGGTTACTCCACAGCCAATGCTGGTAGCCATTTATATTTTCCTGGATGGAGAGAGGAAAGTAGGGGTGGGGTGATTTGCCCAAGGCCACATTACCTACACGTATGGCCAGCAGCTGGATTCGAACCCCTCACCATCTGGTCGCGAGTCAAACCCCCTCCCCCCCGCCTCCACAATGAATGCGTACCTTGGCTGTTGGTGTCTTGAAGAGGGCTCTGGGTGAGGGTGCTGTCGCTCCCTACGGAGGTGGGAGGCAAGGCGCCCGTCACGGCGGCTACGATGGCTGGGTTCTGAGCGGCCGTGGATGGAGCGGGTACAGGGGCATCTGGTTGGCTTGGGACATCGCCTGAGATGGGGCAGACAAAGTAGACGAGAGTTGAAGGGGCAACTTTCTGGACACATTTCTGTGTTTAACACACATTGATCATTGAGCCTCATTGAAGATGCAAACCATGCACTTCATTCGCAAGGTCACATCCCACATTTGGTCGTGCAGTCATGGCCGCACTTTGTCAAAACATCACAGGTGAGCCCCACAGCTTACTATCACATGGTAAAACTTTGCTCTATGTTCTCTTTTGTTGTTTATGACTAATGTTTTAAAACTGGGTTCCAAGGTCTCTGAGTTGATAAAAGTTAATAAGCAAGGGCAACGCCATTTCTTTTCTCCTTGAAATGATATCAAATTTAGATTGCAAAAATTGTGAACTGGTCATTTTTTTGGCTGCATAGTTCACAGACCAAAATACACTGTACACATTTCTTCACAGAAGGAGGTTGCATAGAAATCTCTCCTCCTTACCAGTATCCATGGGTTCCTCAGCGGGTACACTTTCTGCCTGCGGCTGCTCGTCCGCTTTGACCGGCTGCTGGCTCCCCCCAACTCCGGCCTGTTGGTCCTGGACGCTGGTCCCCTCTGAAACACCATCGGCGCCCACGGGGGTGACCATGGGCGCTGGCACGGCCGCCTGCTCGGGGTGGGGGACGGTGGGCTGAGTTGCAGTCACCGATGACGGGGGAGGAGTGCTGGAGGGTAGCTGAGGGGAACCTGGGCACGAAGAGGTCAAAGGAAAGATGAAAAGTGATGATGGGAACTGTCATCAATATTAAAGGGAACAACGGAGACTTTTCAGGCAGTGCATCAAAATTTGGTACGTTCCTGTACCCACTTCAATGCTCCTATCAGGGACACTGTGTTCGCAACAGCAATATGTTATATTCTCAGCATGTTCCTAGTTGTGTGTCTTTTGAGGTGCTCCCTTAAAGACAACCACTGTGGACAATGGAGCCAAATCCCCAGACCACGGTGCGGTCGTCTTACCGGTGAGTTGAGGAATACTTGGTGCTGCGGCATTATTGCTGGGTGCCGGTCCGCCCGTCGCTGCCTGCTGCATGGCAGCCATGGCCTGGGCGTGTTGACGGGCTCGCATCTCAGCCGCCCGCAGTTGCTCCTGGTGGAATTGCTGCCTATCGGCGAGCAACTGCTGTCGCTGGTACTCCAGCTGGAGGAAGTAACAGAGAAGCAAGAAGTGGAGTGATGATTCCATGTAGATTAAAACATTATATCTTTCACGGAGGCGGAGAGACCTATTGCGAGGTGAAAACTGGTTCCCACCCCTGTGTGATATTAATTTCCTGCTTATCTGTTTGGGCACAGCTTATTTGACACATCTGCTCTTTGGCAAAACGCAAAAACCGCTCCCGGTCCAAGAATATTCCAACTGTTGACATTTTGCTCATGCACGATTAAGACATTCTCCTACTCTGGGGAGGTGAGTGTGCCAGGTCAACTTACCGCTTCTCTCTCCCTGTCCATGATCGTTTCCAGTTCTTCAAAGTGCCGCAGTTTGATCTCCAATTTCTTCATTTGCGTCTCCACCAACAAGGCGACCAGGCTCTTGATCTTACGTTCCTCGACCGCCGCCAAGTGCTGGCAACAAAAGGCATTAATTCTTGTTGAAGAAAGATGTTGTCTAATTACCCAAAGAATTTAGAATGGAGGATTTTTTCACGTGAATATTCATAGAAAACTACCCTCAGTCCCATGTAGTTTCAAAATAACTTTCATGCACGTGAAACTGCTCATGAAATTATCTTCCAGTGATGAAGACAAACCCTGGTAGGATTCGACCCTCTCACCTTTGCTTTGACCGCAGCGGCAGCGAGTGCGGCAGCAGCTGCCGAGGCTACATTCCCTTCCGACAGCTCCTCTTCGTGCTTCTTGACGGCTTCTGGCTTCTCCTTGGGTGCCTTGTCCTCCTCCTTGGCCTCTTCTCCTTCCTTCTTCTCTGTCGTCTCACCATCGGGTGTCTCCTCTTTGGAAGCGGAGTCCTCCTCTGGCTTCTGCTCGCTGGCCTCTTGGGAATCTTCCTTGCTTGCCTCCTGTTTCATAGAAAACAAATTAAAAAGAACGGTCTCTCAACTTATCAGCTGCCCCAAAAATGAGTGACAAGGATAATAGCTGTTGATCAGTTTTACCCTGAAAGAGACAACTTTTTTTCTGATATCGCTGCAGTGCATTTTTTTCAGAAGTTGAGCCATTCAGAGTTTTTAGAGTAACTCTTTGTGGCAGAGCCAAGTTCCCTCAACCCCCTGTTGATTGGTGAAAATAACTCGTCACTTTGAGGGTTAAGTTTCAAGGCATTTTCGTAATTCATGCTAAACCAATGGAGACCCTTCAATATCTACAGGGAGCTTCGAGAGGACTGAGAAAGAGAGATCCTAGCCGTGATCAAGTTACAAGCAACAGAAAGTTGTTAATATGTGAATGTGTTAATAGTTTGCTGCAAAGTAATTGATTTAGAAAGATTGCTTAAGGTTCCAAGCAAATGTACCTGGGGGTGGGCGGGGTAAAACAAACAAACACCCCAACAAACAAACAAACAAAAGTAAATATAAATAAACTACTCCTTTCCTGCTGGTATCTGAACTCGGATAAGGTTACCAACTTCATGTTTTGTGAACTTAAGTTTTGTTTTACGTCACTTAAATGTTCTGAACTCTCATGTTACCTTTGCTTCCATCGTGGCACCTTCAACCTTTACTTCTCCTGTCTCCATCTTCTCAGCGGCCTCCTCTGCCTTCTTCTCTGGCCCCTCCCCCTCGGGGATCTTCTGAGGAGAGGGGGTCTGTGTTTCCATGGCTTCGCCTCCATCTTTTTCCTTTTCTTCGGTGGCTTGCGATTCCTCTTTCACTTTGATTTCCTGGGGGAGGCCAGAAGACAGCAGTGAAAGCCAATGATACGTTCAAGGCACCGACCGCGTCTTTTTATCCGCTGAACTCCAGAGGGATAAAGCTTGTAATGAACTCTCTTTATGATTTCCCTATGCATAACAAAACTTGTGGTTTAAAAAAATTATAAAAAAGTTTCTACAACAAGGTTTTTCTAATTTGAATTCCTCTACTGCAAAATACGTTCCATTTTATTAACCAGTGATATAAAAACAAATTACAAATAACCTGACAAAGAATACTGACGATTAGAAACAACAGGATTTATGACTGGTCCCCTCAATGCAGACTGTACAAGAGAGTGAGCTGGTCTACATTGCTGACACAATTTATCCCTCATAAGACATCCCTTTCGAAACATTTAATATCTACCAATGATCATGTTTCACTTAACTCCTAGCTACACGACCAGACTGAACGCTCAGTCTCAAATTGGTTGATCCACTTCAGGGTTGAAACAGAGGTAACTTTGTTGCACTGAACTGTGGGGATTTACCCATCAGTGCACAAGATTTATTCCGACCCAGTGAGAAATCTACCTTGAGCTACGTTGTTTGCAAAAGCACGGAATGGTAGTGTTTTACGAAATCATGCATAAGGGAAATGCCATGAGCAGACGGGGAGAAAACAGCTTAACCAATTTGTTCATGTTTACAATAGGCAGAAGAAAATGAATAAATTCGATTCCCTGCAGGACTTTTGAGATCACTGTGTGGCCAAGTTGTGGGAGTCAAGGATGTGCCATGTGAGTGTGACATGGTTAACGCATCAATGCATTTGACTACTTTTCGAATGAATGTGTACCCCAAAAAAAATCAACCCAGTTTCTGCTAAAGGTGAGTGCAACTGAGTTCAGTCATCTCTTTAAAGCAATGTTCCACAGTTCCACCAGCCAGAACTAAGCTACGTGTGAGTCTGCGAAGGCCACATTAGGCGCCTCACACCATCAGGGTGACACCCCACGGAGACAGAGGTACAGGAGTTGTCTCCTCCGCCAACCTCTCTAATCCCAAAGTGCCATGCATTCCCCTTGTAACAGCTGAAGTCTGGGGACGGGGCAACGGGGCCACCCATCCTCTGACAATTAACCCCATTAAGGCCGACCCTGGCCATGTCCCTGGATTGCCATGTTCATGAACCTGGCTGGCTCCACTGTGCCAGATGGAACAGACTATCAATCAACCGTGCCCCCTGATAGCTTGGTTTAAGGGCAGGCTTGGAATTTTTCTCCTGCATCTCATAGGCCTACAAATCTTGCTGAATGAAACGCTGACCCTGCAGCATTATCGAGTTCCTCGCATTGAAGAAGATTATAAAATGCACAGACTGTGGCCAAATGCAGGATGACGAAGGAAAGTTAGACATTTTACACAATATACACATTTCAGGATTAAACATACCAGGAAAAGTATTTAAAGAAAAGAACAAACCGGTCTGATATTTCTAAGAATTAGTGAATATGTAAGGCAATCTGGACTTTGCAAACTGGCGGAGTTTTTCTCACAACTAAACGAATATATTTCTACCTGTATTTTGCTCAAAGGAGTTAAGTATACAATCAGCACATTCCTAATCTTCCACAAGATGGCGAAAACGTTTAGCATATATAGTTGTATGTGAGACTGAATCAAGATTTTCTTTCACACACCCATTCCCGTGAAAAGGGGGAAAATGAAATTTTAGCACCTGCGGTACAATACTACCAAGCAGTGGGACACTATGATTGGAGTCTTGTCTCCAGATCTTCCAAAGGGTTATTCATGTATATGTACATGTAGGGCCTACATCATTCCATAAACAAACAAATCCAACTTTTAAATGCAGCTTGAACCCGACTAAAATCTTTTTCCCCTACATTTGTTCAGTCGCAACTGAATCTTTAAATCCCTCCACCCAAATAAAAAATGAGGAAATAAAAAAAACGGTTAAGATATGCATGACTGAATGTGCCTCATCCGTAACCAAAGACACACAGAGTCTAAAAAGATCTAAACCTGTATTTGAAACTGGCATTTTGGGGAAGGGGTTGAGAATGGAGGACAAGTATCTTTATGACTGTGATTAGTTCTCCAGATGGTGTACATTGTTTCAGTTATTTGGGTCGTAAAAAATCAAAGTTAATTTGGGGGAACAAAACATAGTGCTTTTTTTGCCTTTTGTCTGGTCAGGGCCAACAGTCACATTTGCTTTTATTTCCATTTAAGTTCCACCTTGAAAATTAAATCAAGTAGGGTGTGGAAATAAAAGTCTGGGATTTTGTAATGAAGTCTGGGTGCAAGATTACAAAATTGGCCAGGTGCCCCGACTGACATGTACTTGTACATGAACAAGGTTACTGAGACAGTTCTGGGAGTAACTGTGTAAAACTACATGTACTTAGAGGCATCTGCCTATTTTAAAAGAGGGGTTCGTGTGCTTACAGTTCAATCAAATACCATGTAATTTACGCTGTGCACAAAACAAGTACATGGATAATGAGAAATGTTTGAGGTAATAAACGGCCAGGCCAGCTATTCCCTCATTTTTGTGAGGTAGGCTAGGCAACTGATAGCTGCTCCACACAGAAAGACTGTCTCTACCAGTTTGGGGAAAGCAACCACTAAGAGATGACTAGGGGGTAGGGGATATCAGGCAGGCCACAAGGTATCCCTCAGACATCTTGTCTAATATCCCAGGACCTGATGACAGGTGCGATAATGGACCAATTTGTGGGAAGATTGGCAGAACGGTTCAGCCGGCTACCATCAATCACCTGCGACTGCAAGTGTTGATCCTGGTGTTACAAATTTCAGTGGGTCTGGTCCACTATTTAGAAGCAAATCAAGGTTCACTTAACGTCAGAAATTTCTTAACACTGCATATAAATCATTTTCCCTTAGCAAATTCATTTTTTTCTATATGGGTGTTTGGTGTGATTTACGTCTTCCTGGCACATTTACTGTGTGGCTATTGAAATGTGCGGGCCATGTCTCTGCACTCTACTTTGGCCCCAAGCAACTATTTCACGTCACAAAACTGTTTCTCTTCACATTACAATGGCTGTTAGGGTATTTTATACAAAAAGAAAACGAAGCTTTGAAAAATCAAACAAGAAATGCTAATAGCCAAGGTTGCTCCACCAAATGCACAATAACAGAGTCTCTAGTGTGTACACATTGTGCCTCCACTCCCTAGTCTTCACAAAAAGATCCCATCAAAGAAAGTGTGACTTTAAATGGATACAAAGACCACTGAACAACCTAGACTTGTTGCCAATTGATGCACAGACAACAAAACCAGGGTTTTCCCCATTTTGGCAACAAAAAGAATTTATATACATGTAGTGAGACTGCACTTTGTCCAAATGTGGACAGTAAAGCAGGATTTCGAATCCAGCCAATGCACTTTATGAAATGAGTCGTACAACTTTTTTGTCATTTCGTTGAGAGAAGCGCACTGCCATGAACAGAGTTTAGGAAAAGATCGTTTCTGAGAAGTTGGGATCATCTGGTTGTTTTATTCATGTTTTTTGTTACTATGGGAAAGTTGACAAACAGGAAATGACCCACTGGGCCTGTTTCTCCAGGTTCTTCACAAATTTGTCAACAGAAACTTCACATCAAAGGAAGGCAGTGCAGGGATAATCTTAATTTCTGATAAAATATCCAAATGGATTTTTTTAAATAGACAGGTCAGCACAGCCTTCCCTGTTTTTTTGGTTGATTCGTTGGGCTATTCCATTCAGTTATTCTGTATCACTCACTCGAGCATGCTTTTGTCACCACGGTTTTCAAGTTATGTCCGGCCCCTTGGGGCACAGGAAGTAGAGACGCAATTGCAATTTGGGTGGCTTTTGGCCATCAGTCCTACCATGCCTCCCCAACAGTTAATTAGCTCTGGTTCTCCCGCAAGCAATGCCACAGAGCCAATGTCCGTTCTGACTAAAAATCCATTCTGCGCTTCATTCAGCATCTGCTTTTAGCCTATTTTTGCCCACAGACACAACCTAACCCGATGGAGAATTCTTCAGCCAACCCGTCCGCAAATTCGGTGCTGGGCGGAACAGATCCCTGGGGAAGCTTGCGGCTTTGTGACAGAGTGTAACAATCCCCAGGTTTGTTTTGCCACTGTAAATATTTCCGCGCCCCGGTTGAATCAAGCCCTAGAGGGGGGTTGATACAGATGAACCACTGCACATTCCCCTCCGGTCAAACAACAGAGGAAGGGTAGGCACAGTAGGGACCCAGGCTAGCATGATGCTGGGGGCTTGTGGTGACAGTAGGAAGCTGTCCTCACCACTCCATTGAATTGACAGTGTCTCCACGCACCGGACTGTGGCGGTTTTTGGACCAGGAGACAAGGGATTTATTGCACAGTGGGAGATTTTTTTTTTTCAGGGAACCTGGGTATTTTCAACACCCTGCTATGAGGTGCCTCTCGGGGCATTTAGAACAATTACTTTAAACATTTGCAGATGAAGGAAAGTGCTGTCTCTATGCAGTGCGAGGCTTCTTTTGGGAATTTTTAAAATTCTTTTCTCCATGGAACAACAAATATGGTAACCCTGCAAAATTATTAATGTTGCAAAGCGGCAGAACAAGCTCTGAGCAGAGAATGAACCCTGACAATGTTGACATGTTCTGTTTTTCCCATTTATGGAATCTTTCCTTGTAACCTGCGTGATTGTCTTAGCATTCAAGTCCTGTAAGACAGTATAGGGGTGGTTGGGTAGAAAGCAACACAAGGCACATTTTTTTTTATTCTATTCCTATTCTGAAGCATATTCTTCCCAGATGTGAGTTTGTGTAAGGGTGAAATTAAGCATCAAATATTTCAGGACAATTAAAATTCATGACTTTGCCAGTTGCAACAGTTGTCTCACTTCTGTAGACACAACAAACCCTCAGAAATTCACAGCAATTGGGACGAAGGGGGTTATGTTAAGGGGCGTACAGCCATGACCATCTTTAGAAAACTATTGAAGCTGTTTCAGTGATCCATGCTAACACTGTTCTTTGACATAAAAGCCTCAAATTTCTAGTTTAGTAACGTCATCCTGGCTTGTTACAAAAGCGTTTAGAAGCATTTTGAATACATATCCCAATAACAATCCTCCTTTTGATTTCTAAAATGCAGCTGGCAACCAGGGGATTTGCAGAGAGAACTGATCTCAACTTCCTCATCCACCTATGACAAGAGGCACACACAAAGCCTACCTTGTCAGCGTTCTCCTTGCTGGTAGCAGCTGCTCCTTCCCCGCTTCCGTCGGTGCCTCCTGCCTCCGTCTTGCCCACTTCTGCCCCTTCCTCCATCCTCTCGGGTTCGGGGATGGTGCCGGCGATTCCGCTGGCGTCTAGCAGGTGGTTGTCGGTGCTCATGCCGGCCCGGGTGGAGTCCTGGATGCGCTTGATGTGGGTCTGGACCAGAGCCGTGGGCACTTCCTCCTTCATCTTGCTGAACTCCTCTGGAATGACAACCGGTCCGAGAAATTGGCTTCAATCTCGACACCCTGGACCAGAGCCGTTTGTAGAGACGGTAGTGCCAACTCCAGATTTTGGAACCAAAATGGCTGTTCGTTATGTGTGCACTGACGCATAGTCCACCATTTTGGTTCCAACAATTGAGACGCTCATGTCGCAACTCATTCTCTATAAACAACTCTGCCCTGGTCATTTCTCAAAGGAATCTGCCAAAATCATCCGTTGTGTAGGAATCCAATGGCAAATTCTCTGTACTTCCAATGTTCAAAGGAAACAGAGCCCTGTGTGAAGTATTAAAGGCCAGGCTTTACCTTTATCAAAATCCTACAGATCCATTTGATGGGTTTTCAAGGATTTGGGTATAGTTGGGTTAAAAAACGTAATGATACATTTGCTTCTTAGCAAAATTGCTTGGAAATGTGTCGGTTTAAAGGTCACAACAAATTACAAGCAGAAAATGCAAAATCCACAACATCTACCTTTCCAAAAAATCTGCGTAGTTTCTTATTGGTAGCTGTAATCCTTGTGAAGCAGCCATGACATCAAAAGCAGATTTTTGGCAATGTTATTGTCTCTTATTATATACCATTATTGCTTCAATCAGTCAAACATTTGTCACTGAAATTGTTTACCATTGGTATGAAAAACATTCATAAAAATCAAACAAACCCTCCATATGTTTTATGAAAAGAGTATGAGGCTTAAATAAAGCTAAAAAAAGTCGGCAGCACACTACAAGCTGACTTTTCTTCATTTATGTCTATTAACCCTCCTATGCTGGAGTCACTCTTTGGGTCACTTGGTAAACACCTCAAAGAAGCACAGCTGTGTCCTGTTGTGCACTACACCAACATGCAAGAGAGTGACCTTGGGCACTTGTGCATATTTGTGCTGTAAAACTAAAGGAGGGTTAATGTTTGACACGTTAAGCATATCTGTCAGTTTCAGTCATTGGAATCCTTACCGATGGCTGCCTTGGCTGCAGCGCTAGCCACTCTGGGATCCACGGCTGACGCTAGGAAAGCCACAGTGCTCATGAGAGGGTTGCCTGACTGGCTGAAAGGGATGGGCTGGTAGCTGAGGGGTCCTGAAAGGAAGATAGGAGATGAGGGGGGGTTACTGGGTGGACAAGTGGTTCTTAGGTTACGTTTTCCTTGGATTCCAGAAAAACCTAACGGGGGAGACAGTGGACATAAAGAGTAAAGAGTGTAGGACATCATCGACTTTCAGCCACATTTAGTTTAAAAGATAATTTTTCCATTTTTACTATTTGTTTTATGGATGTAACTTGGGTTGCAGTTACCAAGGACTGTTGAGTAGTGTCTATAGGAGACATACAGAACAGCGTACACTTTTCAAAATGTCAAGTAATGGGGAGTCAAGTTGGCGAAGTAGGTCTTTCCTCGCCTTTCACCTCCGCGGCCCGGGTTCAATTCCCAGCTCGGTCCACATGTGGAGTTGGGTTTCCGTACCTCCCTCATTCCTTGGGTTTTTACACAAAATTTCTTCTCTGAGGTTTTCCTCCCACCTCTGAAACTGTGACTGCCTCTTACTGTCTCCTCTCTATATATAGGTTGATGTCGGTCGTATGGTAGCTGCATGAGATGCCCTTGTATGCCATTGGGAGATTTGAACATAATGGTATGAACTTCGTGCTTGGTTAACTGAATAAATGATTTAAAAAGTGATCACAAGCTCACTTGATTCTTGAGACATGTGTGTATGATGTTACCACAACTCAATAAACTCACCACCCACCCCTGCAAACATTCACGTCTTTACTCTGGACCGAGTCAGTTAATCCAGGCATTTCGATCCCATTTTACCTAACGCGTTGGGTCCGTCTTCCAGGAAGGTGTCCTCGATGGGCAGCCGGAGGAAGTGCAGGATGCATTCGTCCTGGGTGCGGGAGCCCACGTGCTCCGACACCTTGTTCCAGTCGTCACGGTACATCTCTAGGGCTTCTAGGAGGAGCAAGGTCTCCTGATCCGTCCACTCCTTGGTCACGCTGGCCGAGGTTGACTTGCCCTGAAAGTGACATCAAAAACGTCTTAATTCTCAGGGTCAAGAGAGGAAATTTTGGGACGTCTTGCCATGGGAAAGAGGAGAAGGGATGGCTCAAAAAATAGTACTTGACTGAATACCAAACTGCTATCAAAACGTGGGAAGCCTGTTACTCTAAAACTGCATCAAGACCCCATTTGGGGGAACTAGGCTGGCGGTGCCGGTACCCACCTTTGAAGGCTGTGATTTCTTGGCTGCGTACAGGTCCGTCCGCAGGCCAAAGTTCTGCAGGTCACCGCTGGCTTTCTCTTTGTTCCCTCCCTTCTCAGTCAGGTTGGCCACTTGCTGGGAAGCCGACTAAAAGTCAAACCAAACCACCAACAAATACCACCTGTTATCTGAACTCCAAACAGAATTTGGCCAGTTCTTAGTGTAACCTTTGGTGCTGGAATATAGATGTCCCCCCTAAAAATATAATTACTGTTATCACAACTTAGATTTGAAAGAATCCTGAGCAAGTGGTGCGATTTAAATTTGCTCAATTCCGTTTTACAAATTTTTCTTCAATGCTCCCCACCTGCTGCGATTTCGCTGGCTGCATGGGCTGCAATCCGGAGGGCGTGTCAGCCAGAACGTGGAAGTGGGAGGTGGGCGGGGGACCCATGGGGGCGGCACGATTCTCAGCATCCACCTGGTAGTTGATGAGACCCCACTGCTCCAGGAAAGCGTGTACTCTGAGTAAAACGGGCATTTAGAACACCTGAATATAAGTACACTTAAACAAGACAAGTGGGGTCCATTTGAAAGATTGTGTGGATTTTGTGCACATTCAGATGTAAACTGGCACCATGTCTCATACACAATTGCCAAGACAAGAAGGCAGCACAGGACATGGGGTAAGAACTGATGAAGTGAGTACCAAAAGATGATTACTGTATATTTTACCTCATAATAGCACACACATCACCAGCAAGGTTCCTACGACAAGCCGTGAAAGTCAGGTACTCTGTTGGGTTCAGACGATACGTGTCAATCATGAAGTTGCGATATGCCATGAACCTGCGCAGGTAAAATAAGTGGAAATCAGGACATATGAAAGTGACTCTTTGAAGACTTTTCTGAATCTGTCTGATGAGCATTTTAAACTTGTCTGCAGTCAGATACTATCTAGCAATGGGAGACTGTCACTGGAGTCTTGTCTCCTGATCATCCCAATGGTTATACATCATGCTGCAGACAAGGAAACAGGTCCTCCAGACTATACCACAGACACTGAACATGACAGGTTCTAACTTTTACACTTGACTGAAGACTGAAAAATAATTCTGGCGAAACACTCCCTAAAAACACACTGCCCGCAACTTGTGGCAGCTGATCTTTCCTTGTCATTCTTAAATCAAATTATCAAATTCTTTTAATTATAATTCCAAGAAATCTTTGTGTTTCTTTTCAACGTGACAAAGAAGGAGACGTCGGGAATTGCAAAGACATTTGAGCACTGCTCAGACACTTTGAGGAAGGGTAGATGCAAAACAGCTTTTCTAGGACGAATGGGAAGGGTCCCGGAAACCGAAGAGATGCCTGACTTACACCTCGGCAGTCTTTGACTTGTTCTTGGCGTTGAAGAATTCGGGCAGGGCGCGCCTCTCAATGGCGTGGATGCTGTTATAGTCAAACCAGGCCGAGTAGCTGGGCACGATGATGTGATGGGTCTGCTCCGTCACCTGCTCCTCTTGTGCCTCAGGCGCTTTGCTCTCCTTCTCCTCAAGCTCCGCCCCCGTCACTAGGGCTGCCGATTCCCCGTTCAGCTGAAAACCAAGGGAGGGTCAAGAGAATCGTGATATTCAGCACATTCACGGTGGAGTCCATTGGAGAGCGCCTGATACTAACTGCAGCCTCATTCTCTTAACTAACCTAAACTCTTCCAAGATCTTTTGGAATCAATCAGTGGGATTCCATCGACTGATTCCATCAACTGGCAGTTTTGAGGATATCTGAGGGAGGGGAAGGGACAGCTTTGTCGGAAGGGACAATAGTGATGGTGGGCTGTCCAGGTTACCTTGTCCTGGGACTCGTCCTGGGTGTCGTCCAGCTCTTGCAACGAGCCTCCCTTGATCGGCTGCAACTCTGTGTCCCGTCCGCTACGACTTGAAACTGACCAGGAAGAAACAACACCATATGCATAAATGGAGCAGAAAAAGTCCCCCCGTCTCTAGCCAGATCGAGGCACTTAAAATTGAGGTGCTGCAATTTGACTGTGGGGTACTTCAATCGACCTGTTTACCAATGACGCCACGCTTTACTTGCGTCCCTTCCTATGACACTCAGAGGATCACGGGCCCCTCTGGCTCCATAAGAAAGGGCACAAGTGAACGAAGTGTGGCATCATACCGACATAGGCCTACTACCACAACCAAACAACCAGGACAACAACTAGCATGCTTTGGACAGATTTATGGTTTCAAAATCAAAGACCACATTGGGTGAAATGTTCCCTTTCTTTCTGTTGTCTAACAGGGGTCTGGTTTTTAGTGGGGTTTTTTGTGTGTCTGTGGTCAGATACTATCTAGCAATGGGAGACTGTCATTGGAGTCTGGTCTCCTGATCATCCCAATGGTTATACATCATTCCACAGACAAGGACGGCAGGCAAAGAAGCATGGTGCTTCGAAAAAAACTTCACACGAAACACAATTCAGGGAAGATAATATGAAACAGCAAGATAGATGTGATATATTCTATCATCAAATTTGATATCACATAAAAATGGAAAAAAAAAATCTACCCAATTTCTGTTTGACGTCAAGCAAACCAGCTAATGGACGGCAAAACCTTTCGGATCACTATGGGGAGGCCTTCCTACCTATTTTGGGTAGTTGGACCTCTTCCACGGCAGGGACAGTGGCTGGATTTTCCATGTCCTTGGTCAGGTCCTCGGGCTCCTCGTCCCGAGGAATTCTTTTCTTCATGATGGGCGCCGGACTGCGACCCCTGTGAACAGATCGACCAATCGCAGGTGAAGAAGCGGGGAAAGTGTTCGGCTGCAGAGTGGAATAACACTGTCGTGCGGAGTGTGAACATGACTGTTTCCATCTAAAAAAGCAAGCTCTGTCGGTCGCCTTTTGAGTGGATGAGATTTCCAGAGATTTCCTTGTAAAATAGTTTAATTCTGCCCTCTCCCAAAAATTATACCTGGAATCACATTAAAAACGCAGGCGCAAATCAGCAAGTGAAATGCCTTTACAAATTGACATTGTCAGTTACAGAGGGGAACAGATCCGAACCGTGAGGCTCCACATGTGAGTCCAGCTCGTGGACTGGGACTGATCTTTTGGATCTTACGGTTTCTTTTTCCTCTTGTCAGAGGTCGGCGAGGGTGACCTCTTCCTCTTCTTCCCGGCACCGCCTCTCTTCTCTCTCCTGTCTGTTTCCGGACTATGGGCGTGCTGCACAAAAAACAATCCATGACCAGTTTCAAACCCGTTTACAGTTGCAAACAAACTTCAGTTCAATCTCTGGCCTCAAATGAAACAACATGATTGGCCGCAAGTGGAGATGAAGTAAGCTAGAGGGTCCCCTGCTCAGGATACTGACTTCATCAAAGGGAAGCCTGAGAGGAAAGACAGAGATCATCCCGAAACACACATTTGGAAACCCTCCACAGCGTTTTCAAAAGCCAGATAACACATACCTCTTCCACCATGGGCTTCGTTGGGTAAACCTTTCGTCTCATGTGTCCTGATCCCACGTTGACAACTTCCTTAGTTTCTCCCTGCTTCACAAACACAAGCGAAATATGTACAGATCATCCTTCAACAGAACTTTTCTTAACTGAAGGCAAATCCTGTGACTCTGCAAATGGTCAACAGGCCTTTGGCAAGGCGTTAAAGTGTGACAAGTCACACTTGGATATAACAGGTGAATATACTCACATCTTCATATATTTCGTAGTCTTCAACATTCATCCACTCGTTGAACTCTTCGAGATCCAGCACCCATTTGGCGTTAACCTGGGGAGAATGCCCCCAACAGTGAGACAAATGTTGAGACACAGTGACAGATGCAGAGCAAATGAGGATGAGAACACAATACCGACACACGTGCAACATAGAATCTTATTTAACTTTAACCCTGCCAAATGCGGCACAATGCATCATGTGAAAAAGTCCGATGCACTTTGATGCACTTGGTAATCGACAGCAGCCGAATAAACGGGTCATGTTGGGACAAGGGGAGCTAGTCCCATTGAACAATGCCACTGTTGGATCTTGTGGTGGCTGGCAACCACAGACTCCGAGGCTGTTTGGCCTTGGGCGAGTTGACCTGTTGAACGTTGTTACACGGGGCAGACAAGCCAATTTGACAAATGATGCAAACTGATGTGTCTGGCAGGGTTTCTAGCCAAAGTACCCTGGAGGGTGAAGCTAAAAGGCTTAAGTTTCCTTCAAAATAGGTAGCAAATAGCGGTCAAACCTAGAACTCTCCCGTACAGATGAACAGGTCGTATTTAATAATCAAAAGGCACTGAAATCCTCCGTATATCAAGAAAATAAAAGGTAAGAAATCAATGATCTTCTGTGGTGTATGTCTCCATTGGGGAAGACAGGCAGTGCGGACTTACCTCCCAGGGACCATCGTAGGTGACCCCAGGCTCAGGGTCACCAGGCACCTCTGACGCAGGCACCCAGGTGTCATAGCTGTCTGGGTAGTAGCACCAGTGGACCAGCATGGACTTCTCCCGTCGCAGGATGGGACGAATGTACTCCTCACCTGCAAGAGGTTCAGGTCAAGAATATCAACCCTTCGACTCACAAGGGAACCTGGACAGCGAGCAGGGTTCTTGCCACGGTGGGCAGCGCCGGACGGCACCACCCGGTACTGCAAATTTCCGCCCGGCAATCAGGGTGGAAATTGGCTGTGTCACCCAGCACGGATTTTCCAAAAAATGTACTGAAATATTACTGAAAATGTAAATGTACCAATTCGATCGTATTTCAAGCATCAGAAAGCATAAAGAACTGCGCTCACTATGCTTTGTCATCCAAAAATTTACCCGGCACTAAAATGGTCCTAGCTGGAACACTGACAGCGAGTATCATCTTGGGCAAAGTGGAGGCATCTTGAAATATGGGGACTTTCTTTAACGGAGCCACCAAGCATTTTGGAGGTATACATGACATGACGTGTAAGATCAAATCACTAGCCCTTTGTGCCGTTTAAAGAGGTCAGTTTGTTTACAAACATAAAACCGTGTAGGGTTTCACAAGACCGCGTCAATTTCAAGGACAACTTAGATAAGAACAACATTGAAAGTTTTGATACCGTTCACTGATAAAGATGCAACATGTAAGCAGCAGTCAATGCATGAACCCAATGGGACACCAATGTACTTGATTTTAGCTTACCATCATTCAGGGAAGGCGGGGGACCATACACTATATGTGTTGCCATCTCAATGTCCTCAGTGACCGAACCCTGGGTTTTTTGAGCAAAACAAAAACCACGACAGGTGCAATAAGAAACCTTAAAAACCTCGATGTGATGTTTTTGATCTTACAAATTTACATTCCCTAACCAGCACATCAAGCCAAGGACTCATAAACTTAAAATTATGGACTCAGAGCCTTTGTGACTTAACATGCCGCTTTAAATAAAAACTTCAATGGCATGTCTGAAGACAACATAACGGGCAAACGTTTAAACAGCACTGCTGAACAAAGACATCTGCTGGGCACAGAAAATGCTGGCTTTGCAAGAGACCCGGTTACCAGCTAAAATGTCAAACACTCTATACTCCTCGTGACTGGTTCTACGCAGGGCTTCCGCTGAACCACACAAATCAGCTCAGTGGTATTAAGGTATCCAACAGGGAACCAACCTGGTGCCTCTTAATGATGTCTTTCAACTTAGCCATCAGCTTGGGCTCGACCTCATCCTGAATGTAGATCACGGGCAGGGACAGGCAGCGCGTCTGCAGCAGGTTCTTTTCAACGCTCATGAACATCTCCACATTGCGGTCCATGCGGGAGGGCGACTGGAAATCGAACCGCCGCCTACCAAAAGAGTGGCAGAAAATCAAAGAAGAGACTTCTCACTGACTCAAAAATTTGTTCTACAGATTTTAACAGTCAAAATGGCTTGTTACGTAATTTGCGACACATCGTGTGAAAGTTCCACAGAACCTCTTCCTCCCAAGAAGCATTTTAGCTTTGAGCTGAAGTTGGAGTAAACCCATGACCCAAAGTGCTACATGTTACTAGAAATCAACCCTCAAGGAACTTGAATTGGCTACCAAGTCCGTTCTACAAATACAAATTTGGAATCAAACAGATTCTAAATACAGCATCATTCAACCCTAACCCACGGCAGTACAAAACACAGCACAATGGAACGTCGCTATACGGAACACCGCTATACCGAACATTTAGCGTGGACCCCGTCATGTTCGTTATAGCGGTGTTCCACTGTACAGGAAAATTACTTGAAGTTGATCATTTCTGAGACTTTCATTTCACCGCACCATATGTAGAAGTACGGTAAACGGCAGCCAGATAAAAACGTTGGAAACCTGGTTACAGGCTTAACAGTTTACACTTGCTCTTATTTGGCTCTATCCAAATAACAGCTACAGGGATCAAAGCCCTTCTTCTTTCTTTCTTTCTAAATGAACGTACCATCCTTGGTCACTCTTAAACTTATAGACCGCCATCAGGATGTTGCATAGTCCACCACCTGACTTGAAGTCCATAAAGCAACGCATCTGTAATAACGACAATATTTTATTAACATAGGACAAGGGATTCCAAGACAGCAAATCAAAGACTGATCATCTGAACAGAAGAGAAGGAAGAACGATATTTCCACGATGTGTCCACTGCAAATCTACAACTGATAATCTCACTGAGCCATTTTTCTTTGGGGGGGGGAGATAAGGGGCTATCCTTCCAAAAACTTTCTACAGAGTAATCATTAGTACATTCATGTCCTTGTGGATAAGATTCAACATATCCATTCAGTTATAGATTGCTAAAAGGCAACAGATCACATGCAACAGGTGTTTTCTAACTGAACTTCAACCCACAATTTTGTTCCTCCATGATGTAACACAATTTGGAAATTCTGTTTGTATTCAACTTTTACCTTCAAAAGATAAACAAGCATGTTTGTGGGTGAAAACATCCTCTCTTATTCAACATCTGACAGCATTCTATTTATTTATGAGACGAACCAGTCAATTTATTTTATTGGAGTAAAATGAAAGTATTGTCCTCTTTTCTCTCTCTTTGATCCGTTCAGCAGGCAGTGTTACCCTTCGCTCACAGCGTTTGTGTGTTCTGCCATTGGGCATATACATTAGCAAGGCTGTGTGCAGGTCTTGATTCCATTGCTAGCCCCTACATTAGAAGGACCCGTATGCTGTGGCACCAACCTGCTGATCAACCATTTTTTTTCTGGCCTACTTGCATTTGAGCACAGGAACAGTGGTGTTTCAACATCATTTTGAGATAAGTTTAATGATTCAAAATAATAAATTTGAAAGATTACAGTTTGTTTTCAGCTGTCGAGGGAAACTTTGTCTTCTTTTCACAGTTTCCAGGGGAATCTATTTGAGTCTTGATTTCAAGCAATGGATTCCATTTTAACGGACTGATCCCGCAACGTCTGCCTGTGTTCCTTGATCGCACGAAATCACTGGCCCTATTGATCGTATTTCCTTGGGAAATGACGAGACTCACTGGTAGTCTGGTGAGGGCAGGGTTGCTCACGTGTCTGCCAAATGCATCTTCCTGGAACTGCACCAGCTGTGCCAAGAGCGAGGCCAGGCCCTTGTTGGTGGGAGGTTCTGCCTGAATCCACTACTCAGAGAGAGAAAAAATGATTTTATTAGGAACTATGACTGACAAATTATACAAAAAAATTAGTACTCTAAGCAAAATTTTCACTTGCTACCAATGTGTAAAGAAAAATGAATGCAATTACAGTCATGACAGTGTGAGATACTTCAAACATGTCAAAACCATATTTTTCTCTAGGGGCCTGTGCCTACTCCATCTCTGTTGGCAGTAACATGTAGGCTAAATGTTATCCAATAAATACATCCCTTGGTTTTTAAATCTACTCAAAAGAAAAAAAAAAGATCACAGACAACCACTTATCAATTAGGGCCCCTAAGGCTATGCCGCATCTCAGTATGTAAGAATTAAACCTTAAGTTTTGCCATGTTAACATTTAATCAATTGAATAACAGCCTTGCCTAGGCCCACTGCAAGGGGATTTTTTTTAATATGGAACTTATGTTAAACATTAATTAAATCTAAATAAACAGCCAGTGCCTTAATTTGTGGTCCACTGCACAGACTACAGAGCAGAAGGGTGGACCTCCATGATCATACAGAAGCAAGTGTACCACTCATGACATGTACACGTACATGTAGGCCTATGTGCCAAACGTGTTAGCAGCAGCACTGTGTTAGCGCTATACACATGCGTAACGCTTTGTCTATGGGATCGTGCAATCAAACAACAAAAGACGGAAATATACAACTGGAGTGATCAATCATTATGCAAAACCGGCAGTACCAAAAAAGTTCATTTTAACACCAAAAGATTCCTACCTTCTTGCAGTTTCTTTGAAGCCATGATTTCACGTTGTCCAGTTGCGAAATCGTTTCGGCAGACTCGAAAAACTTAAAATCTGCACCGCCGTCTTTTTTCCTGACAGCCATTTTAGTTGGCCTACACATTTTTACCATAGTCAGCAAGTGCTGTTACGTTAAATAAATATGTGCTACAACAGTACCCCAAATTCCTAAAATATCAACCCTGGTTACGTACCAGATATTAATAGGTTGATATTATTTTATTTTGTTGATAAAATAGGATACTTTTTTGAAATTTGTATTTTTTTCCTATGTCGGAATGGCAAATTGTGACTTGGGTGAATAGCCGTTGCATAGCGCCCTCTTTAGCATCTCCCAAGAAAGCTTCGGCGACAAGGGTCTGTATCTCCCCCCCCAGCAAGCTAGCCTCGGATACGTTAAAAAAAAAAAAAAGAAAAACTGCAGACTTGAAACGCCTGACGTTTGCAGTAGCACTGACCGAACTAAAGCGAACTAAAAACGATGATAAAAAGAAAAGCTGGTTTTGTTTCTTTTCTTTATAAGCTGATGAAGTTGAATGAGATTTTGTTGTAAATGAAGAAAAATTATCAATTTTCGACAGAGTTTTGCATAGGGGCCTAAATTTGCAAATTTTGACTTTCAACCCACTTCAAAATTCCAGTTTTTAAATTTTATTCCCATTTACTTCCAGTAACTAATATGTTTCCAAGATAAATTTAGACTGCCTAACTTTGTCACAAATTATAGACCACAAACACTCATACTTCAAACTATTGTAAAGTCCTCCCCAGTCTAATTTCCTCCAGACTTGGCCAACCCTCCCCTTTTTTTGCTACCATAAACTTATTCCGTGAACACTGTACAAATGAGACACAGACAAAACCTCAAGCATGTTCATGAAATTACATTTTGTGTAATGACGCCAACTCAGTATATACATGAATGTCATATGATTCCATGATCCATACATGTAGAAACGTTGCCAGGAAGCGATCACACAAAAAATTATGTCCTTTCTTACAAAAATAGCACGTTCAAAGAACAGTCTAATTGGATTCCAAATCAGCAGCAAGGGCCAAATCCACTAAGCTGTCAAGCAGGTATGCAGTTCTAAATTTCAAACCATTAGGCCAAGTAAAATATAAAAATAGTTAACAGTTTCTCATCTTCATCCTGTTCTTTATTCCTGATTCCCTTTTTCAAAAGTTATCAACAAATTTCACACTGCATGTCAAATGATGTTGATTTAAAAACTGTTAACTTAGTGATGGCTCCTTTAGAAATAAAGGTGTAAGCACCAAGAAAATAAGAGAAATCTGGCATGGGGGAAAATCAGCCTAAAATAGAAAACAACTCATCTTAAACAATCTTCCTTTTTCAAACAACACAGCTGAGAAACTGTTTTGATTTTTTACATGGCCTTAAAGATTTGACAAGATAGCCTCTCTGTTTCAAGTTTTACAGCTTTCTTGCTCAGGTGCGAACTGCCAACCTTCCTATCAGTTATTTCTGGACAACTTTAACTGGTAACCAAATGCCATTAACTGCTTAGCAAAACTAGTACCTGCTAAGCAGGTTCATCTGCCTAGGAGCTTTCTGGAGATGACCCAAGTAATAAAGACACAAAATGTAAATGTTTGAAATATTTCCTTTGTACACCCTCTCGGTCAATGCAGAACCCTTTGTCTTGTCCACATTATGTGTGATCAGGTCTCTGCGTACACCACTCAATAAATTAATGCCATCTATGTTACATAATGCTGTGCTGTCCCTTGTGGGTTATGGTGTATAAAACATACATGGGAAAAAAAACACAACATAACAGAATTGCAATCACTATTTCTTTCTATGTACATGCAATTTGTAGAAATTGGTAGCACAATTTTTTAACACCAGCCAAGAGCAGTGACTTGTATCCGCCCACAAGATATCACGACCATGAAAATGTTCTTACAGGTGATTTCTTATAACGTAGACATACTTTTGCAGTTTTTAAGTGAGTGTTATTTTTTAATTATGCTCATCTTCACTCAGGTGTATGATCAGGCTTTTGGACAAGAATCAACCACATTTTGAACAAATGTTGCATAATAGCTTACTCGTTACTTTAGTTATTTATGAAAGAGTGAGAAAACTGGATCACACAGTGGTCAAAGTGAACAACTGGATCTCAACAAATTCCAATAATTGCATATCGTGCAATTCTTACACCTTTTGCGTTCCCCCGATTTCAGGTATGCAGACATTCAAATGGAAAAATTCAGTCATTCAGTTGCTTCACATTTTGCCCGGAATTTCCTGGGTATTGCCCCAAACCTCAAGACTTCTTCATGAAATATCCATCTTGTTTACTTTTGATAATGAATAATGTTTAAAGTGTTGACAATCACTCAACCTTTTCAGTTATATGGTACACATAAGTCATGGTTTTTTTTAAACACTAAGTGGAACTCACTGTTACTTATTACTTACGTAATTTTACTGTTAAGTGTCAAACATGCATCAGTATTAGTGTGACCCTACTCAGCAGCATAAATGCTTCCGACATTTAGCTTGTTGGTTTGGGGGAGTGAAGATTTTCTTCTGCTGAATTCCCAGCTTTGACACACAAGCAACTATGGTCTAAAATCACCAAGAAAATTTTATGCGGTTATTTGTCTATACCAAAATGAAACAAGCGCTCGCTCCACCCCTCCTATAAAGAGTGGCGTCCACTGAGCTCCGCCCCTAAATAAATCCTGGCCACGCCTCTCAATATGCTCTGCAAGGTGCATCTCGTTATACTTCCCTTTAGACACTAACAAATGCTAATGATACAAGCGGACAGTGACAATTAAGGCAGAAACTACACTGAGTTAAAGAGAGAACCTTTTAGCGTAGTTGCATCCAATGATTCAAACAACTAATAAATATATAGATGTTTTTCTTGTTGGGCGGAAATCTGACACTGATTCCATATGAACATCACTGGCAGCAAAGGGGGGGAGGAGTCTTTCCCCCCCGCCTCTTTTCACCTTGGGGCTAATGGCCCACCACTATTGGCAGTTCCTTCAATGGCTGATGCATGATGGTTTCATAAATGGCCCTCCCCCTGAAAATCATTCTGCCCCCGTTGATGAACAAACACAACTCCTCCAATCATTCCATTCACCCCAAGAGGAACTTTTTCAAGATCCATCTCAACTTTTTATACACCCTCCATTTTATCCCAATCAGTAAAAAGCAGTAGCACACTATGAATGTTGGCCACCATCCACCGGACGCCAGTCCGGGGGTCAAAGGGCAACGTGTCGATCGGGAGCTGGCTTCAGGATCCACTGCTGACATTAGATATCAAAGACTTAACTTTGTCAACAAAAAGACATTCAAACATCCTTGATTGATTGGCCATCGCCAACAGTTCCACAAGCATTAATTTCCAACTAATAAATTATGACCAGCTGAAACTCATGTAGGAAGCTGGGTGTTTAAAATTAAACTGAAGTCATTCTGTATTATGTTCCTTCCCCATTCACAATGATCACATTAAACTATACTCACTAACAAAACAAAACTTGCATTGATTTAGTCATCTACAATCATCACACAATCAAAGGTTGCATTACATTCTTCAGTACAAAAGGTTCTCAGCTTGAAAAAATTTGACTTCCATTAGCATCAAAGACAAAAACAGCTTTTAGCTCCTTTAACAGAGTGACATTTTCTTGATATGTAAAACCACAATTTGTAATCTTTTAAAGACAAACAGCTGAAGTCTAAGGGACAACGGGGAAGGTGTGAACCAGGGAACCAACAGACCTTGTACATGTATACAGGAATCAAAACAGGGCACCAGCTGTGCTCCTGTTGCTCCACCAGGCACTGTTTTTTATGACTTAGAACGGAAATACAGATGCAGTACCGCTGTAAGAGAAACACTGGCCTTGCACAGGGCTTGATGAATTGAGATCCCATTGATTGGAGCACAACATACTTCGTTCCCCAGCAAGTAAGGAATCTCATTCCAAAGAGCAAACAAACAAGTGACTTGCTCCTGACAGCATTTGTTTCTCCACGTTGATGAGATAAGATCAAGGCACAGTGCTGATGTTGTATGATTCACTACTGTCTGGTTACTTCTCAGTCTACATGGTGTTTACTACCCAGAAGCAATCAATCATTCTCTCTATTTTTTCTTCTTCTACCACGTGTGCTCAATCATTATTGTAGACCAGCCTTCATTCTGGTTCCAAATTAAAAGTCTCTCGTGTATAAAAAAAATTGATATGGAGATCAATCTAGGGCATACCATCAGGGGAAAAATTTCACACTTGCAACACAGAACTCACAGTTTGTCTAGCTTTAGGAACCAGCTAGCCTTCCTGACAAGGCGTTTGACATAGATTTCTCCACTAAATGTTAACCCCTTCGCACCGAGAGGCGGCTATAGCCGCCGTACAAATTGAGATCCCCAGCCAGCTTTTCAGCTATTATTCTCAGCCCATGCTAGAGCAAACACGGTGAAAGAAGGCAGACCCTGGCTCTTGTGTATATGGTAATTGGCCTTTGTGTGTAGCCCAGAAATGAAAAGACTGATTTTGCATCATAATCACCAGCTTCACAATAGTCCCCACTTTGAAAAGAGGCAACGGGAATGTGGAAGCTTGAGTAGAGCCACTGAACAATCAGCCTTTTCACCGTGTAATTTAAAGCGTGCAGAGCACACTGGGCCACAAACCGAGAATTTGCGGTTTGGAAGGTGGCCTTCCCGCCGAGAAGGGGTTAAAGGATGCTAAAATCTCTAACTGCTTTGTCTGTCAAATTTTTGTTTTGTCCATCAAGATTGCAACAGTTGTACAACTACAAGTACACATAATCATAAAATATTTTGGAATTATTAAGAACGAATTTTGCACTTTCTACTTCATGCAGTAAAAGATTAAAAAAGAAACAATCTGAAGTCTTCCTGAATTTGAGGCAAATTTTAACTGAGAAACCCTGTATGTATTTCAAAAATACTTTGTACACATCTCAGTGCAAATAACCCAACGGCCAAAGGCAAACATTCTGTACAGTCATAAGAAAAAATCTTTGCGGCCTAAACACTTTCAACTTCTTGATTCATCCCAAAAATATTTCATAACAAAAATAGTTTGGCATTTAAAAATGGCTTCTGGAACTAGCAATTGGGGAGCAAGGCAAAATTCAGTCTCTTTTCCTTCCAACATATTTGTTTCCACTTTCCACTCTCCAGTCAAGCTCAACACGACTTTTCTTTTGCATCTTTAGTTTTTCAACTCAACAGATTACGGTACATCCACATTTTCTTGCCCTCAACAGCAACAGATTTCAGCAGAACTAAAGTATTAAAAATGAACTTCTAAAGTAGAAACCCGGCATTGTATCACATACTTCAGAAGCTGTTCCACCAACATATCCATGAGCGCGGAAAAATTTAGATTATCAGTAAAACCACGTAGTGTCGTCCACTTGGCACACGTTTCTAGTTAACTAATCTTAAGTTGTGAACATATATCACACTTCAGTGATTTTACTGCCCGATCATGATTCTCACAATTGCAAACAATGCTGAGTACTTGAACACATGAAAAGGAATACAAATGTGGATATGCAAAAAAGCTGTACAGTAATATACTTTGGTGAACTCTTCTAAACTTCCCTCTGTGTTTGTGCAAACACTGGCGATACAATTCAGTTTAATTAATAAGGCAAGTTAGCACACAAGTAGTTCAACGTAACTCTACGATCTGGACATGTCTTGTTTTGCATATTAAAAAAGATAAATAAATGGGAGTCCTAACACGATTTCTCCCCTAATTTTGCCGGAAGATACGCAAATTTAGCTGCGAGATCCAGCACTATGTAGAGATGATGTTGGTAGTGGAACCTGCATCCACCCCTAGTGAGCCCAGTTCACTTAGTGCTTTATCTACTGGGTTACCAGTCCTGGCACAATTGAGCAGGCTTTCCTAAGGGGTGAACATTTGCCTGGGTTAATTTCCTACCCGTTTGTCTTCCCTTGAAAGCTTCATGGTGCAAAATCCTACATGCATCATTTCTGACGTTGTGATCTAGATGGTATCTAGAGCCACTAACCACAACCATCCTCCAACATCTATGGAGATTTAATCCTCAATTTGCAGAATTTTGACAAAGTTGGGGCAACGCAGACCAGACTAGTAAGCTATTTTCACTTCTGACGGAGCTTTTGGTGTCCCAATCATGTATACAAGCAAGGAAAGTCCCAAGGATTGATGATAAGGATATATAAGAAGGGTTAGATTTTGAAAGGTACAAGCAGTTTCCTCACAAAATATTCCTCCAAAGAACTACCAAGAATAAGGGTGAGTGAATCACAATGAAAATGTGTGAAATCTAGCTTATTTATCCAACAGCTCCTAAAAAAAATTTATTTGAACGAAGGAGAGGATTTGTTGTTTTCTTCCGTTTTTGAGGAGAGATGATTTTTTAATAATTATTATTTAGTTGACATGTCTGTCAATAACAGTCACTTTTTGGACATGTCACTTGAAATATTATGAGGACCATTACTAGTGAAGCTTGATGAAGAAATGAAAAAGAACAAATTTCACTCAAACTTTTTTGTCATGAGTCTGTGTGTTAGACAGTCTTGATGGCTCACTTAACGTTTTTCCCCCAAGCGTATACCGGTGTGTGTCCTGTTGCTCTGCTAGTTAATTTAATGCTGTGATGCATTTTGAAATCCCTTGTAGATTTCCTCCTAAAAAAACAAAGTTGATAGCGTTGGGGGCCAAACGTCACACAGCCGCTATGCTACAAATGACAAGCAAGCTGGTAACTCAGTGCTGCATTAATCTGGTTCTCATCAGGGGGTTGGCCAGTGGCGGAATGGTCCATTGCATTAACGAACCAACAACTCACTGTAAGTGGCACTGCTCAGACCAAGGCCCAACCGCAACTTGTGCCTAAGCCTCTAACCCTTGGATCCTTTGATGGTCTCATGGTGACTATGAGCAGCGAGCATAGAGTTGACTTTGCCCAAAAAACAGTCACGCAGCAGTGGCCAAAATCGCGACACGCTTTAGCGTAAGCACACCTAGGCTGTGACAAATGCTTGGGGGTTTGTTTTCTGCTGAGAGTAACGGCACGAAACTTGGCCCCCAAATACCCAAGTAGGAGAGCAACATGGCTCGTTATAGAACAAGCAACGACACGGTAAAATATACTACAGATGAGCCTACAGCCACAGGATGTCATAAACTGGCCCAATGGCAAACGCGTAACACCTACTCAGCATTATGCTTGAATTACAGACTGACTGATTTGTCATCACTGATCAAGGTCATTCAAGGACAACGGGCAAATCAGAGGCAAGCATTTGAAAACTGTTCACGTCAGATTCATGGATTTGTTTGCAGGGGCGTGTCTAGATTATGGTGCAACATCTACAGTACCGTGGTCGACCCCCACCTACAGAAGGGGGCGGCGTGACAGGTGCAAAGTAGGCCTGAACTTTGACATCAGGATGTTGTGCCTGGAAAAAGTTGAAAAAAGAAGAAAAATTTGATTGAAGTATCAAAAGGTCTTAAGCATTTTTGTGTCTTTGAAGAATTTGAATTCCAAAGTTACCTTTGCTTTACCTTTAAATGTAAAAATCACTTAAGTACAAAACTGCTGCATACAAACTATTCAATGAAATATTCAGGATGAAAAAGAACAATAATTGTGCTTTCAAAAAGTCATTTCCTGAATAAGGGAGTACTGGATGGTAAGGTAGATGAAACAGAATAATTGTTTTTCCATTCCATAAGACAAAAAAGTAACATAATCTGACGATAAGAAAATTATTTTGCTCAAGGCCTCCCGAACCCTTTGTTTTCATGTCACTGTCCTGAATTGGATTGGAAACCATCAGCCTGCTAGCTTGACGGTCGAGTGGGTAAGACACCTGCACAAGCAACCTAGAGGTTCCGGGTTCTAATCCAAACGGATTTCAACTGGATCTTCACACTTACCCTTAGCCGCCTGATGCCGGCTCTGGTGATCAGCTGGCAGTCATACAGCTCGATCCTCTGCAGGCTCTGGCAGCCCATCAGGTGTTCCAGCGCCACGTCAGTGATCAGCGGACAGTTGTCCAGCTCGATGACCTGCAGGTGCTCCGTGGCACAGGCGCTGGTGCCTATATGGCGGATCCCCTCGTCTGTGATCAGCTCGCAGTGGGAAAAACTCTGCCGGGAGAAAGTCGTGCAGCTAAATCTTTTTTAATCGCCAATGCAGGGTCATTGGCTCGGACATGTTGGCCAGTTTCACAAAGTAATACATACACAGAAGCTTGGTTAGTGCAGAAAATCCTGGCTAATAGCCCAAATGGGTTACCAGCTAACTTTTCATGTGCTGCATACTGCCTGAGACTGACTACAAGCTGAGTTTTGCTTGGGTGTAAATATGCTGAACAATATTTCTGACAGCTCTATGAATTTGGCCCTGGCCTGAGCACTATACTCAGTTCAGCAGTTCTCGCTTGTAGATCAACAATGACTCTGGCTTGAACACCAAAAACAGTCCAGCATCATGCCTGTTGACCAACATTTGCTAAGTACTTGTCTTCTGAAAGCTGGCCCCACAAAACTGTAGGATACGATTGCATATTCAAAATGGAAATATGACCTTCTTACGAGCAGAGGAAAAGATACGGTGTAAACAGGTGAAATCTCTGGGGCTAGATTCAGGAATCAAAATGACAATGCTTACTAGTTCTTGCAATGAAGGGCAACCATTTGCCAAATGCAACAACGTGGAGTCGGTAATCTGGAAAGAAGAGCAAAATGTGATGATATCAAATATTCACCATGGAAAAAATGCCTCTTGATATTCCAAATCTCGTCAGGTTAAGATCAAACTCTGATAACTATTAAAATGAAAAACTCATACGCTTAATTTAAAAAATCGCACATCACATTTTTTTTAAAGTCATGGATACTACCAATTAGATGAACAAAACTTAAACTTCCCGTCAGCTGATGAAAAAGACCATATTTGTGTTTACAAAACGAAAGAAAATTTTTCATTATTTTTGGCACAAAAAAAAAAGAAGAAAATCTCACAATTCAATTAAAACACCTCTTGCCACAAAAAGCTTACCAGTGAACATTCTTCAAGATCCATCCTCTCCAATTCTGAACATGTCTGAAAAAGGGGAGAAAAAGAAAGTGATTTTTTGTCAGTCTTTTCCTAAAGAATATCTCAAGTATTTCTCACTCCAACACATCACGCACCCAGGGTATTCCGGACTTTGTTACACCAGTTTGAACACCCACCATGAGCTACAAACATTTCTTCTCATCATCTGTCCCTTGCATGGTGTACAAATTTCAACTTCAACATGGTTTGAAGACCATGAAATGGTTTCACACAAATCAATGAGATGACATTTCCAAAAGTAATAACATTTCTTTGCACACAAATTTCTTGAAAGGACTTGAAAGGAAAGGTTTACTCACTCTTGCTAACGCTTGGAAACCATTATCTGTAAACTGAGAGCAGCTGGCCACTTCCAATGTTCTGTTGAAGAAAGAACAATTTTATAGAGTACCGAAGTGTGACGTCATTTAGATCCAGTTGATGCCGTACAAACGAATGGAGTACGCGCGTGCGTTGGTTCATGCACTGGTACACGCGCTTTTACACACATAAGTGTGCGTGTGACGTATTCACTTCGGTACTCTATTGCCAGCGTGACTAGGGTTCAACAGATGGCAACGTATTAATATTGTGATTTCATTAATCTGAGCCATGAAGCAAGATTTCTGTTCCTTGACTATGAGTTTGTCCGAGTACAAAGAAAATCCTCAGTGGTCAATTTTTCACGGTTGATTTGAGGAAAGATGCCCGAGGTGGTCTGATTGCAAGAGTGGAAGAAAGAGAGAGGTGTCGCTCACCTGAGTTTGTGGCAGAAGTTACTGAGTGCTATTAGCGTTGCGTCGGTGAGGTGCGTGCAGCCGGAGAGGCAGAGAGACTGAAGCTTCCGGCAACCCTGAGCCAGTCTCTGCATACCTTCGTCTGTCATCAACTGAAAAAATCAGGGAGCAGAAACAAATCCACATCTGTCAATGGGTGACAATTCAGAGGTCCACAAACTTGAATTCATGAAAAATGTGCAGTATGCACGTGAAACAAAGCGATGAGCTTCTTATGAAAATTGATTGAAAGGGAAGTCAGCAATGCACCATGAATGTGACAATATGTATACTGCGCTTATGAAAACACTGCCTTAAAATCTGCATTTTAAGGCCAAGTTATTTTCCCCCACCGGTTGAATGACAAGATATCCACAGCCAAATCTGTTGCTCTGGATTAAAGCTCCAGGTCACATTTTGTTGACAGCTCTATTAGGCATTGCGAGATAAGGAAAACTTGATGAGTCATGGGACTTACCGTGCAACCTTGAACATTAAGGGTTGTCAAGTTGGGACTGTGGATTCCTAGATGAGTGAGGGACTCTTCTGTTAACTGAATATAAAAAGAAAGTTTACAAAGGAGGTTAAGAGAAGCTTGCAAAGTGGTCTTTCCTGTACATGTAAGCACAGCATTGGCTTCAGAAAAATTCTTAAAAGGGAAGTAATATAGATGAACTTGAATGGAACATTATCTGATATCTGCAGCTCTTTTTTGTTATAGAAACTTAAACCCTGTTTGTATAAAGGGTTTGCATGGCTGCCATCTTGCAGGCCTGTGCTTTTGTACCACAGGGTGTGCACAAAGGAGGTTTCTCTGTGGAACAAAAGCACTGCCCTGCAAGATGGCTACAACAGAAAGCCTCTATACATATGTCCATATGCATTATTTACATCGGTTTTTAATTACCTTTCTGGTCCATTGTCTCATACATTTTGCATTGTATTTCCTGTTTGGTCATACCAGAGGGGACAAACTTTAAGAAAAGATGGAGTCAGAGTTCCCTACTACCTTTCTGACTTAGCAAAACTCCAACAATGAAATTTTGTCCCGTTGACCAATCAACGTTTGTTATTTGAACATGTGATTCCAGCCTTATAAAGCACTATCGATTAGCATCTGTCATTCTTGGATTTATGCTCTGATGAGTGTAAGTCAAAAAGTACTTTAGCATGCCTTTCTCATTTACTGAACTCTATTTTCCAGTTCTGAAGTACCAAACAATTATTCATATCAATGGACTTTTTGAACAGAATGCCTCACAGCAACAGTATGCAGAACTACCCACATTTTCCAGAGCGCCAAATTTGTCTAGCACCAATAAGCTTTCACTGAAACAAACAGGCTATTCGATGCCATCAATACCCGTCCAAACAATCAAAGATCATGCAGCTTACTTCACGCTAACTCTCCAAAGAATTAAATGAGTCACAAAACCACAGTAGTTCATTTAAAGAGCACATGATCCTCCCATCCCTAGTAATCATAGTCCCGCCTCCTTGCTTACTTGATGGCATCCTTTACAGATCAGCACGGCTAATTTGGGACAGCCCCTTGCCAAGGCCTCGATGCCGTTGTCTGTCAGGTTACACCAAGACACATTGAGATAGCTCAGGTTGTGACATCCATCACTGAACAGATTCAGAAAAGATGCTTCAGCACAATGGCCTTTTTTACAAGATTTTTAATGTAATATTGTCTATCTTGCTTATATAATAAGAAATCCAGGAGGTTGGACACAACTTTTGTGGAATTAGGAAGGTAGAGCCCAACCAAGGTTAATTGACATGGGCCACAATGCTCCTTGACTGGTTAAGTGAAGGCTCCATTGGTGGGACCTGCCCTTTGTTGGTTCACAGACTATAAAATGCCCATGTTGCGGTCACAGAGCTATCAACAAAACCAAAACTCCCTACCAACAAGGCTCCTATCAAGGGGGCGCTTCTGTTCAAGGCAGAAAGATGGCTTCACAAGCTTCAGGATATTTCCTGGTTAGAATGGCCAGTGTGTTAAGGTCAATCTGTGCCTACAGTGGCATTATTGTCAGAGAGTCCAGTTGACCTTTACCTGAGGTACTTGAGAGCCTGGTCTGTGATGGACGTGCAGGAGTCTAGCTTGAGCCTGTGGAGTTTACTGCAGTACTTGCTCAGGCTGGCTGCCGTCTTGTCTGAGATCTTCTTACAGTCACTCATCCGCAGAATCTCTATATTTCTGCAGTTCTGTGCAAATGTGCTGTGCCGAGGAAACAGGCAAATGGATGAACTGATACTGACTAAAAGTGAAAGGCAGAGTAATGGGATTTGTCAGAAATGAAATTGGTCATGCTCAGCATGTTCCGTGTTACATGTACATGAACATCCTATGTGTGTACTGGCACCTGTAAAACTCGGCCACATAATCTGCTCTGACTTGCAATAACCTTTCACCCTCTCACTGCCAAAGAATGGACAGAAAAATTTCCTCTTGGTGCACAGTGCAAACATGTACATTTCTACAGAAATTGGTCATGCTTAGCATGTTCCATGTTACATGTACGTGAACATCCTACGTGCGTACATGGTGAGCTCCCCACAAAGGGGCAAGCTCCTTTGCAAAGACCACCAACTCTTGATCCAAAGACAAGCCAATGACGACTCGTTAATGAGAATTCAATTACTCATCGACACTGGTACCTCAACAAAACAACAGTCAAATATCCAAACAGCAACACGATGTCATGTGTTGAGTGAGCCCTCCTGAGTTCTAACATCAACACTTACTTGAGAGCATCATCTGTGACATTCTGGCAACCATAGAGGCTGAGATTCTTGAGGAAGCCACCGCATCGTTTGGAAATATGTTCAACCACTTTCCCCTGAGAGAGATCGACATTACGTTCAGTTTAGGGCCATGACAAAAAATACATTTCTCAAAACTCACTCCTCCCTGATTTTTAACTATTGTCAAGTTGATCAAACTTTTTCAATTTACAAACAGTCCAAAGCAGTGTTCTTCATGAATAAAGCTGGCTCTCAGATGAGGTACTTTGCCATTATTCATTAAAGCATGCCACTATTTGGGACTGAGGGATCAAGCACGATGCTTTTGTATGAGCAGCGATTCAAATAAATTTCCCAATAATTTCTATTCCTACCACCTATCAGTTGCGATGACAGGATTGTAGCAGAATCCTTCACAAAGCCTTTTGAGAAAGGTTCACCCTGGCTTCAAATGTCACAGCTTTTCGCAGCATTTCATATTTAAATATTTCAGGCAAATACACTTAGTAAGCAATGTTCCATTGCAATTTTCAAGTCTACTTTCTGTTCTGATGAATACATTTCCTTTCAGATCTTAGATAACCTGTTTATCTCTCACTTGTGATGCAACAATCCCACCCATAAGTGGAAATCAAATCACGTCTTCATGATTAAAAGGAGCAGGAAACCATTCCAGAAGTCAGGTGTGGTTTATCTACACATCCAACGGACATGTCAAGGCCCAAAGGCCAAAAATCCATCTAAAACTGACTGCCTGGATGGTATCAATATATCAAAACTAATGAACGCTTCCTTGTTTTCAAAAAGTGGTATTTCTAATGGTGAAGCACTTCAATATTGTATTTCACATGATACAAATGTTTACCATGTTTTATCTATTTTAACAATAAAAACAGAACCATCTCTTTATAGTTACTATTTGACAGGATGCACAGTTGTTTACATACTGACCTGGCTGACTGCCAGATGACACATATCGTACCTCAGCTTTTTCAGAATTTTCATATTTGAAAAATTCTTCACAGTCATCGCTACACTGGATATTGTTTCGACATGCACTTATGCCAACACATCAAATACAAGTAATCCCACAAGCACAGCATTAGATTTGTTCTGACGTACCTCGACATCCTTCTGGAAGTTAAATAAATCCACCTTCTGCCAGTTGCTGCCATCTAGAGCAAGCTGGTTCCAGGCCTACAAGCCATTAAAAATCTAACGTAAACATTTCTCCAAGAAATGGGTGACCCTCAAGCCACGTCACTTTCTATACAATCTACATGTAGCATCCAGGGTAAAAGCAAGTACACGTAACAGCAGCCAATTCAGCTGCATGTATGTGAGTACTTATAAGTTTGATACGGAATGGTTCCACTTTGGGTAATTAACAATAAGAAAAGTTGCCGTCAGTGCTTTAAATTGAAGTTAAACTTCCACATAATAATGCAGACGAATCACTTGCATACATGTACATGTACACTACCCTGTAAAATAGCACGGGTAACTTTGTACTTTCTGGCAGGTCGGCAGATTTACAATGAATTAAATCATTTTTAAGGAAAAGACAAAAGCACTCAAAAGGGCTTATGAGTTTACAACTAAAGCCTCCAAAATCCATGAACTTAAACAAGCAGAGAATTATGCCTACTTTCCATGTTACATAGGCTCTACTGCAAGATGGAGAAACAGACAGCATCTACATGTACATGAATGTAATGCTCCCAGGTCCTTCAAATATAGAAGAAAAAATCCCATCAAGATTGTGGGCTGATATCAGAAAATCAGTTCCCTTGAAATGGGATTATTCGATGCACCGTCACGCGTACCTTGGAAACCTGGGCACATCGACACAGGCTCACCACATCTAGGTATGAAAATATCCTGGAGGAAGCAAACATACAAGAAGGTAATTAAAAGGACCAGGCCAAAGTGGGACACATAATTCAATAGTCCGATTATATTTTGCCTCAGTGAAAATTAGTGCATAATACAAGGCTGATCTGAGGCCTACAGACACAGTGTTCCATTTCCCAGAATAAAATCAGCTTTGCGCACCACAGTGGTTCGCTGCAGTAGGCCGTGCGGTGGACAGAAATGTGAATATCAAACATGAAAAAAAAAGAAATAAAAAATCAACTTCCAAACAAATTCTATAAAATTGTACTTGTACACACACACTCATTACCTGGTAAAATTCAGGTGAAAACATTCACGGATTATATTCTCAAGGACTTGTAGCTACATGGACAATTTGTCCGACATCCTGCTGACAATTAGTTCTGGTTTTATCCTCTCATCAGCGTACCAATACATAAAGCAATCATTCTTCCCGTGTAAACGCCAATGGGAACTGCTAATGATTATCATAATAATAGCCCGGTGTGCTTACAGCAGGCCTTCGGGTAGAGCTATAAAAGTACACTTTGGTAAACATAACACGCCTGTCATGCACGGAAACACTTAGTTTCTCAGAAAAGTCACTCAGCAAAATGGAATTCATGCCATCCAATCGAATGGACACGGCGTGCTGCAGAGGCTGCATGCAAGTGTTGAATTTTTTACGGGCTTACACTGTACACGTCAGCATACACATAGCGACACTACAGCAAGATGTCAATTATTACATTCTATATGTATGTGTGCGTGTGTTAACCTAATTCCCCTCCCCAAGGTATTACTGTAACAGGAAACTACCTAATAAGACATTATAAGACACAATTAAGCCATGCTGTGCAGTAATGAAGGCTTCTTTTATTGCCAGAAAAATTTAAAGGAACCAGGAATAGAAATATTTCTAGAAATTTTACTAAAACCCTTGAAATTGCATCTTGGGTTTCAGTTGACCTTATTTTGATTTTGTTTTGCAATTTTAACTCATATTTTAGGGGTTTTTTTGTTTTTTATGCTAATGAAATTTGTATATTCATGAGAAGAACTATGATGTAATCCAAGGCACTGAATCTCATTGTTGCACTGATTTGTGCACAGAAACTTTCTAGATTTGTTTAACAACTGCTATAGCAGATTTTTTTGGCAATTTATTGCTGTGTAAGTATATGGCAAAAATCCAGCAAAAAATCCTTTTCAAAGAAATGCTCCCAGAAAGCAAATTTGGGATTCACAATTTAAACATGAAAACATGCAACCTGAACCATGTCTTCCTGGATTTACATCAAAGCACCCTCACTTGTCCAGAAATGCTTGGTCAACATTTAATGTTTGAAAAAGTGCACCGTTCAGTTCACGTTATTCAAAAAAAATGTCAACCAGTCTTCATACATAGAAGAATACAGAGATACACAAAAGTGATTCAAAGAAAAATTCATTTCCTGGTTCCTTTAAGGCCAATCAAGCCAGCATTAGAAATAGACATGTAGTGAAGTTCTTTTCAAAATAAAATAATAGTGTCTACAAACTAGTGCAAAAAGGAATGCAAGATCTTGATGCATATAGGGAACACAGTGGTGTAATTTAGGGTTTTTTCTTTGCTATATTTCTGTTCTGTTCCATTGATTAGTTTTGCTTTTTAATTTAACTCTTTTATTGTATGCTCACAATTAAATTCTTCATTTAGTAGAGTTTTTCGATTGCAGCTTGTGTAACAAAGGAAATTATCCCCTCAACACTTGATTCGTTGGGTATTAATTGGGTATTTTATTGACTAAGTAAATATCTTAAATAAATTTAAATAAAACAAAGTTCATTAAAAGTAAATTTCTGTCACAGACCTTAATTCCACACAGTTCATACAGTTTCTCATAAAAATCTTCTTAAATTTCAACATTCCCAAGTCTTACATCTCACAAACCCTTGAAATGCACTTTGATGAGGAATTATGATTTTTGCAGGAACGACAAAAATGTACAACGCAAATAACAGCATGAAATTGCAACATTTTACGGACGGGCTCATGAATTGTATTAAATCTACAGCGGAGGAATGCGGGGATCAAAAGATGTGCATTTCCAATTTAGAAAAATGAAATAATAAAATGGAAAGCACTTCCTTTGAAATGTCAGGGCTGTCAGCAATAATGTGAATCAAAGTCAAATTTATCTTTAATACACATCTGAATTATGAGCCCGGACTGTGTTCACTTGAGGCACATGCACCAGTGTGTACGTGCACTTCACGACCAATCAAATATAGCATCAAGAGAGAGAGCTAGGGAGAACCGACAGGAAAGCGGACCTCATGGGAGTAAATCATGCAAGTCCGGTCTCAAAAACGTATCTGACAAAAGGCACTTTATACCTTTGAACATGCTCAAAATGCCAGCCTACTGTACATAAGTTTACACATGGGCATATTGGGAGGCAACTGAGATTGACTGTGTGGCTGAGGACACCTTCAGTGACACATAAAACAGTGTCCTCCAACCTGACATGTAGCCTGGCCACCTACCAAGTCTCCCATCATGTTCAACAAGTAGCCACCTGAGCTTTAAAATCTGGCCACCAAATTTAGAAATTTACATTCTGGAATATTTCAACTCAAGCTGTATAATCTTGGTGAAAACAAAAGCTGTGTATGTTTGCTATTAATCCCAAAGAGGCACAGGACTTTTGACAAGTGAGCCATAACTAAACCCCCCCGTTTCAATATTTTTGTCAACCTCCATCAAGTGTGAATTGAACACCTGGAGAACCCTGTTAAGTATTAAGCCTGAACTGAAGTCATTTAATTCATTTCAAAAATTTTTAGTTTGTGAGGCTAATTACATTTAGTAATTTCGGGATTGAAAAAAAAATACTATTTGTGCTCCATTTTCTGAGGGGTTAGGATGGTCAGCCAACCTACACGTACCTTAAGGTGTCCTCCTTTGGAAGTTTGGAGTTGATGAGGCACTCATCATCCCGTAGGATCTAATCAAAAATCAAAAGATAGGGACCAAAAAAATCAGTGAAAATCATTTCCAAAATTTGATAGAGAACTGGAAATGAGGGTTACATGAATATACCTGTACATGTTGGAGCTGACAATTAGTGAAAGTAGTGAACAAAATCTCAGAGTCCCATAACAGATACCTGTATATTGGTACCTTGATCACACTGCAACCCCTCTGAACATAGGCTGGGCTTCATATTAGATCTCTATACAGGTGCATGTACATTCTGAAGGCTCTCAATCCCTGGTCTAAACCAGGGTTGAAAATGAGCCATGTTAACTTCCAACCCATGCAAAAGCTCCCTAAAATGCCAAAGTGGTTACCAAAATCACTGGATGTGGATTAGAGTCCATCAGAGATTCCGAACTGTGAAATGCCTACTGAAAAAACTCACTGATTGTTTATTAGACACTACACTGTTTCGGACAGCAGACTTTTATTGTGCGCCTGTAAAGATGTGACTGCCCTGGATAATTACCAGTGGGCATAATTGGAGCTTTTTCCTGAGGATTGAATTACCAATTACCACAGGCTTGGAAAAGAAACCACTTCACGATCAGGGCAGTTTGTCAAATGAAGGTTCATCTCTGAACAAAAGTAACCAAAGAACTGCTGGGTGATGTTACACTTGTGTCCCGGCTCCCTGATTGCTGCGGTATATTACAGGAGGGTCTCTAGGCTGTAGTTTTTTACTGCTGGTAGTTTTGCTTTCGCAAGGAGGCACTGGCTCCAATTTAAACCCTGATACACTCAGAGGTCAAAAATGTCATCGTTGATTAGACAAGAGTTGGATGCCAGGATTTATTCAATTTGCAGCAGCGATAACAGGGTCAGCATTAATTCTAACAAGAGTCCTATCGGGAACGACTGCAATTTACAATGAAACAGGCGAATTGCCAAGGGAATACAGAATACAGACCTAATCATTTGAACCCCTTGCTCTCTGAGCCAGTTTGGGCCAGGGGTGCCTTCCTGGATTGAGATGCATCACTGTGTGGCAATTCACCAGTTCCAGACAACACCGACACAAACGAGCCCCATGCAATGAACGCGACAGTCATTAATGACGAAGAGCGCACAGTTCTAGGGGTAACCGACACATAAATCTCTCTAACTGCAGACCTTGAGGTAGATAGAATAACTCTGACTTGAGGACACTGGAGCAGGTTAACACAAATGATGATCAACCATGAAATACTAAAGTCACCCACGCATCTCTTCAGCTGTTGGAAATCACAGCAACTTGGTGACGTTCCGTACTTCATTTTATCATTTTTCATTGCTGCTCAAGTATTGATTTTATTGTTGAAGATGCACTGACAAACAACATTGCAACTAAAGTGAACTGTCTACATAAATTTGGAAAACTGAACAGCAAGTGCCCATTTAAAAAGCACGAAGCAAACGAGATGAGGAAACATGTATGCATGGTACCATACTTGTATGCTTGAGGATTTAGGCACAGCAGCAGACAACTTTGTAGATATCAACATGGGAGAAATGTTATACCCACAGCTCTATGTCTCCAATTAATTATCACATGATGTCAACTGTTCTAGGCAGGAGATACACAAACGACGACAACGAGCTGTTCTGTTAATATAACCATGCTATAAGCTACCTCAAAGCATGTATGAATGACGACACAGGTTTATGGAAATGTACTGTGGATAAATTACTTGCACATGCAGAGTATGTACATACTATTTACTGAGTTTCGAGGAGCAAAAAACAACTTGGAGGGCATGCAAACTTCACAAGTTTGTTTGGAAAGTTTACAATGGAGTTTATTTGCTCAAAATTTTGCTCTAGCTTTCCTTTTAAGGGCTGGATGAAAGTGTGCCTTTTTTTTAATGTGGAGGGAAATGAACCATAATCTTTTGAACTGTGATAAGGGTCCGTGGAGATCAAAATGAAGACCAAACTTATGAGTACATTTACATGTACACTCGGTGTAATTAACATAGATGTTATGCATAGATGCATGCGTATTCAAATTTGGGTGTGAGAAAATAGAAATACACCGGTCGGCAGTTTCTCTTTCAAATGGATAGATCCTGATGTTTGTCTTTCTCTACTGTGTGTCACTGATCTCTCCCTTGAAGGTGCATCTGTGAGCCAGACTTGGGGTAATCTTTCCCCGGTTCCTAATGGATCAGAAGTGTGTGTATGGCTGGCTACTACCGATCATCCTCTTAAAGCAAATGACGTCGAGGATTTGAAGACTGTGTCAGGGAGTCGTGGATTCCGGGCAATCCAATTGTAGCATTGATTTTTCTTCCCCCTGACCGTGAGCTGCCTGACGCTTGATAATATCGTGATACGCAAACAGAGTGATTCGTGCGATCATACACAAATGCATTGGTGCTGAGGCACTGCCCACTATAAGCAAAATAAGCTATGGAAGACACACTGTTGTTCACATTGACGAAAGTTGAGAAAAGTACAGTCAAGAAAATTTATAATCCCCTGTCTAAAAAACCCTCGCCTTTTAAATGGATCATTTGGGATGTAACTGCCTTCAGAAATATTAAAGGTGACAGGGTCTAAAAATAATGTAATCTGGTTGACAATTATGACAGTTCATGCACTCACGACTTCATAAACTGGGGCATACTGTACACGTACATGAACATGTCATGTACATGTACATGCATACCAAGGGTTCTACACCAGATTGTACCAATGTACCGATACTGTACCTAATTCTGTCCTTTAATGTGTCTTTCCAAATTTTCACTGCCTTAAGGCAGTGAACGAAAATGTAAATTTCTAGGTACATGCATGTACATGTACCTAGTGTGTACAGCCTACAGGGTCCAACATATAAGACTCTAGAGGTCGACACAGTTCAGTTTTAACTATTTAAAAATTAGGCATACATCAAATGTTTCTTTCTTATTAATCTTCATCTGCAGGCAAACAATCAGGAGTCCTTAACAGAAAGCCCAGGCGGGTAAATCTAATTAATTCAAGCTGATCAACTCAATAACTTACCACCAAATGGACAGCTGAAAAGCTTAAATATTTATAGTGATACACGCTTCAATTATTTTTCCCACTATCTGCCTGTGGTCCAGTGTGCATACTTAGGCGACTACCATAGACATGCTGACAGACAGCAAATAATTACCATCCAATGATCAATGACTTGATTTAATCTACCTGACCACCCCCCCTTATAAGCCTTAGCCTACATGTACAGTACATACGCACTGCAGGTTATGTAGTCAGACAACAGGCAATGGTGACTGGCCTCTGACCTCTGACACAGGGTCAACTAAATAAAAATGTTTACAGCCGACAAATTCTCCAAGCATGCGTTCTAGCCTTTCCAATTGGCTATTCCATAAAGCAAGTCACTGACATATTTCAAAGTCACAAGAAATACCGGTATGTATCAAGTTCCACACAAAAAATTATATTGCCTCCATAAAATCACTTGGCAATGATCTCTACTCTCTTTGATATCCCAACTACATTTCAGTAATGGCGTCCGCATGTTCGTGCATACATGCAGACAGCCACCTTGGTCCATGAAAACCAATTTCTTTAATGCACGTGTACATTCTAGAAGCTGTCATCACAATCCCATGACATGCCCCCCTCCCATGACATCATACTTCAGCAATGCACGCACGCTCACCATATCACCTCATGAGCATCAGCAGCCCCAGGCATGTCAAGCGGCAGTAGACTGTGGTGAGTATATGGTGCGTGAGCACCTTATAGCCAGTGCCAGGTAGCATTGGGTTGATATCTCACCAAAAAATGGTCACTTTGGGACTACTTGTACATAATTATATATCAGAGCTTAACTGTGTCATCTACATCAAAATCAAAACTAAACAGATTAAGGTAATTAAAGCACACTATCTAAAGCATTTACCTGCACAGGTGAAATTACATGTACATGTAAAAACCATAAAAAGATAAACATCTGTAGAATAAAACCCGTACTATTCTTGGCTACGATGTGTTTACAAACAGTTTCGCAAATGCAGAACAAATTCTGCATTGTGTGTCCTACCATGCCACTTCAGTGAATTCTGAACAACCCTCTCAAATGTGTACTGAGTGAATGTCCACACTGTGTACGAATAAATCCTGTCCGAGTAAAATGTAACAAAATGCTTTGGGATGGGAATTGTGGGACAACTTAATTTGCATAAAGGGCTATCCGTTCATCCAGGAGGAAAGGACGAGGGACGGTTGTCAATTTGCAGGAGTGATCAACACGAACATGCATGCCACCAGTATGCGCTGCATGCATGCATGCTTATAAAAAAATACCAGTACGTGCCCTGTCCGGACAATCTAGACTAACTCAATTAAGACCCCATCACAACCCTGGGAGGTTTTCTACACCTTACCCTGGAGATGAAGTGATGGACCCTTCCTCTGACTGCTCACCTGACCATGTCTAGTCCACTGTTACCCCCTCCCAACCCCCTTCCCAATTGAGTCCTTTAAAGTCGGCCCTCTTTTGGTTCATTAGGTTAGGGTTAGTATCACCTGAATTTTCAAATACATTTGGAGACATTTCCAAATGCTGCCTGCAATTGGAGAGCCAAAGTAACTCAACAAGGAATGCCTTAAAATGTACGCAGTGTATTCAAAAAAATTATTGGAAAAAAAACATAAATGAAATCCACAAGAAAGCAAACAAGTATCCCACATAACACATTACAAACATTATTAAATCATAAAAATAGAGCGTTTAAACTTTGACATTGTTGCCCACAATGTATACGTGTATACGCTAGTAGTTAAATGATAAATGAAATTTCATATTACACACGAACAGAATTGAAAACTTATCAATTTGGACCAGTCAGTTCTGCTGTTAATTACACTTAAAAGGGCAATGATGATCTATTTTTGGTACACAAGCACCTGTACAAGGTACCCTGCAGCATCAATGGCAGAAGTCCAAAGTTTGCCAATTTGTCACCCTTACATGCAGGAAATCTTAGTATTAGACACATTAACAAGCCAAACCCCTGCTGCGGACATACAAAAAGGGTTTTTCTACCTTATCAGGGGCCAATTTCATAGAGCTGCTTAAGCACAAAATTTTGCTTAAGCGTGAGAAAACCTTGCTTGATAAATCAGGTAACCAGCCAACACACCATGTGATGTATATTGTATTGAGATCGTACATGTTTTAGCTGTCTTTTGGTTAGCATGACAATCAGATACAGTTTGAGCTGGTAACCTTTGTTAGTTTAAGCAAGGTTTCTTCACACTTAAGCAAATTTTGTGCTTAGCAGCTCTATGAAATTGGCCCCAGATTGTTTCCTCTTAAAAAGTGTTTACAAGATAAAATTCATTACACGTACCTGTAATATCTGCAGGTGTGAAAATCAGTCAGGCAAAACATACACAAATTCAAAGAATGGCCTTCATTATAAGCATATATACCGATAAATGGCCTTAATTGGTTCTACGTGCAGTTGGCTAGCAAGCAGTCATATGAATAGGATGTCATTTGCTTGGTGGAGCAAGGACACACAAACATTTGTGCATTCATTCCTCCCAACTGTAAACATACCAAAAACAGTTGGTTGAAGACTATAACCAATGCTAACAGGGTACCAATCGGGGAAAGTTAATTGTGATGACCAGGATATTATCTATTCAAAAATACCTTAGACAGTGTCTATTCAACAACGTGCAACTTTACCATGGATTAAGATTTGATAATGACCGCTGAGAAGTGATAGTGCTTGTTGCGTAAATCACATGCTGGCATCTGAATACAAGACAGTTTCATCGATTCTGATTGGTCAAGAGTCTGTGTGCACATGGCTCCGTAAGCACATGCCAAGTCCATATAAGGAGATTGTTTTGGAAAACTTGCACAAGGAATATACCATAAAATGGCTGGGGGGTATTCAGAAAAATGAAAATAAAATTCCACCAAAAAGTCACTGCAAATCCATCCTATATTGGCTTCTTTTAATTCTCTGACTAAAAAGGTATTTGTGAATGGGAATGCGTGCTTGGCCAGTCTTAAACTAATGTTTAAGACCAGCTCAGGAGTGTCATGCTGATAATGCCCTCACCTGCGGCTTGGGCATTAGACACATCCATTCTCCTGAGCTGGTCTTAAATGCAAGTTTATTTTCAAATGCATGTCTTAGGACATCGAGGACACACAGAATGACATACAGGTTACTGTCCCATGTGAACAAATGAGGGCTGGAATTCCATAGCTATCCCCAACAGTCTCAAATCCTCCGATGTCAATATGATTTTACACACACCCAAGGGGTTTAGGGTTAATCATGACGATAAAAAGCATTGAATAAGCTAACAGTAGACTATCAGAGAGGAAAAAAGCTCAAAGCCCCCATAGTTCATGGTGAGAGCTAGGCATGCCGAGGGATACTCTTAAATTCAAACAAAGAATAAACGAAGGGAAAAATAGTGGAAAACATAGCTGCACGCCAAAACGTGATTACACAGTACATAATGTACATCATTGAAACAGGCTACTGGTGAACGAAATTGGCACAGTACAAAATCATTTGTGGTCGCTTATATTACGCAGTGCAACCAACACAATGCATTTGATGACAAACTGAAGTTACATTATTTTACATGTACATGTACATGTACGTGTATATTGAGCACAGCCAGAAGACATTTAATTTCTAGTTCCTGTGCATGTATACACTGTAGTGTAGGTAATGTAGAAAAATGCCAGTACGTTGTGGTACAATGGGTGCCACCCTTGCCAAAAGTTCGACAAATGCCCAAAACGAAAGACAGACAAGTTTTACAAGAGGGAATGGCACACCTGGGAGGTATTTATTTCCTGTCTGTGTTGCTGTTTGTGTATTAGGACCTAATTGCTGTCATAGCAACAAGGGTCTGGGAGCACAGATTTTGTGGTCATTTCAGGGTGCACGCATGCATGAATTTTTGTGTACTGATTGTTTCTTAACGTCACATCATGCACTGGTAGGTACCGGCAGGTATACCAGTGCAACCAGGTGGATTTTGTTTCTTTTTTTTTATCGCTGAATCACACTTTATGCTGCTGCTGTGAGAGCGTCTTCACATACAATGCAGCTACATGTACTGTACCATACTTGATCTACGGTGCAGTAAGGGGAATGTAATGGATATCATTTAATAGAATGGGCAACAATTGGAGACAGGTTCTCTCTTAAGACAATACATGTAGTTTGAACTTGATTATTTTCTTTGAAAATGACAGACTTGAATTCCTAGCCTTTTCTCCTCAGTCAGCTTAAAGATGCTTTGGCTTTTTTTTTTTTTTAAACTCGAGTCATTTGTTTTAATAGGAAGATCCCGATTTGAATACAATGCCATCTTGCTTTTTACAACTTTATGTGCCCGCATATCAAGCTTAAACAAAGTTTGTACAATGTACATGTACCCGAGACTACCTGCGAGATATGCAAATGGTATGCACATTTGCAACGGTTGGGTCTCCCAGAACTTCCTTTTGGTGTAATATACTACAAGATGTGTGAAAAGTGGTTCTAATTAACAACTGTTCACCTGCCCTTTGATTCTGATTGAGGAGTCTTTCAGTTTGGGGGTTTTATACACACAAATGGATTCAATACTACACACACATGCACATGCATTCTTTTCTATCACTGAATTTCTCACTGCCTTCTTTACAGGAACGTGGCCCAGTGGTTTGGGTTTATGCGTGATCTTGATCAGAGTGTATGGGGTTCGAATCCAACTGCTGGCTATAGGTGTAGGTAATGTGGCCTTGGGTAAGCCACCTCATCTCTATTTACCTCTCTCCCCATCCAGGAGTATAAAATGGGTACCAGCATCAGCTGGGCAGTAACCTTCAATAGATGGACATCCCATGGGGGGGGACCAGAAATATATTTTCAGTCACTTCATGGAAAGGAAACTGGAGATATATGTATATGCTGGCCTGATGGGCCGCAGTGGCTCTGGTTAGATTTTACTTCCTTGAACACATAAGGATATACTTGGAAAAGTTGGCATTATGGTACACGTCCATGTACCAATTAGTTATTTGTAACACTTGATTCTGTAAATGGCACAGATTATGGGGACTTTACTTACTGGTATGTGTACTATTCGTAACGATTACAGACAAAATACATGTGGTAAGCATGTGATCAGCTCATTTGATATTTTGTGTCAAGATTGCATTTTCTTTGGATTATCCACAAATACCTCAATGTTCTTATATTCATCTACGTGTAGGTATACAAACACATTATGTAACACCAGGACTTATTTCCTCTATCCTCCAAAAACAAAAAAGTTTCCTATTGCTTTTCTAAGGCCATCACAACCACTCTGATAAGTCCACGACCCAACCATGCACGTTCCTACTCAGCTAGAGCCGGCTTCCTTGACAGGATGAGGGTCAATACACCACAAACTAGTCCAGGAAACTTGGCTCAAATTCATCTTTGTTGGTGATCCTGGCGTCTCCGTCTTACAAATGTTCCCCATACATGTACATGTAGCTCCCCAGTAACACTTTTTTTTTTTATTCGGCTCTGGTTCCTTGTTTGAATTGCTCTACGTCTGTTTTTTTTCCATGCAAAAATCCCACATGGGGCTTGCAGTCCAGTCCTCTTCCCGCTCCCTACATGTTAAAACCAACGCCCTGTGCCATTTCCTTGTCCGTTGAATGGTTTCATTTGGGTCAATGTGAATCTTTTGTTTCCAACAGTAAGCATTAACCTTAACCCCCTAGGGTGTATGCAAAATCGTATTGAAATTGGAGGATTTGGGAGTGTCAGGGTTCAATAGACATGCCATTATTTCTTTAACGCAACTGGTTTTTGGTATTGTCTATTTCAGTACATACAAAATACTAAAAAAAAAAGGACATCAATGGTGAAGATACATGTACTAGTACAACGACGTGTACAGTAGCATGCACAAGCAGCGTTTTATCCAAACATGTTTGAACCAACTCCCATGTTTAGACAAAACAACAGGCTGTTTTTGTAGTCACCGCTTTGGTGAATCTCCAGATCCCGTACCGTAAAGTGAAAAATGAATGATGTGAAAAAACAAATACTACTCTCCCCCGGAGAAAGGCCTGGATACTGTTGCCATACACGGCATTCATATGTCTGCGGTCTGAAATTAATACATGTAAGTAAAAGGGAAGGATGTGGAGACTGTTCCCTTGACGTCAGAACATCGTTTACATCCGAGGCTTACGAGACTACATACATTGTAAATAACATTTGAGGATTAACATTCTGCTGTGTTTTAATGTTTGTGGCCTGTGACCATTGTTTGCACTTTGTACATTGACATAATACCATAGTGTATTGATCTTGCACAAAGTGTTCCATAAAAGAGGAAAGAAAACCAGCACTGCACATTGGCCGAGCGTGTCAAAAAATCCACATTTCAAGTGACCTTTTTCAAAAATTCTTTGGGCTGAATTACGCATGAAGGGGAAACAGAAACAAGATCACGATACGGAAATCATTCTTTAAAACAATTAATTTATGCACAATATCTGAGTCTGCCTGATGACTTTCCACATTCCAGTGCAGTTACACCTGTAACTTGAACCTTTATGCTTCAGAGGAAGAAATGTTTAAATGCCCTGGTCATCTCTGGTCTAAAGATCCTGCAGGTATGGTAGCTCACAGTCCAATGGTTCAAAAGATTATTGAATTCTTGATTTACAATTGCCAAAGAAATCTTACAACCACAAAATTATCAGCAGCATGGGACAAGCATCTTGGCAGATCCAAATACTTTGCTGACCCATGATATAAATTAAATAGGGAAAATTAAGACTGTGCAAGGCCGTGATTTTTCATTTTTAACATTTGTAATGACACATGTCGAAGGTAAAAAACTACATGTAGGAAATCAGCTGATGTGCAGCAAGACTGCACGTCAGTTAAAAAAATTCAGAGCTTTTTATCCATATGCCAGCATGGAAAACTTCTAATTTCACTGCACTGGAGCATGTTACATCGTACCTGAATGAAGCCATGTACGAGTACATTTACACATCAGTATACAATAATTTGCTTGACAGAGCAAGCAACCGTGTTAACCATATGCTGCTGGGGAACCCGGTTTCGGGTACCTTGGGTTTGTATGCATAGCCGGGGTGCCCGAAATCGGACAAAAGAGCTGGGCCTTGTAACAAAAGACCGTACTCAGAATAAAAGACCTGCTGCTGGGAATTGCCATCGTTTTTCAGCTTCCATTTTATCAAAGGTAAGCCGTCATTGTTTGAAACAGTGAGTACACCACTGTTTTCGGAACAGCGTGGTCGCAGATCAGCACCGCGGACAAAAGTGTGCAGCTCCCCATCGATGAGCCATACATGTACATGTACAGTACTGCTGCGTGCTAATCCAGCCGCAAGTGAAAAGATGCCACTGGTATTCAATGGGAACAAAGGAAACTAGGTAACATCTCTCAATTCAGGGCTCTCTTTACTGGGCAGCAGGCCTGGCTGAAATACTCGGACGTCAATGGAGGTTACATGTCAGATAAGAGTAGACACCAGACAGTCATTCGTATGGGTGTAAACGTCCATTTTGTGAAATTATGAATTTTTGAAGAATTTTGAACACGGAAAATCTTAAAAATTGCCCATATGTAGGCACTGCATTTTAAAAGCACCTGGCAGCATATGGTTGAACTGGTGGCTGGGTCGAACTTAAGTATTTGACTGAGATGACACAAGAATATTTGACAATACTCAGATGTGTTTGAGGAAATGTTTGCCGTTGTACCCCCCCCCACAGATTACATACTAGTGACAATAGTTTCCAAGTATTTTAGGATTTAGAATCTGTCTCCCAAGTTCATATCCATGTTATGGGCATCGCCATTTGGATTTCTTCCAGAATATTCAATGGTTAAGTGATGATCTGTAAAGTGTGTATGTATGTGCTCTTTGAGATCAAATTTGCAAATGTTTATCAATCAAGAGCTCACATCATCACAAACTTCTTGACAACAACCTTTCCAAAAAAATCACACAGCCTATTGGTAGGACAATTTCTTTTTGATCTTGTTCACTAGATGGATTTGAAATAATGAAAGTAAAATTCTGGCTTTGGTAATTGATAAAGAAATGGATATTTCACCGACGTCAGCTACACGCGCAATAACTGTTTTGGGGGACTTGGAAATTCTTACCCTGACAACTTTTTCACATTCAACAGGTAAGAATCAGACCATTTGTGACCAGCTCTAGCAAAATGGGTAATACATGCAAGTCACCAGATTCAGGTTATGAGTTTTTGACATGACTGGATTGTGTACATCAAAAGCTACAATTTAATATATGAATGACCCCCGTAGTGCACTGCATTCTGGAGATATATGGACATTTGTATATCCACCTTTTCGGAAGCCCTTTTTGAGAAAAAGCTCAGAAAGTGTGGCACTTGGAAACACAATGCTACAATGTACAATGTATGTACGATTTACTAGTGAATGATCAATTTTTTATCAGCATCCATGTTTGTAGTCACAAATTCTGAAAAAATTAATGTTAAAGAGGCTGTTAAAGGGAAAATACAAGAAAAAAATGTTGCCCTCTACAAATAGAACAGGCCATAACATGTTTTGGCATTGCGGGACTTATTATCCTTTTTTGGAGAGTGGGCCACATTTTACATTACAATTTCTGACTTTTTCCCTTGAAAGATCCCCCACAGCCACGAATCCTCTGTAATTAAATGTTGGAGTCAATCTAAAACAACAAAAGCTGACTATTCTTAATTTGTTGGAGCAATAAAGAAAGTTGTTAGTTGGGAATTAAACCCAGCTGGGAGCATCGCAAATGGGCTCCACTGACATGTACACATGTGTACACACTGTCAACTTGTAGTAGCTAGACAGCAGCTTGTGCCCAAAAATCAGCGGCAATTTAATAACCGTTACAGGCTGACACATGTATACGCATCAAAGAGGGCACTGCCTACAAGCCAGCTAAGTATCGTTTCATTACAATGGGAGTCAGGTTAGCATAGTGGTTCTTTCCTCGCCTTCCATCTCTGTGGCCCGGGTTCGAATCCCGACCCCAGTCCACATGTGGATTGGGTTTTCAGTCCCTATAGTATACCTGATTGCATGGGCTTTACCCAGAATATTCCTCTGGGGTTTTCCTCCCACCACTAAAACTGTAACTGCTTCTCACTGTCTCCTCTCTACAGGTTTCTTCAGGTTTGCAAGCTACAGTGCCTAGGGCACTTTTGAGGAATCCTTGGTGTCATTACCAGAAATAATAGTAATTCAGCCAGTGATAGCTAAATATCTGCTGTCATTTGATAAATTTACAAATAAAATCTGATATGTAATAGTAATGATTTGAAGGAAATGAACATGATGCTTTTTGACAACCATAACCATGAGGCATAATGGTTACCCAATCCTGTGAACTTATAATTTTACCGAACCAAAACATACACATAGAAGCTACATTAGTGAACCACGCATAGGGAAATTCCACGCATAAAAATGGTCGCGCATAGCGACACACAAGCGACATGCATCATGACTTCATGTCACGGCATCAAAATGACATCACGTCCAGCGCACAATCAACCTGAAATCACCCTCATTTTCCGACCTCAGGACATCATTTGAAGGCATCGAAACACCCAATCCACATTGTAAATGCTAGAATCTTACCTCACTTCGACTTCTCAGGCTATTGCTCATTGTTAACGGGACAAAATTCCTCAGAAATTCCTGTTTTTGTGGTCTCAGACATGTCCCGCCGAAGGGGTCATCACAAATCTAGAGAGCCTGACAATGGATAAAAACATAGCCCTTTAACCAAGTGGAAGACGCTGAATGAGAGAGGGCGTCTCATTGGCTACTCTGCTCAAACGAAAAAAATTATACGTTTCATGTAGGATTGAAAATTAAGATATCGACTTTAAAAATAATAACGAGGCGATTGAATTTATACAAATAGGATGGCAATTCATTTACAAAGTATGACATTTTCACAATAACTTGAAATTATCCCTTAAATGTTCAAACAGTAGAAAATTCATTGACCAATGGTGTAGCCTTTCGACACTTGGGGAAGGAACAAAACAGCTGGATCCATCTATTTATATTTTGATACAATTACGCTTGCGCAACAATAAACTTCCGGGTTTATTGATTTGGCGGGAATTACAAAGCAGGGGACAAAGCTTACCCGCCAAATTTGTTTGTTACAGCTACAAAAGAAATCTAGCATGTGTTTGCATTCCCAGCATATTATCTTATTGGGCAGGGCGTGACTTTTTACGACAAAGGGGGTTCGGACGTTCTCTGATGAATAAAATGCTACCGTTTCTGTACGGTTGTTTATTCAAGTATTTTAAGGCCATCGAAGCTTGGAGTTGGGCTGGGAACTTCAGTATCCATTTGTGGTTAAAGTCCATGACAGCTGTTGAGCTTTTAAGATCTAAATGCGATTATTACCTTGTCTTTTCTGAGTCAAGTTCAAATCTTAGACTATAGCATAACAACATAATTATCTACTTTTTACAAAATGGAAAGAAATTTACAATCAACCTAAGCAAAGAAAACACCAGTGTGAAAACTTACCAATATGTCTTTTATAAAAACATGTTTTTTGCCTTGTATCATATCTCTGGTATCATTTTGGCTATTCTTTATATGTATTTTTATATTCCACCATACTAATGGGGATGGGGGTATTACAGCTTTTCAACTTCATGGAAACCGGAAGAACTAAAGATCCAGCAGAAATTATTCCTTTGAAAAGTTAAAATAAACCTTCTGTGCATGATGATGCAAATGCGACTTCATAACATTACTGGGGTGTTTAATATTTCTTTCCAGCAAATTCTCACATCCATTCAATTGGGATTAAAAGTTGGGATCAGTTCAGAATAATTTTAATCATTAATAACAATATGTAAATTGGATTTATTCTTCAAGAAACCATATTTTTCATTTTATTGCAGCTCAATAATTTAACACAAGGCAAAAATTCATAGTAGGCAAATGTTACACTTTGTAACAGTTTAAACAAGCGTGGCAAATTTACAAACAGGTGACAATATAGTGTGTATCACAACAATGCCCCTTTCTCACTGTGCGATTAAAACAAATTGTAAACGATTAATTGCTATTACTTGTTACGATGTTAATTATAAAATTTCAAAAAAGAAGACACTGAGCTCAGAGGTAAATACATAAAACTGGAGTCTAAAATCTTGGGCAAGTGACTGTGGACCTTCAAAGACAGCTTCCACTCTCACAAAAAGTTCCAAAATTAATGTATAACACTGAACAAGAAATATATATTGTGAATGTATTTGTTATTGCAAGAATGAATTAAAATTCCTTACACTGAACAATTGAGCTTTCGATCTGTGGATTTGGAGCAATTATTAATTTTTTTTTAATAAGTTCAGATAATACATTTTAGCTTCTTACAATGAATATTATGATTGTCTCCAAAACTAAAGAACATCAAAAAGGTGAGCATCATCAGAACTGATCAATTCTCTAATCTGCCAAACTTGGAAAACAAAATTACTCATACACCACTTTTTGTGTGTGAAAAAGGCAAAACAAGAGGTCCAGTTCTTGTATCATTTCAGAAGTTACACAAAGTCTCCTGCAATCACAGCTAACTGTTAATAGAATGACCATATCAAATTATCAATATTTCATGAATACATTTACAAACATAAATTACAATGGTAAGTTTCCCCCAAATTGGTTGTGGACAAATACTCTCTCTGTAAAACAAAATCATGGCAGATGCATGGTAATTTTATGGACAATGGAAATGAACAAAACATTTAAATAACTGATGCATTTTACATTGTTTCCTGCTCATAGTGACAAGAAGTTGCATAAAAAGGAATGACACTTTCCGAAAACTACCTGACCCAGGCAAACATCCACAAACGTTTAAGCAAAGACAGTTGCTTTTATACTGCAAGAAAATATTGGCTTAGTGAGAACGGGCTGCCAGCTAAAATACCTTGCAATGTACACTGCTCACAACTGGTTCTCGGCCACTTTCAGAATGAACATGTTTAGGAAAATTTTGGGGCCTGTCTCCACAACGTTTTCTATCAGCGCCAATGCACTATCCTCGAGGTTTTTCAGTCATAAATACTTCTACAAGAACCAAGCCACATTTAAGTGTTTCAAAATGACGACGGTTCAAGAGGCTAGTAGTTTTAGCGCCCTCACGGCTGGTACAATCCTATCCATTGACACAACCCCTGTAGATTGTCCAAAAAAAGGCAAACAAACAGAATTGCATGAGGGTGGATCTCTGTGAAACACGGAATGTAGATGATCATGTATTCAGCTGAAACTGAATGAAGGGAAAGCCCTGATATTTTTTCAGGGGGAGAAATTTCGGAGTGCAGCAGTTTTCGACGGGAGTGGATGTGTTGATGGGGTACGGGGACACAAACAATTGTTAATCACGTAAAACGAACCACAATTTCTGGGTTTTTTCCCTGGCTGATCACTTCTGAATAGAAGAGGTCGTGCTTCAGCCATCTTTAACCATGCATGTACATGCCCGAATTGCCCTGAATTGAAGATTTACTTATCTGTATCTGTCTATCCAACAGCGCATTTAGCGCCAATCACGGGATGAAAATGAGTCAAGAAGACAATGAAGAAATCTTCAGTTTTAGAGTCAGGAGGAAAATCCCGGATAAATGTTTCGTGGAAACCCACGGACTCACGTAGGGACTGAAAACCCAATCCATACGTGAACTGAGCCAGATTCAAACCTGGAGAGCAGAGGTGGAAGGCAAGGAAAGAAACACTACATCAACCTGAAGGTGACGAACCACAACCCTTCAATGTGTTACTCACCAAGAATCTCCATCAGATCTTTCACCATGGAGTCAAAAATGGGGAAGAACTTTCGATAATGCTCCATTCTTGAGATAACCCTGACAAAAAGAGTATGCAAAACAACCTTCTCACTCCACAATAGTCTTCATGGGATTAACAACTCGGGAATAGAGCTGCACTTATTTTGCCACAACTCTTGACAGAATTGGTTATGTTGGGATGATGTATTGACCTTTGACATTGTTATTTATTAAGTACTACATGCTCAGTGCTTTCCAAGAGTCTCAGGGGAAAGTTTGCTTGAGTGAAATTAAAAGCATGACCAGTGGCACACCCAAAGGATGAGGCCTCAGGAGGATTCAGCCCCAGTCTCCTGTGGTACGATGGGTGGGGGGGGAACATGGAGCAGCATGAGCTGGTTCAGGGGGTAAATTCCGGGCCGAGCCCACTCCCCCTGCCAAATGCTAGGTGCACCACTGTCCCTAACTACTTACTAATACAGACATCCAGGAAGCACTGAGCTCAGAGCAGTAGAGTGGTTGAGACTTTTACCTGTCAAGATGTTCTTGCTGGAGAAGCTGGCCCAGCAGGTGCGTAGTAGAGCTTGAGTATAACTCGCAAAGCTGTGTAGTTGCTGTTACGATGCTATTGGTTGAGGCAGCCTCATCTGTGGAATCGATATCAAGATGATCAAAGGAAAAAAAAATCAGTTCAGACGTGTGACGTTTTGAGTGATGATGTAAACCTTGGTGGTCACATCAAAGAAAGATATCCTCACTGAGGGAAAAAAGTGGCTCAGAGAAGAACTCGCGGTTAGTCACTACATGATTCAATCAGTAACCTCTGATCACATTCAGAAATGCGGTACACAAGAGAGGGTGGTAAACTGAGCACTTGGTGGGGTGTAAAAGTGACAAAGTTAACTCTCTATCTTGTGAGTAAACAAATCCATTAAGCCCCTCCCCAATGAGGTTATGGCCAATCACAGTTTGGACTGCAATGTCAACCATCCCACTAAGGTCTGACACGTATGCCAGTATCTCCAATGAGCACAATTGGAACAGACAGAGCAGCAGTGGAGAGATACGCCTTGTTGTTCATGATTGCCGTAAGCAGGGTCAACTGTCCGACGTGGCAAGAGAATATGTGCTCCCTGAACCATGTTCGGTTGGACAAACACAGTTGGTGGTGGGTGCTTGGGAGAGTGCAGTGCCTATTGTCCCAAACAGAAAGGTGGGTCAAGTTTGTAGGGCATGCTTTGCTTCCCCCAACACTACCTTCTCAGGGAAATGTGACTCACCAAGACCGAGGACATCCCTGAGAGAATGCAGCACATTCTGCATCTCGCCTACCCGCGAGTACAGCTCGTTCATCCGGGTGTACACACCGCCCTCTGTTGGCACGTCGAACAGCCTCTGAAAGTGGGCAACCATCTTGGCATGCTCTGAGTCCATGCGTGCCTTGACAACAGACGGCGTCTGTCAACAAGAACACAGCATCAGGTTTTTCATGAACGAGAGCATAATTTTGATTGACAAGAGTGTAATAAGCCAGTTCAATATTTTAACGAGGCAAGCACATTCACGACTGACAAAAACACTTGACATCACACCCGCTAAAACAAATTCAGTGTGTATGAGAGTTGGCATTTGGATGTGATTATTGGGCTGATCTCACATGTGTATACTGATTCTCCAAAATGACCTTTGACACGCTTCATTTATAGAGTACTGGCTGCTGAAAACCTAACTGCAGAGGCGTAGCTAGGATTTGGGGGGGGGCATCAGCATCTTATGGGGGGGACCAGCTGTCAGTGGTTTGGTTTTGGGGGCAACTTTTTGTTAGCCTTGTTCAATATCCATTCATCCTTTTTTTTTTCAGTGGGGAGAACCTGGGGGTACGAGGAATTTGTGGGGGGGGGCCCACCCGCCCCAGTTCCCCCCCCTATGGCTAGGCTATTTCCTAACTACACTGTCTTATTTAGATATGTATCTTCCACACTTACAAGGTGTGTTATCATTTGTATACCCTTTCAAACATTGTTCTACAATTTGAGTTTATCTGGTACCTTGTCTCGGGCTTCAGCCAATAAATGGATCCAGCTTTCCAATGTAGGGACCACATGGTGATAGGATCGCTGGCACCACATACTGTGTTTGTGACGGTGGGGGTGGTGGGATCTGTGTATGCGTCTGTCAATGTGTTTGTGACCCTGTTTGTGACCGTCTCCGTCTGTGGCATGATGGTGAGAAGACTTCACCACGGGCAAGTTGAAGGAAGCGCCTAACTCAACTATGTCTAAAACTTGCTTGGTAAACTAGATTGGAAGAGCGAGAACATCAGAAAGAATATCTACAACAAACATTTTCAAATCACATTCAGGATGATTGTTTGCATGTGTTTCTTTTCACTTTAATGCTATTCTACATCACTGTGATGCAATTTCCATCAAAGAGAAATGATTTATAATATCCACTGCAGTTCTAAACTCATACTCACCACTTCCATGTTGTGGTATTGCTGCATTGAGACATTCTGTAAGATGTTTGGCATGGTCACTGCTGAGGCATCCCTGTACTTGGAAGATTTTGTCTCCTTGTGTCTAGCTCTAAAGATGTGCAAAACACATCACAAGACTAGAGTCTTCAATTCAGTAACTTGAAAAAAAATGGAGTCACTTGGAAAAATTTAGACTCAATTCAAGATTAATAATAATAATGCATATCTGTCAGGCATTTATTATTTTGTAACACTTATTATTATCGCTATGCTTAACACGCCTAATATTCCTGAAACTACCTCAGCCTGTTGCTACCATTTCAGGCACAAATCGCCAATCAAACACACCAGAAATCTCTTCCATCACAGGCATCCATTTATACCCCCCTGAAAGGAGGCAGGCAAGTAGGGGTACAGTGACTTGCCCAAGATCTCAACACATGCTGGATTCGAACCCTTAACCTTGTGATTGGAATTACAAATTCTACCCATCAGGCTGTATACCCTTAAAAAGTATGACCCCCGGAAATGGGAGGAGGGTACAGTACATAGTGTGGCAACAGGGGATGCAAACGTAGAATTAGAAGCAGGCCAATGAAATTTTTCGAAAGTTGTGCGTGGGTTCGCTCAGCTAGATCCATTTGCCACTTTGTCAGGAGAAAAGCTCCAATTAAAATTTGGAATGCTGCATGTTTTTCAAATTTCTACCTGGTGCTAAGCTGGTCCACGATCTGAATGACCTCTTGCGTCTTACTGGCAATGTGATCCACATACTGGCAGCTTGTGGAGGAACTGTAAAAAAGAGAGGAAGTCCGATTAGAAATATCAGCTGTTTGATATAGCCTTTTGCCCATCTCAAACTTCATCACTAGCACTTGCAATTCTCAAGTCTCTCCAGGCATGGAGGGACGTCAGAATTCTCACTTTGTTCTTCAACTAGTCAGTGCTGAACAGCAGAAGAGAAGTATACAGGATAATGGCAAAAGTTACCCTAAATTTCAACAGTATTTATAAATGGCACAAAAATATCTTTTCTGTAATCTGATAATGATAAAGTTCACAGAGCTCTGATAGTTAATTAGTTTTCAATTTTTAAAACCTTTATTTTTGTCTTTCCTTGAACAAATTTAATACCCTAAAATGAATGCTGAAGTAAGCCCCGTATTAATGAACTTAAAACAACAAACGGACATTCAATGTAAACTGGGATTGAAGTTTTGACTAGCGTTACCTGGCAAGTAGTGGGTTGGTCTTCAGTTGCTGCAAGTCATTCAAGACAGATTTTGTGGTTTCACGAAGCTGCTGAAGTACCGAGGCATACTCACTCTGACAAATTATAAGAACAATTCAAAATTGCAAAACCCGTTATATAAAAGAACAATTCAGTTCATCGGCCCACCAACTGTAAGCAAGAAGCACTTAATTGGAACTATGGAGTTGGTAGCATGTGAAGATTCCAGGGTTTCCCCTGCCTATTCACCTGTGAGGCGGCCCACCTCCTAGATTTTAGTAGCCACCTCAGGCTTTCCTGTTGAATTTTACCACCTCACACTTAAAATATACAAGGATGGGAGGAAAAATGCAAAGTAATTTTGATAGTTTGAAATAGATCAGTTTCAAATCATTCAGAATGGTAAAAAGGACATAAAATTCAAGATAAGTTTGTTTTAGAGTGGACATTTGGGGTAAATGTATTATCACCCTGCACAGAATTTATTCAAGACCTTTTTCAAAACACTTGCTTCTGTTTGGGGTGCTGGAATTTTGACAACCTCAAGCTGACATATCTGTACCACACAGGAAAACCTGGACGAATCCTATACATTAGTTCTAGAACCAGGGTAGCACTGAACTGAGCTTCTGCACTATTTGTCACGCTTGTAAAAGTTAGTGGTAAACGCAAAACAAAAGAGAAACACAAAATCAGACTTAACAGGCCTGCAATACTTTCATGGTATGCTGAATTTACAAAATAAACACTGATAAAACATAAAGAAAAATATTACTGAAGGCCAATTGTTACCATGGCACTCCCTCCATGTTTGTCCAAACGACGACATGCCGTGCATACCTACCTCATTTTGATGTGGCATTCTGTTTTACTCCCAAACAATTGAGGGATTTCTGGCTATTATGATGTGCATATCTTCTCTGACATGGATGTGGCTGTTAAAAAAAATCAAAAGGGCCAAATTTTACAAAAATTAATTAGGCCCTAGGGCTAAAACATATTTTTAAAAGCATTATACCCTTTTATTTTTTGATCAGGTACGTCGGGAAGTCTGAGTAACAAGGACTCTATGAATTGCCTCATTAAACATTTACAAATTACATGGGTGCCGACCATGTTGAAACATTAAAAGGGGTGTAGCGATTCATCACCAGATTAGAGATCTAGATTACTCGGACTAGTTCAGGCAGTGACCAGAGGTCATGGTCAAACCAGTTTCCATAACATTCAGCATGTTCAGGACATTGTATAGCAATACAGGTACACTTAAGTTCTTACGCATTTCCCATTCCTCTTTCTAATTTAGCAGGACCATGATGTTGGGCCGCCCCCGGGCCTTTTCCCGATGGATTTTTCACGAATCGAGTAAAACGAATACGACAAGCATGACAGCAGGGAACCTATTAATTCCCTTTATTGGGGAAACATCACTCAGCATATTTCCTCGTTGCGATAGACTAGCGCCTGACTGAACGGCTGCTTTCAGCACAATACCTATTAAGAAAATTCAGAGAAGAAATGGCCCTAAATTTATCGAAATTTTTAACACAGCCTACCTCAAACTGAGATCACAATCAATCAAGGGTGTCAAATTTGCGCAAGCGCGTTGTTTATTGTTGCTGAGCAAAGATGTAGTCTGGCACCCCACGGATAGACACGATTCAAGACATCCGAACGGCACAGAATCTAGACCTTAAACCGGTTGATTTTTTTTCTTCTGCTTCTGTTTTGCAGTGGGTTGCACTCATCCGCTGTTACGACTGTTGAGTTCTGGTATTGTAATCAAATTTTATTTATTCAGAAAGATATAAGTTAGAACAAATCATTAATAATAACTGATATATTCTTTATGAAATTGCTCTGGAAAATATTCCTCACCATAAACACCTTGCATTTTGAAGATAAAAAGAATTTCTATGAAGCTGGAAGTAGGACCTAGGCTAGCCCTGGTGGACTCTCTGACCGTACTTCGTAATGAAATGAAGACAACGTCCAACCTGGGCTAGACCTAGGCCTACATCATACATGTACATGTAGTTACTACATGACATGTAGGGCCTAGGCCGAGAACCTACATGTAGGCATGGTAGGTCTATATGGTGGTCTAGCCATGTCGGCCTAACGTAAGACTTGGCCTAGGCCTACTCCTCAGTGCAGTACTCGGTTGATTTGTGGTAGGCCTACATCATGTGGTAGTGGTAGGGCATCTGTGAAATCCTTGATAAACTGAGGCTTGTCATAGGAAATCTCGGAATTCATTTCCTTTAAAACCCAGACTTGGAAAGAACAGTGACAATCAGGCCATGGAGGTAGGAAAAGATTGATGTCTCAACAAACAGCTTATGTGTGTGTGTTAAAATTGTTATCAATTTTCTTTTATTTTCTTCTAGTTTGCTAGTGACTAAGGAACTGATTGAGTCTGGTAGCGATGGCAGATCTTGTGGCTGTCTGGGAGGTAGCACTCAGTGATGGGATACACAAAGTGGAATTTGAACATGGAACAACATCAGGAATGAGAGTCATTCGTGTGGACAATAAGGTAGACCTAGACACGTCTACTGTTCGGAAAGAGTTCCATATTCAGACAACACTAATTTCCCTTAAAATGTTACAACCGTCAGAGAGTGATAACATGTCCTAAAAAGTGAAAGCTTGCACAGAAAATTCTGAAACATTTAGGCCTACTTTAGAAAACACATTTTTTCAGACCAGTCTCATAGGTTTGTGTACAGGGCCTCAAGCGTTTTCTGTATGTGGAACTCTTTCCCTGCTGTTCTTCCATTGTTTTACAGTCACTTTGCCCATTTGCCACTTGGCCCATTTACCGCTTTGCCCATTTGCCACTTGGCCCATTTACCGCTTTGCCCATTTGCCACTTGGCCCATTTACCGCTTTGCCCATTCGCCACTTCACCCTCAACCCCTTCACCCACTGTCACTTCGCCCATTACCACCTTGCCCGTTTTCCACTTCGTCCACACGTCACTTCTTCCACACCGTGGCCAACATAATATTTTGCGTGATGCATGCCCTAATTTCACAAGCATGTAGGCCTGTATTTAATCCACAAATCTCCACATCCTTTAACAGGTTTATTGCTTGCAAATTTTTGAATACAGTAATCAAAATATCAAGACTCAGACAAACTTCAAGCATTTCCCAAAAAAAGGCATTGTTTCTTTTACAACGCTCTGTAGTTTTCTAACAGCGTGCACTGAGACATCAAGAAAAACGGAAAACACCCAGATGCTTGAAGACAACTTTAATTCTAACTGAAATATTTCTGAAGTTTTGATAATTTTATGTTGAATTTGGGTTGTCAAAATTCGGAATGTGCTTTATATTGTCGTAGGAGTGGCACTGCTATTCCGCCTTCTTCTTGCTACATGTGCTGGTTGGTGCCACGACCACTTTTAGCTTTGCATTATTAAACTCACATCAAAGAAAACCTTGACATTTTGCAAATCCACCACATCTTACTATTGCTATTTGGTCTATCCTACCATCCAGGATGGGTAGGATTGTTTTAATGTATTCTCTCCTCTTTTTATTTTTGACAAAGGCAATGGGTGAACTGGCACATGGGCAACATGGCAAATGGGTGAAGTGGCACGTGGGTGAAATAGCAAATGGGTGAAGTGGTGCGTGGGTGAAATGGCAAATGGGCGAAGTGGCGCGTGGGTGAAGTGGCGCGTGGGTGAAATGGCAAATGGGCGAAGTGGCACGTGGGTGAAGTGGCGCGTGGGTGAAATGGCAAATGGGTGAAGTGGTACATGGGCAAAGTGACCGACACGGCTTCCATCACAGGTTGGAGAGTGATTGGCATACTTTAATTGTTGTCACCAAAACTCCCCTGAAAGCTTCTTAAATCTGCCCAAAGCCAACTCTACAAACCAGTAAGGTTTTGTTACGTAACACAGGGGAAGTCTTTTAGAGTGCCTGCACAGTGTGTCATCATTGAGGGCAATTTTGGTTGAAAATTCATTGACAGTGAAAGAACAAAGTGGCTAGTCATGCAGATCACATAGGACCAATGGCCTTTCCCCTCCATTATGGTACACCCTGCAAACGCTCTATTCAGTGAAAACAGAAGCACTTCCCACCACTCTTGTCATCATAGGAAATTCTGCGGCGGAATTGGATGTTCAAGCTTGTTGGGCGGGAGCACTTCAAAATCGGTCCGTGCAAGGCGTGCATCAACATTGACACCTCGGGAGGATTCGCCTACGAGTACACGCTGGAGGTGAACGGCAAGTCCCTCAAGGAGTTGAGAGAACAGCGTAGCAAGATGGCCAGAGTCTGGTTGACCGTCATCGATGGACATCAGTTCAGGATTGTCTTGGGTAGGTGCCACCCAGCCGTTGACTTGTTGCAAGGTTTATTGTCAAGTCATTGTATGCTCTGCTTGTCAGTCCTGTGGTTCCGATTGCGAGCTATGAACTCGACACGTGTAAGGTGTCCTCTGTTAGTCTTTGTTCTTCCTTAATAAGACAAAAATAGCTCTCATTTCTGAACACCTCACGTACAAAATACTCAAATACTGTTTGTAATGGGCAAAAAATTTGGTGACTCTTTGTGTGGCTAGTGGCTCGGCAGTGGTCATATGATTTGGAACTAGACTGGGTTAAGATGGGCTAAAAAATGATGGCTCAATGTGCCAGAGTGCATTTGCCAATTCTTAAAGACTCAAATGACTGATTCTCTTCCAGAAAAAGACAGCATGGATGTTTGGTGCAATGGCCAAGTCTTGGAGACAGCGGTAAGTTAACTTACGATTGCCATTTGGAATTTGTCTTCACCGCTTGCAAAGATTGCATGATGTATTTTTTTTTTACTGGACGCAATGCATCAACTCCAAACAATGAAGAGGCAGCTGTCACTTGTCTATTTAACCAAAGAAGTAAGCATGTTGCCATGGCAACAAGCCAAATACACCTCAGAGGCCGTTATAGCAAGTACAGGGTGCACCCACACGAAGTTAACTGGAACCTATTTGGTAATGACCAATCTGGAAATAAAGTTTTTTCCATCAATATTCCATTGATTTTTGGGCCAAAATTTCGATTTTTTTGGCCAACTGCTTTACCCCTGTGTTGATGAAATGCACTCTCTTGAACCTGGCACTCTGTTCTCGAAAGCATCAGTAATAAAAGTTGTGTGTTCCTTCCAGAAAGGCGATATGAGAGTGTGTCAGTTTTTGGTCGTGAAACGGTAACAGATTTGAACCAGGTAGCAGCCATTTTGGGTCAGGCATTGGGTGTCCACGCTTGCGGCAAATACCCGTGGTATTGAGCCCCAAACCATTTTTTCCCCATGCTTTCCAGGGCGAGTTCGTGGAGGACGGCACCGAGACACATTTTACCCTGCCCAACGGCCTGGCCTGCTACATCAAAGCCGTCAGCAGTGGTAAAAAGAAAGAAGGAATCATCCACTCCCTGATCATCAACGATAACGAGATACCAGAAGCTGTAGAGTAAGCCTTTCAATCAATTTGATGCTTCTTTTGATGCCGAAGAAAATTGTACAAGATTGGATGGAGTGGAAGGAGAGTCAGGAATAGACACCAGGAAATGCTGAGAATAGGGACTTGGATTGAAGGAAGGCGAGACTCACGAAAAACAAGATGGTACCAAGCCCTGGGATGTGTTTTGAACTTAATACCAATTTCATCATTGGTATTGGCAAAGTCTTTTGTCAGCAACTACTTACAAATGTGTTTCCAGTGCAAGATTCTATGATTGCTGCAAAGCTCTCTAAAGGAAGATTTACTGTGACTTAGGTTTCAATAGAAATCTTGTAGAATATACATGTGTGTAAAAGAAATTGGAGGTATTTTTAGTTATTCCGTAAGATTTAAAATGTATTCAGTACCATGTTAGAAAAATTAAAAATATATACTTTAATAACAATAATATGCAAAATCCACACCTTGGTAGAAGTATAATATTTTTATATCAAATTCAATGTGATGCAAAGATTGAAGTGGGTCGTTATGTACATGAACATGGCGGAAAAAGTGAAACTATTAATTAAATGGACTGGAATAGACAGGTTGATTTCACTGTATTGATGGTTGTACCTGAAAGCAGTTTTTAGATAGTGAGATTTTCTGACCTGTAATTTCTAAAACAAATAGCTTGACCTAGCATGTCACACACATTTGTAATGAAGCCAGTTGGCATGACCGGTATGGTAGTGGTTGTACACTGTTCAGACTCACACAGGATGTCTCTGAAGGCTAGACCTTGTTTGATCCGAGCCCAGCCTACTACTTGTTCAGGCCAGGATCCCTCTCTAAAGGTCAACAAAAGGTGAAGAATGCAAGAAAATGGCTGAAATGATTTGGTTCCACATGAGGCTCTCGTTTGGGCTGTGTGCACACTACACGATATCACGGGCCAACTAGCAATTTGATTCTGTCCTTGTGGTCAGAAAGGTACATTTTATTGGCAAAGGTCTGTGGAATTCAACTTCAATGCTCTAAAAAATTAGCAGTTTCAAATGTTTGGGGTTTTTTTTGGAACCACTCAGAACTTGGCAAAATTTGTTATGATAGTGTATGGTTCAACAGAAAAAACAATTTCATTTTTAACACTTCAACATTTCCTTCTATAAAATTGACTGTTAAAATCAGGCAAGAATTTTTTGTATGGTAAAAACCACTTTTGTATTTCCTTTGTTTTGCCGCACAGTAGCCCGAGAACAAAAATCATGAATAGCAGAATTTCATCTCAGAACACATGGGAACACAGTGTCTTATGTCGGGTGACGTTTCATTGTTGACTTGGGGTTTGATTTTGCAAAGTTGACATCACTTCAGTATAAATTTGTACAATTTTTTCCCCTAATGACAGGCATGCAACTTGTAGACTAGGACAAAACACAAGGAAATTCCAATCTTGACATGACTTTGCACGGTGTTTTTCAATTATTAATGGCAGGTGTGTGAAGTGAAAAACAAGGAAATCATCTGATCCGAGACTAAGTTGCATGCCTGTAATAATTGATGTAGTTTGTCCATGACCCTCGTGGTCTTGCGTTATTGCTGTCAAATTTCAATTTTCTATTCAAATCATGTACCCTTTGAAAGGAAGTCCACAGCGATTATGGAATTCATAGGACTACATGTACACGTGTATAAGATACCTATAGTGGTCAAGTTATTAGCAAGAAAACTGCCAGTTTTGCTTTTTTAAACCTTTTACTGCAGTAATAACAGAAAGGCCCAACACACACTTAGTCCTTTTCGCAACAGCCGATCCAAATACATTTGCTGCACTTCTGTTTGCTTAAGACAAATCAACCGACCAAAATTAGAAGCCATTACTACGGGGCCATCCTGTTTGAGCGCAGGTGGTGCACACGCATGAAATTCCTCCTTGACTAACAGGCACACGTTGCGCTGACCCGAGACAGCCGAGTGTAAATGGCCCCACGGAATGGCGTCTCGTTGGATTCGTCTATATGCAAATCACATAGATCTGACTTTTACCTCTGTTGACAAGTTGAGTGCCGAGTGCACATGTAATACAGGTGGTATTTATTGTCTACTTTGTCGGGTGATTTTCACCTGCTTCTAACACATTATATTTGTCTTGTACTCGAGCTTGGGCAGGTGAAAAATAAATGACCAGCCAGGAACCAAGCAGTTTAATGACATCAAATACAGACCTGCCAATGTGCCATACTCCTTCCTGAGGTCAGGCATTACCACACAATAGATTAAAAATTTAACTGAACTGAAGGTTCATTTAAATACCTTATTAATCTACTTTGTGGCAATGCCTGACCTCAGGAAGGAGTACGGCTAGTTTGGCAGGTCTGCAAATACCTTCAAAATTCGCAGACCTCTTACAGTAATCCACTCAAGCTCATTTTGTTTTGCTGTGGCTGATGTGAACCTTTTTAAGGTATTTTTGTGTACATATAAAATATTTACAGGTAAAAATATCTATCGGTCCATTGCAGATGCAGAGTCAAAATGGTAAGGCATTGCTTGACAAAAACTGTTTCATTAATAACTGTAAGTAAAAGATTGTCAGTGAATGGTTCTGAAAATTCTGAATAGATTTTGCTACTTATACATGTGAAAAGTTTGCTTTTCTTTTCATTGAGTGATGTTAGAATCAGGATTTTGACCTCAAACTTATATTAAAGCATGGCAGAGACTGAGTGGATCAAAATTACTCTTTTGAAGGGAGAAGTTTCTCAGTGTAAAGAATTGTTGACATAAACCATTTTGCTTAATGACCAGAATTGATAACTGGTATGTAGCAAATGTTGTAGCAATTTTTTTCATTCAGGAAATAAATCCTTCAAGAATATGTTTAAGCACCACTGGTCTTGTAACACTTACTGCAGATGCTGAAACTCGGTAGCTTGTATTCACATCTTGAAAAAAAATTGTTGGGGGAAAAGAGATACTGCCCTCAAATGAAAGTACACGACACGATCACACATCACGTCCATTACCTTATGGCAGTTGACGGTACTGATTCCAGAGGGAAAACATAATTTGTTGATCAAACTGTTGCCAAGCAACCCCTTGTATCCACACACCTTTGCTTCATGGCTGCACAATTACGTGCGTGAAAGCCAATATGTTCTTACCATTAAGCTGGGGGGGGGTCTTCTGGTAAAAAGTAATGAAATGACCGGCAAACTGCAGAATGGCTTCTTCCTGTTAAATAAACAAGAAGCAATACAACAAGGTAACAACGGAAATGAAACACTCATTGCACATTACCAACATATCTAAGAAATGAATTGAATTTGTCAGTGGAGACGTTTTCAAGCCCTTTATCAAATCCTAGTTGAATAATTGTTGAACAATTTGCAGCTTACTGGCTTCTTGAATAGAGACTACACGTAGTACAATCCTTCCATGGGTTCGTCCAGTGCCCCCCCCCTTGACATTTTAACACAGCATCTTACTTTTCACAATTCATCATAAGTAATACATGTACTTACCATCTGATAAGAACCAAGCAAAACCATCATCAGTCCCTGGTTAAACAGGTAATGGTCAAAATACCAGCATTCGGGTCATTTACCCCTGGGGTGTGCCTTTAGTAAAAATTATTACCAACACAGTGATAAGACAGTACAACTTGAACTTAACTGATGGAAAATGGTCAATCAATTCCAGATACCAAAAATACGCAATATTCATTTATTATATTGCTGTTAAATTCTCACTAAAAAAACCCCTACATACAGTCTCATGTACAGGTATGTAGATTTGTATGGCAAGAAAAAACCTACACTACTAAATGTGATTACAAAATGTATTAGATCTACATGATTCTAAAACAACAAATCAAAGAAAAGAACAGTTAAAGTTTCGTTTGTACAAAATTCTTTGGCCATGCATAATGAAGCATTTATGTTTGTATATATACATTAAAACTCATTTCATGTAGCAAATGTTTGGTCGTGGAATTCATGCAAATTGAACAGCAAATGACAGCCAAGGCTTAAATATGCTAAAATGACAAAGATACAATTGGACGGATAATTGAAACCTCCCAGCAACTCCAAGAACTCAAATGGAACTTTTTTTGAACAGCCACTGATAGGAAATACTTTATCTTTTTGTTTCTCGTCCAAAAAAAAGGGTTGACTGTACTCAATACAAAGCATAATGAATAAAAATAAATGTTTTTTACCCTTTTTAACCCAGCAGGAAATCTCTTAAATATATTTAAAATTTAATACTTTGTTCAAACTAATAACCCATCTAATGTTTCTCAGGGTTTCCTAAGGAGCCGTAAACCATACTTTTCTTTGCCTTTTGTAAGTTTATTGCTGATGGATATGCCTTGCAACCCTCGGCATATATTACAGTGCCTTCTCTTTAAATGCTGCTAGCCAAGGGCTTGAAAATAGCTCCAGCCAATAGCAGGGCATGTTACAATCTGACAGTATCACATAACAATGATTACAACTGGTTGCGAGCAGAGTGCAAGAAAAAAGCTCTTTCCCTGCCCGTAAAATAGTTGTATTTTAAAGAAGGGCTCTGGCAATGTCCATATGAGATTGATAATAATTAATTATACTAAATAATAAAAAACAAAAAATACCAAAATATCCCTCTGGCAAAGATCCCTCCAGCAGACGTGATGGATTTAAAAATGACAACTTCATTCACGCCTCTGACATTTTCTGTTATCATCTCAAGTCTTCAAAATGAACACGTCTTCTCGATGCATTACAGACGGCAGAAGGCAAAGATCTTTTTGAATCCAAATACAAAAAGTATATATGTACACTTTGTTAAGAAAAGAAAAAAAAAATATAAGAAATTCTACAATCATTTTCTACAATTGTATTAACAGAATACAAAGATTTTCTCTGAAGACTGAAAATCTATCAACTGATTGTTAAGCACACTCTTGCATGGAAGTAGTACCATAATTTCGTATGTACAAGTTGTTAATAAAAGGTTTTGTTAGTTATTACTTTTGTATAAAGTTTTCTTATAAAAAGTATTTATATAAACTCTTCAGCCTCACTTTGTCCCATTGCATAGTATTTTTGGTGCACCTTAAAACAGCACGATTACAAATGGACTTTAAAAAAAAGTGAAAAGAGGATCTATGAAGTAGCTGTTCATAAACAGGATTTAAAAACCCTCAGCACACTGTCAATATTCAAGTTTCATCTGGCAATTGGGAAGCACATGAAATATCCAGCATTCGGGCACCAGCACCTATTTATCTTGTTACATTTAAAATACTCCTCAGGTAACGTTTCATACCTTCTTGCTTTTGAGCCCATTTCCTTGTGCGGCAGTAAATCATTGGCAATACCGAAGGTCAGTGTGGTAGCTTTTTATTTATTCCCTTTCACCGCTACTTTGCTTGATAATTTAGACATCCATCTACATTGCCCCAAAAAACAAAAAATCACAGAAACACTTTCCATGTATCAAAGCAATTGATTTTAAAATGCCGGTAAGCGAATATTTCAGGCCGTCTTCAGAAGAATCCTGCAAGCAACACACACCTACAGAAATACTTGAATGCATAACTTTGCTCGGTGTAACAATTAAACCAAAGGTGCTTAAGTACTTCTTTCCAAATCAGCCTCTCATGTGAAAGACACAACTCATGATAGATCAATTAACATCTGACTTATTTAGAACTTGAGAGGGCAGGATATGGTACTAATGAATACGTCAATTATTAAATATTAAAATTGTATTCATCGCTACTAAGTAGCGTTTGCATTCATATAAAATTAAGTTAGTACATCTAGTTCATCAGTAGTGATTTGTTTTCGATAATATTCTGGAAACGGTTTCACCACAGTTTAGTTAAAAGTGAGGAAAACCAGAAAAACTTTTTAAAAAATTTTTTAGAAAAATGAAAAAGTGATTTTTTTTTGCATGCACATTTTCTTCATAAATATATGAGCTACTTTCTGAACACGTTTAAGTTGCTCATGTTTTATTTCCAAAATAATGCATGTAAGCTGTTGAAGGTTTCAAGAAATTCCCCAAATAAAACAACGTAATAGGATGAACCAATGACCTACATGTAAAGCATGTTTTATGGGCTGTTGACTGAAGTCGGATGGTGAATTCTTGATTAAATTCTAAAACCGATTTCTTTTTACAACTGGAAGCACATGAATGACACTGGACAAGGTGTCATCAACTGAAACACTGTCTTGCATAGGTCTGGTATCAAATTACGAGGTAAAATTGCCTCTCCGCAAAAAGCCAGTAACAATTGTTCAGCTCTGCTACAATTTGCAAACAACTCCCTGAGAGACTATAAAAGGCTGTACAAAAAATACACAATGAAATCGGTAGCGAAGTCAATCTGACGTCAGTTTCTGCCATCGCAAAGCTCCTTTTGTTACATTTCTTAAATCTCATGAGTAAAAGCTAAGTAAAGATGACTTTATTACCTTCAAGGCCTCGCCAGAAAAAAATTACGCATGATTTTTCTTCTTGACAATAGGCAAATGCTTGGTATGCTAACGCTGCCTTCATGTACAGCCTAAAACTATCGCTTGTGTAACCTACTGTATCCAGTGCTCCAGTCGACTGGTCTAGTCAATAATATGGTCCTTTCATCTAAAAATTCAATACCCAGACAGTTTGGGTTAATAGGGATCTATATTTGTGGGATTTCAAAGGACGACATTTTGATGAGAACAGAGAGTACATGCTCAGCATGTTACCAACCGGAGTGTTATGTAACATACACAGCTTATGACTGGTAGTTTGCGTGATATGCCTAAGCAGAGGGCATATGCTCTGCTGGATAGTCCATCTAACTGGGCTCAGATCACAGGCGAGGAGGACCTTGACCACTGGTCTTCGGCACTATCATTTGCCAATCGGCACTGGAGCAAAACTTGCTCATAAAGCATGACAGGACATCTGCAAAGAAACCTTTCTCCAGCTTGTACAGACAATTCACAAGTAGCACACTTTGACTCTGGATGAATACTGATGGGACAGGATGACCCGATGTCCCCGAAAGATCAGTCTCTGACCTCATCTTCTGAATACTGATGGGTCAGGATGACAGGATGTCCCTGAAAGATCAGTCTCTGACCGCATCTTCTGAGAGATGTATGCAGCACCAGGAAATAGCTCAGTTTTTAGCACGGCAATTTGGTGGAGCACCTACTGAGATCTAACCCCCAGTTTGGGTTGAAATCCGCTTTCAGTACCTTTTCCTTCCTGCATGATAAATGTCTTTGTATTCAACATAATTCCTTAAGAAACAAAGTATCCAAATGGAGGATGTTATTATGATAAATGTCTTTGTATTCAACATAATTCCTTAAGAAACAAAGTATCCAAATGGAGGATGTTATTAAACTGTCCAGTATTTCCAATTGTAATTCTCCAGAAGGGAAGCCCTTACAATAGCAACGAGGATTACTGTGGGTGGCTCTTTTTCCGATCCACTGTGTTTAGCTCTGTGCGAATACGTGGAGCAAGCAGACGGGGCCTAATTGTGGTAGTTAGTAATGCTGTGACGGTACTGTGCTGGCCTCTTTAGCTCATCATGTTCAGGAACCTGTTCTCTTCTGCTAGTGAGGTCAGCATGGAAGACATGTCGTTCACCACCATGTTGGAGACAGGGTTCACGTTGGGCACCATGGGGCTCTCGCAGCCCATGCCGTTCATCAGGTCGGTGGGGCTGACCAGGTTGGGGATCAGGGGCTGGACGTTGTCCAGGCCGTCGGCCGACAGTGCGGCCAGGCCGCTGGCCACGGGGTCGTCGCAGTCCATCTGAGGAATGCTGGGCTGGTCGTAGGGGTGGTCCACCGTGCTGCTAACCTGGTTGCAGCCCGGCGACATCTCCATGGATGTTGGCATTGAGTTTTGGTACGCGCGCTGCTGTTGCTGTTGTTGAAGCTGAATGTAGTGAGCTTCATTCAACTGCATTTGGTTAGGCTGGTACTGTTCGTTGACGTTCCCCAAGATCGAATGCATCATGTCGTTACTGTCCACATACCCGCCGGTCATCATTTTGGGCTCGGCGTATCCGTTGTTGTATCCCCGGTTCTGATTGGACGGTATCATCGGCTGGTACACTGCATTCTGCATGGACATCATGTCCCCAGTGGGGTCTTCATTAATCATGTCCATCGTTCCACTGTGCTGACCCATGGCGCTCTCCCGGGCCATGTCCTGCCACTGGTTACTGATCACTGGCGGCATCTCCATGGGCCGGGATCGCTGCTTCAAGCTGGACATATTTTGGGGTATGGGCAGCGGATTGTGGGGGTTGATGTTGGTCAGGCTGTTGTAGCGATGCAAAACGGGCTCTTGCTGTCTCTGGTGGACCGGATCGCTAGCCCTCCGGATCCCAACACCAGGGACCTCATGGGGGAGCGGTGTACGACTAGGGAAGCTGCCGTGCCGATTGCCGTTATACCCAGGCAGCGGGGAAGGAGCGAATTTGTCTTCGCCCCAAGAGTTCTGCTGTCCGGTCACCTGGTCGTACTTGGCCTGCAGCCGACGTTGTTCCTCAAGGGTTAACCCGGGGAGGCCCGTGGGGCCGTTCATGCCGCTCATGGCCCCGCTGGATCGGCGCGATGACCCTGGCGAGATTGGGTCGAAGTTGGAGCTGGTGGCGCCGAACCTGCTGGAGAACTGCGAGCTGGCGCCAGACGCCCGCCGCGAAGACAGGTAGGTGCTGGCCCCGCTGGAGCGCCGACTTGAGAATTGGCTGAGGGGGAACGGGGATGCCTCTGAAGACCGCCGGCTGCTGTAGTAGGAGCTGACGGTGCTGCCGTTGCTACCCCGTCGCGCGCCCAGGTTATCCAGGGAGCCAATAAATGACTGGCTACTGTCGCAACGTCCCATCTCCTCAGCCTGCAGCTTGATGATATTGCGGTCCTTGGGCTTGAACTCGCTGGAAGTGTTCACGATTGCTCCTCCTAGAGGAAGACATGGTGGACATCAATTAGGAACATAGTGCAACTACACAGATAATGTGTTTTTTCAGAGGCTGAAAATGTCATGAAGTCTCAACACACAAGTCAGTCAAACTGAACGGATGTAGGACCTGCTGCCAATCAAAAGAGAAAATAATCAGTAGTTGGTAATAAGCAATGAAAGCTTCTGCGCCTACACATGAACTGCAATGGCAGTCCCTGTGTACAGTTTCATTGACAAGAAAGTGTTCTTTTTCTCGATTTTAAATATGAATATTAAAATCAATTTCTCTCCAGGAGGGCATTTGTGAATATAGATTAGAGGTTTTGCATTGCTGCTATGTCAATGGTGTCTCAGTGGCTATTTCAAAGATGGATTTGTGCCGGGGAGATGTAAATTAATTTTGGAAATGTCAAAATGTGTTAAAATACACGTCGGGCAGGGCAAAACCCAAAATTAATTTAGTCTCAGTTTTTGTTAGTTTAGTTGAGCTGCAATGAACGCACAAAATGTTTCCTAGAGCTTGTCCTAGCGATGCAGAAACTCTTGCCCTCTGAGTATGTGTTAATGGATAACCTCTTTACACAGAATCCTAGTTTCTTCATGTGTTTGGCTGCTGACAAGGGAAGGGTTCTTTGGAATATTTAGCATTACTCACTCCTCGTATTGATTTGTGGTAGCTGCGGTAACCCTTGCGCCGTCTTGACCTTCTGAGCCAGTCGATTCACAGCAGGTGTGTTGACTTTCAATCTCTGCCGGGATGGCTTACAGACCAAAGGACTGATGGGCCGGACGGTCTGGGAGGACAGGGTGGTCAGGGCTGACCCCCTGGTGCGTCCACCTCCCCCGTTGCCCCGGCCCCCTTGGCTTGAGGGACCCATGTTGGAGCTGATGTGGTCGTCCTGGATCTTGTCATCTTCGATGGTGGTCAGGTCAGTCAGGCTGCCACCGGGGACTGTCATCTCGACGCCGCTGTCGTTGTGCGGCGAGCAACTGAACTCGTGCTGCAGCGTCAGGCACTCGGTGATGGGGCTGTCCTGTTTGTGGTGAGGGGGGGTGCATTAATTCAAGTCAAGACCACACAAATCTACTCCTGAAAACCTACCACATGGTCAAAATGTTCAATTTTAAGAAAATTACCCTTATATCTGTTTCATACTACAGCCGTAAGAATCTGACCTCAAACTTTGCAAAAATAAGCAATCTGGGTGGGGAATATGTCCACAAGCTTGCATTTTAGAGAAATTTGGGACAAACATTGGCCAAAACCCAGCTCCTCCTTTTGCGTTGAAGTGGAGGGATTGGATTTCAATTTTCGCTTGAGAACCACTGATTCATCAGCTCAAAACATTTCAGCTCAAACTCATCAAAGCAATCAAGAGAATACCTTGATATGAGAACAGGCATGTGAACGGGCATGAAGGAAAAAAACCTGAAAATAATTTGTGATGAAATTTATCACGGGGAAACTACTGCGAGCGCGAAGCCCTTATGGTGTGGGGTCCGAGGCCGGCTTAAGGACCCTTGAAAAATGTTGGATTGTAGATGCTCTGTGGTGCAATCTGAGGAAATTCATGGCCCCTTTGCCTCCAATTTATTGAATATTTGACAGTAAGGATGTTTCTCATTATCTTTTAAATTACTCTTAATTTTTTTTTATTAATTGGATTTCGTAAAACCTGAAATGGCCGTTTAAATATGAGGATGTTGATTTGACGTCATCTTCCTTCTTTTGCAAGGTGTAGTTTGTTCTCCTTTCACGGAAGTGTTTGCGGTGTTTACCGTACATAGCTGCATGCTGTATCAATGCTTTAGCTCTGGAAAGTAGGCCTACCGTACTTGATACAAATACAATACCACTCACACCATGCTTCTCTAGGATTGTAAAGCTTGTGAAAGCAATCACCCACCACGTGCTCATCTTCCGTTTTAGCCAGAAACAATTTGTCACACCATGACCAATTCCACTTGTGTTTTACTGATTTGTCAATCTCTTTCGGATCGGCAGCTCAGTGCTCAATGGACTTCTTTCCTTCCACCACGATTTCGATTTTTTCCCGACTGCATGTGAACGTGTATACATACACCCGTTCTTGTACCAATTTCCGTGAGCCAGTTCAGACATGGCCATGCAGCAGCGCTGCCATGAATTTACGTCTAAGAAACAAGGACCCATTGGGAGTAATGTGCATGCGTACGTATAATAATTAGGAGAATGACCGGTCATGTCAGAGGAATTAACCAATAACAGGTAAGAGACTGATTTTTACGAGAGTCGGATTTTCATGTGACACCGGGCATTCACGCAATCACGAAGTGGCTTTATGAGGAAGCGCGAGCAACTGCACTTGTCACCGGTTCCCTCCTTTGGCTACGTAAAGAGAATTTAGGTTTGTGGGAATCCGCGAAATTCGTTCCTTATTTCCTACATACATTGTACATTTCTAAGGGTATTGCTTATACTGTTATTAGGGAAATTTTGAGTAGTCAACCAACATTTACCCCCCTTGCAACTTACCCCCCTAAATTTTATTTCATTTTAAAACTGAACTCAAGACCACAAAAAACAGAATTCCTATTAAACCGGAAAGATTTCCATGCCTATAAGAATGAGCCTTTGGACAGCTATCGACGGTTTGGAGAATCAAGTCATAGCTTGGGTATAACTGAAGGGTACTCACGTGCACCACATCAATGTGCAAGTCAGATGGAGGTACGCTGGGCGGCCGGTCGCTGCGCCGGCCTACACTGACCACGCTCCCGTCCACACTCTCGGCACTCTCCGACTTGACCGAGCCTGGCTGCTGGTCCCTGGTCTGCCCCTCCCCGGCCCCACCCGGAGTGCGGTCATGCCTGTCCCCACCACGCTGCTTCTTGGTAACGTGGGCGTCAGGGCCGTGCACCGTCTTGACGTGCTTGCGCAGCGAGCTGGGATCCGTGTAGCGCTTGGTGCAACCTGGGATCTTACAGACGTATGGTTTCTGCAAACGGAGTCGGACATAAAAAGAGAAAGAGGGTATGAGCTTCAATTTGGACCAAGAGAGGGCGCAATTTTCTTGGCAGCAGAGGCTCCTCGGTTGGAACTGAACTTTGCTGGTTTACAAGCAACTACGAAATGCACCTGTTTCGGTTATATCGTTACCAACAAAATAAACATTCCTGACCAATATGGCTCTTTCAACTAATGAGGGGTGCTTCTGCTCAAGGCGGATTGAATCAGTTGTTTCCGAAGACTCTCCCTGAAATGGAATACGCTCTTTCATATAAAACGTTTGAAACATGCGGCAATGTGGAAGAAGCTCTAAATGAGCTGATCAGTGTTTTCAATCATTTCTCCTCCACCAAAACTAACTGTGACTGATACACCGACTATCATAACCAAACAATCTTTCAACAGTCAGAAATCTGAACGTAATCCTTCCAATGTCACTACATCTTGTTCTGTACTGAATTCCACACTGATCTTGGTGAGGTAAAGACAACCACGGCCCGGGCAAATACTTACAGCATTGGAATGTGTTCGGTTTTGGTGCTTAGCTCTGTCCGAAGCGTTGGAGAAGGCCTTGGTGCATCCTTGGAACTCACAGACGTAGGGCCTCTCTCCGGTGTGGGAGCGCAAGTGAGTCTTGAGGTTCTCCAGCCGAGAGTAGGCCTTCTTGCAACCCTCAAACTATCAGGAAACAGAACTCTTAAAGACTCATTCATTGCTCGATGAATCACAGAAGACGAATCTCAGAAGCTTCGCCCATAGCAGCAAGCAGCATTTGCTCTCTGACTGTACTAACATGCCAACATTTTTTGGAGGATGCAGGCTTACTGTTCAAAGTTTTTCCACTAAACCGCGATCATAAATTTAATTTTCTAATAAAAGCAAAAATCTGTTTTAAAAAGCTTTTGTGCTGGCAGGTATCACAAGGGTGCTCAGAGTAGCTCTGTGGGATGAAGGTATCTTCAGAATCAAGTGTGTTTGTCGATACAGCTTCTGCACTTGAGTTTTTGTGCCGGCACATGTGACAGACAGAAGCAGATTACTGAGAAACTGTCTAGCATTTGACAGGAACCTGATCTACCAAGGTGTGAGCTCACCGTGCACTGATGTGGCTTCTCGCCGGTGTGTCGTCTCATGTGCACCACCAGCATGTACTGGGCCTTGAAGGGCTTCTCCTCCCGGATGCAACCCCGCCACCGGCAGACAAACTCCTTCCTCTCGTTGTGGATGTGGTCGTTCAGGATGTGCTGTGGACAGAAGAGAAAATGAGAACAGCCCCATCAGTCAAAATCTGCGAGAGTTGCGTCTTGTCAAAGTAACCAGGACAAAACTGATCAACAGGTCCAGCAGAAACTTGACAGACTTATCAAATAATTTCAAGGATGCAAGAGTGACGTAAGCAGTACAGGATTACAATTTTGAAAATTTCTTTAAGAATAAGCAGAAATACTGGCATTAGGGCAAAACTGTGAAGAACTGAACTGCAAGTAAAAACTTGAAGCAGCAGACAGTATTTCTGGAAATTCGTTATTTTGGTTTTCAAAACAATGGTTACATCTCGCTTTGCTACTTTCTCAGGCCCGTCTCAGGTGGGGGGAGGGGCACGGTTGCCCCCCCCCCACATCAAAATTATCACCCCTAGTGCCCAGAGCAAGTGACGGGGCTGTACTTTCTTCGATCTCCGACTTCAAATCTTATTTTATTGAAGCAATTCCAAATCTTGATACATGCGATTAAAGGAACCTTACAGTGCCGTCAACCCACACATACCTGCACCAGTTGATCCAATGTATCGTATCTCGCTTGACAGTCGTTCCACTCACAGTCCGTCACCACGGGCACATCCTCTTCAATCAGCCCCTTGGTTCCGTCCTCACTGCCAATCCCCACCCCCTTACCATGCCTCTCCGCCCCTACCCGGTGCCCATCAGGCGACATCTTCTTGGCGTCCACATGACAGGTGGACGAGACCACATTCGGGGAGGCGTCCTGTCTCCGGTTTCGGTCGGCAGGGTCCAGGCTGCTGGTTACTAGGTCATTGTTGTTGGGCTCCAGGAACTTCTGGGGACTATGCCCCTCCTGAAAGAGGAGAAGAAAATCCACTTGCTTCCTCAGAACATCGGATACTATGAAACTAGACGACTAAATCAACTAAAAATTTGGTCTTCACTTTCTCTGATGTTGTAATAACAATCCCTATACTGATGTTTAATTTTTTTTTTCTTGTGCTCGACCCAAACACTCGTAACTGTGCTTTGAGTAACAATTTCCAAACTCACACTCGTGACTACCTGATTATACAACACTCACGTGAGTTGCATCTGTGTTATTCTCAACTGCAGGCCTGCTGCTGTGCTTGGCTAGGATGTCGGTAGTCATTGGAGGCACCATGGTCTCCTCATTGGTGTTACTGGAAGGGTGAGCCCGGGCCAGCAGCGTTGCCATTGCTGGGTGATGCTGGACTGCCCCTGATGGGGGCGGGATGGCTGATGGCATGAACGGGTTCCCGAGCCCGGTCCTGTAGGGTGGGAGATGGAAACTTTGGTCAGCGATGCAACTCCTGTAAATGATGCAAAAAGTTATTAAACTATTCTGTTCCGTGACAATTCATAATTCAAACAATCCTGTTCAGTGATAACTGAAATTTAGGAACTTTAAGAGGTAAAACAGTTAACTGTAATGCCAAATCTGAGCTGATTCAGTGCCAGTTTTGTCAAAGGGACTATCATTTTTCACTCCAGGCCCAGTGAATGTTAAAGACCCAAAAGACTGGTCTCCGCCCAGAGAAATAAGACATGCAGAACATTGGCTGACTTGAGGACACTGTCTTGGATTCTTTGTACCTGCTATCAAAGTTCCACATTCTTGGTACAATAAGGTTAGCACCTCTCAAACTTTGAAACCTCACATGGTAAAATGAGGGCTCATTAATGGCGAACACTGCAACAAATTTGCTTTTGAAAGAGTTATTTCAAAGAGGTTCAAGTAGGATAATTCTCCTGATGTAAAGGTACACTAGTTAGACATTATGGCTATTGGTCGGATGTGAGGGAGCTCTTTTATCAATTGATTGATTAATTTAAACACCACAAGAAACAGATGATCCAGCAGTCTTCAATTTTTTATCAGTCGTCTGAGAGGCCTTGCCTTTGTCTCATCAGCTGTTGCTGGAGTTGTTGCAGGTGGGCTATTGGCGTGGCAGAGGGGTGCCAGCTCAGTGGACTCACAGCCCCCGCAGACAGATGGCCGTAGGACCCACTGGCACTGGAAGAGCTGCGCGAACTGTTGATGTAGGCCACCAGGGAGTTGGGGGAGGTGCGGATCATGGCGTTGATGTCCAGGCACTCACCAGAGAGAGGTGAGATGGAGAGCGCTCTCTTGCGGCTGCGGCGGTCGGTGGGCCGCGGGGTGGAAAATCGGGAGCCTGGGGGGGGGGAGGGGGAATGCAAAGTAAATTTGATGAACTGAATTTCATGCATGCTGGCTTGCATGCAATGAGCACACAAACAAAAAGTATACAGCGTTGGCTGATCTGTCTTGGAAAAACAGGCATTTTGCAAAAATGATATATTTTCACAAATATGGTGTCAGAATGACCGCAAGATATGACTGAAAAAAAACTGAAGACCAGGTGCAGGAAAGAAATGCCATGAGATAACACTGGAGAAAAGCCTGGTGGGAGGGGGGTTCTTTTCTTACGAGAAAGCACTTTACCTTCAATGGATCCCACATCCAGTGCTGGGTGCTCGATGCTCCCCGCTGTACTGGGTGGAGCACTGAGGAACTCCGGGGCGATGAGACTGTGCTGGCTGAGATGGGTGTGGTAGGGCATAGCGGTGGGATGGCTGGGAGGTATGGCACCCTCACCTGAACAATAGGCAAAACCAAATCAACGGGGAAAAAAAGAACACAGCAAAGACGGCAAAGTTACAGATGCTAGCATGAACTTTATCAAGGGTCTGGAACAGTACAGAGCAGAAAACTGCTGTGGGGGTGGTTTTTTTTAAAGAAAACTGTGCCTTTTTTTTTAATTGAAGTCGAGATGAAAGAAGCAAGATTCAAGCCTGCGTGCTCCACAATACCATGGATGGGGTGGGTGGGAGAGCCAGGTGTTTAGGACAGGTTGGGCTTGGAAAACCTAAGAGAACAAACTCGTGTCGTCTCCTCGCTTATTTCTTGGATGCCTTTGGAATGTAAATTAAGTTATCAGCTTAGCTTGAGTAATAAGTAAACTGTGAAATGTTGTTACGGGATTACCAAAGTAGGGACTTGATTTTGAAGTAGCAAAAATGGAAATATTTTCTGTTCAGTTTAAAAAACCAATGAGGCAAACGGGTAAGCTGATCTGCCAAGCCCATGTCCATGCTCAACTCAGACATTCACAGATGTTCTCAACATCATGCAGCATGCTCCCTCACAAAAAAATCTATTCAGCATACAGGGGTCACCTCTGCAATAACCTCCGACCTCTGGTTTCACCCGGGACAAGAATTCAACTTGGCCCAAGGGGGCCTTGTCGTCTACTCTTAGCTGTTCCCGCTATCAGCTTTACAACAACACCAAAAAAACACACACCAAATGTCAGATGTTATCGGGCGAGCATCGTAAGTTTCCAATATGTCTGGAAGCCAAGATCCTGACACAGGGAAAATATGCCATCAATGCAGATGGTCGTTGGCTACTGTGTCTTCTGATCAAACGTTCATTGTAATATAATGTTGACTAGCTTCTGTGTCTTTCTTCATAGGTTTCCTCTAACGAAGCACATGCAAAGCAATAATCATCAAGTTACTCCAGAATTATGCTGCATTCAGAAATTAACTACTGCAATGAATGTAACTGGCGATAATGCAACCTCGGCTGACACCCAAAACCCAAACCGGGTGTCTCCCGATGCAGAGACAGATATATGCCGGCCGAAATTTTCAGCTCTAAGTAAACCTCCTCGCTGTATCACGGTCCGGTAATCTTAACTTTCCGAGCATTCTGTGGCAAACAAGCCTATTAATTCCTCCAAACTACACCAATCTGTCCGACACCACTGGCACATTCTCCTTAGTAATGGAACATCTCAGCAATCAAATCTCTTGTAACGTGATGGTTGGCCTATGTACCATCGTCATCCTATACCCCGTGCAATCGCAACAAACAGCTCATGACTGTAGATATCTGAAGAGGGGAAAGTCACAACATTTCGAAAGGCGATCTGGACAAACAGCCTTGAATATTGAGAACAGTTCAGTCCATAAAAGACTGAAGTTGAAGTTGCCAAAATTACTTATTGTTTCCCGTGCATTATTTTCACACGATAAAAAGGTAGTAAACCGAGTACTGTAGGTGCACAGCTGTGTTGGGAAAATTTAAATAGAACCAATATCATGACTGAAAAAAATAATTGGACAGAAAAGCTAATAAATACCCGTTCAACACATCAAAGAAGAGATTCATAGCGAAAGGTCTGTTTCCAGTCTGACTGAAGTCTTAAACAAAGTGAGGATGAGCACAGGCTTCGTCTCAGTGTGACGTTTTTGACTTTGACTCACCATAGGAGCCGCTGGGGCTGATTCCCCGGGCATGGGACAGGGCTGACATGGCCGGACTCCCCCTAAACTGGTCCACATAGTGCTGCATGTACAGCGGGTAGCTAGCCGAGTCAGCTGATGATCCCCGCTGGGGGGTGAGACGTATCAACGAGACATCGGACAGAGAGGGACTGCCTCCGGAAGTATGCCTGAGAAGCGGGGAGAGATGATGGATCATAACCAATAGTGTGGCTTGGCAAACTTTCAAGTACTTCTTACAAACACATATTCTGACCTAACCTGGGCAGTTAGCACAGCGCATGATACACACCACGAAGGCTAAGATCATCGGGTGTAAATTTAATCAATGAAGGTCTGAAGTTTGCTTTTGGCCAAGAGTCATATGAAATGTCTGATGTCACTTCAAGCAAAAAAAATTTGTGGGTTCAAATGCTGCACGAGCAAGCCTGTAGAAATTTTCTGGCAGTATACACTGGACTCAGAAAAATCAAATCAAAAGCATTTTTTCTACTGATGGGAAAATGACCTTCGCCCAAACGCCATGAATATTCATCAGATACATGTACGACTCCTAAAGACAGCATTATGCAAATACAGCTATAAATCGTGGATTATTAGGATGCAAGTTGCTTTAGGAGTTGTACTGAGTGAACTAACCCATGTAAGGGGTGGTGAATAGGACTGTCAAAGTGATATCGTCCTTCGTGGGTTCTCGAATCCACAGGGATGGGAGGGTGGAAACCTAGACGCCCATCCATGGCATGCACTGGGAAGGAACAGATGGAAAAATTAATCAGGATTAACACTTAAGTCTCCATGATGACGTTCGTAAAAACAAAACATTGAAAACTACTGGCCTACCATGAAAAATATTAACCGCTTTATGCCGGAAATGTTGGCACAATTCTGACAAATATTTTGGCTTACTGATGAACGTTTCAAGGACCAAGAACACTTTTTTCAATTTTCAAATTCCTCCAAATAAACTGCATTAATTTTAAAGAGTGCATTAGTTTTTTTTTTGAACTGCAGAATATTTACATAGGGAGATTTAAAATTTTAAATATGCAAGTCAACATTATATGGCTTCCACCAAAAGACCTTTTTAAAAAAAATAATCACCCTGACTGGCATGGATTTTCTGGCATTATCTGTTTATAAAACAATATCGAAGATCTCAGAAGTATATGTCCACAAGCTTGCCTTTGTGCGAACCATAGTATTAGTCATAGCAGTCTTTGATGAGATTTGAGAATCGGTGCCATTTGGAAGATGTCCTTCGTCACTTGCCCATTTTGGCAGTTGGATGGTTAAGGTCACAAGCCCACAACCTTAAACTTAGGAATACTTCCTGGAATGTGGTCTTTGTTTTTCAATGGGATCAGCTACGGTGATTTATAGCTAGAATTTTATGGTTTTGTTAGAGCTGCTTGCCCGGCTCTTCATTTTTGTAAGAAGAAAAATTATTGAAAACAATCATTTAAAATACTTTGCTGAAATCAGTAAGCAATGCAAACACAACTTCTAAGTTGAAGTTTTTCACAGTTGGGTAAGATCAAATCTATGATTATCAGAGATACTGAGAGTCTGTCAATGACAGCTCTCTGGTTGGCTTATTGATCACCTGATAAATAACTGATTCCAAAGTCCTAGTAAATGAATATGCTTGATTGTTGGTTGTTCAAGCAGTGAAGTGGTTAAGTACACCACTTTTGGCACACACGATTCTCCAGCCCTGCAAAAATCAATACACGTACACCTGTATGAGCTTCTACTTCAAGCCAACATTCTTTAATACACCTGTCGATTGTCATCCCCGCCCCAGGGGACCCGGGACTTTCGAAAATGTAGCGGGGACGTACCCCGGGATGCCCCCAAAAAAGGTGCCCCACTGGCCGGGACGATAGCAGGGACTTGGCCGGGGTTGTACAATTGCTGCCCCGCTGGGCCGGAACGATAGCGGGGCTTGGCCTGGGTTGCACAATGGCTGGCTTCGGGATGATAGCAGGGACTTGGCCAGGGTTGTACAATTGCTGCCCCGCTGGCCCGGGACGATACCGGGGCTTGGCCCGGGTTGCACAATGGCTGGCTTCGGGATGATAGCAGGGACTTGGCCGGGGTTGTACAATTTGTTACACCGTCTATCGGTAAAATTTTATAGCACTGAGCTTTGATATAAAATACAAAGTGTTTCCCCTACCTTGACAGAGGAAAACCAGACAAAGATGATGTCTTATTTTGGGATCAGAGCCCGCAAAATATAGACCTTTCTTTTTTTACAAACACTGCCGCTACTTTCTTTGGACTGCCAAATGATTAAAACATGGCGTAAACAATTGTGGTAATTTATCCTTCAACCAAGTAGCTCTGGTCACGTGTATTTTGGCGATATATTTCAAATCATTGGTTATCTTGATCAATCTTCAATAAACGAATGAAGTGTTGAGGACTGAGGAAGAATACGCTAAAATATATCTCACTGATAACTGTCCCTACTTTTATTGGGCTGGCACGGGTGATGGCCTCATGTACATAAACGACCATTTCAACTGGTCAATTAGTCTCCACACCGCATGTAACAAATTTTGCTACTGGATGAATTTCCATAATTATTTCTGAGACCTCCGCAAGGGAAGAGTACCCAGTATAGCGATTATGGTTGTCGGCCCCCCTGATTCCGGTGCTTCAGATATGCGGACGAATGTTTCGCCAAAGTTTGGTAAAATTAAAGCAGCTGCCCCTTGCTTTGCTTTATTTCGGAGATATTTTACCAGTACCTGTAGTTACGGCAGGCCAAGTCGATTGTTGTCTTAGTAGTGACCCAGAAGAGTAGGGGACTATTATTTATTTTCAGTCATGCGGTTGTTGCGTCACAAGCCCTGCATGCTAGGGACGGTGCGGGGATTGGTCACAACGCTCCGCACGCCGGACCCAGGATTGCGCGGGGGTTACCACAATGGTGCCCGGCATGCTGGGGCCGGGGAATGCAAAAAAAGGCGCCCTGCCCTGGTCGGGCAAATGACGGGGACTATCATGCTGGCCCTGTTTTATCTTCCCTGCTAAGCCCCCCCCCCACGTCCCGGTTCACCTGGGGCCGGGATTACAATTGACAGGTGCTTAAGTCCCACAAGATGTGTCATTTTGACTCCATCTTCTACTAGTTACAAGTAACAGTACATACCTTGCATGCAGGCTCCATACAGTTCCATGGTCATGTTAACAGTTCACAAAAAGTTAGTTTGACAATTGCGTCCTCGTGAACCGACAGTGGTATTCAGTATAAGTACACTCAGTGAGAGATGATGATCACCACATTGGATGGCCAAGATATGTCAGGGTCAAACTTTGAGAATCAAAGTACAAAATCTGTACTAATTCCTATCCAGTCCTTTGACTTATTGGAATTGTTAAAAAAAGGAGAGCTCAAAGTCTACCTGAAGTACAATGTTTGAAGGGCTGTGGGTGGAATAAACTGGTACGATACCCGTACGACAAAGAAAAAAAATGTGAAACTGGACTTTAAAATTAGAGTATGAACCTGCAATTTTCCTAAGAGCTTTATTTATAGTTTGGGGAGGCAGGTACTGGGTTGGCGGTGTGATGTCAGATCTGAATTATTTTCATTCATCAGCTGTCTGACTTGCAGAGTTTGCCATGGCGTTCAGATTGAAAAAAAAAAAACTTTCTTGGTGCCAAAAAGTAAAAGAGCAATTCAAGGGTGGCATCTGTCTTTGTGGTTCTTGGTTTCCGTAGCATCGTATAAATGGTACAAGAGCTGCACAAGCGCAAGTCTAGGACCAGTCTGCATGTGGCTCCAAATCAAACTACTTTTCATCAACTCTGCTTTATATTAATCATTAACGGACAACTCAACCAAAACTGCAACAAGGCAACTGCAAACATAGTTAAAAAACATTCACTGACATTGTTTATAGCCTTACCATAACGGGGGTCCAAGGCTGCCCATCCATTGGTGGGGTCAATGAGGTAGGGTGGTGAGTGGTGGTGGTGGTGATGGTGGTGCAAGGCCTGGTGGTGATAGTGGTGGGGATGGACTGAGGGGGCCAGGGGAAAAGGGCGCAGGCTGGCCAGGTATTTGGCTCGCTGGCTGTCCCGCTGGTGGTGGTCCTCATCGGTACTGGAGGCAGGCTCCTCGCAGACCGTGCTCAGAGTGCCGCGGCCGGGGGTATCGCTGCTGCCTTGCTGGCTGTCCTGCTTCACTTGATCTTTGTCTGAAAATGCGAAAGTTTACAACATGGGGCTGGAATGACATTGACGTTTTCTTGGAAGTCATAACTCAGGGTGTCTGTTCTCAACAAATGACATCACTGCCCTGCAACATGCAAGTTTACAGTCGATAACTAGAGCTAGTGTGCTTCAGGAAGGAAGGATATATCAGTCGTGAACAGCTTTTGGAAATTTTGAAGGTGCAGATCAGATTCAATTTTTCTGTCGCTGTACATGTGAGTGGTGGGGACACTGCAGTAAAAGTGTCAGCGAATCGGTCTATCAATAGTACATATACCATACTCGTACTGACCACCAGGTGACCAATGGCCAAATTCTACAAAGACATTTTATGACATTAGGTCCAGAGATATCATCGACCAAGTTTGACAATTAATGGGCCAAGCTTGTGGAAGAAGAAGGAATTTGTAATGTTGAATAAAATGACCACTAGTGACCACTGGCCAAATTCTGTGAACATCTTTTACGAGGTTTTGCCAGACATACCACTGACCAAGTTTGACAATAACTGGACTGAGGTTGTGGAAGAAGCAGCGTTTTGTCATTTTGAAGAAAATGACTACAAGTGACCACTGGCCAAACATGCTAGTCACTACACATGAGACTCTGGCCAAGTTAGATTCTGTCCAAATTTGGCTGCAACCATTGAAATAATGCCGAAGATACTGGAGAAAGAAAAAAGTCAACGATTATAGTTTATCTGTGTGCTTTGCACAGCTGATATTACAATCCCAGGATGTGAACCATATATCATTCTTGAACAATACCGAATAACAGTTTTGTTAACTGCTGTTATGATTTTATCACAAGACACAGGCCCCAACCATGAATTTTTTTCCTGAAAAACACCGTTTTTTGTAAAGAAAAGACGAATCGGCCACAAATTAAGCATTCTCTGTTAAGTACAACTAAGGTACATGTACCTCTCACTTTGAGTTCATCTTTCGTCTACACTAGATTTCATTTACACATTTCATCAAGACTAAGGGATCTACATGTACAAGTTTGGAAGTTAACATAAAAAAATCAACTGAATCTGGTACGCTTGTAATGGGCTTAGTTTGTGTACCCAGCCACATGCTTGTGGCGTGTAACAAAGTCACTTGCAGTGCCTTTCTGAGGAGGGCGTAAAAAAAAATTTAAAACAATCAATCTGGAATCAAAGTTCAACTTGACTCCGGCTTCTGAACCTGAATGATACAAAACCAAATCTCACAACCAGGACGCAGTCGGCACACTTATCACTCAACCAGCGGAAGGTTATCAGCGTAAGGCAACTGTATTGCTGGAATCATATCTTATTTTGGAAACTTGTCAAACGGAAGGACAGAGGTGGATTAAAGGTCTAGCACTATGGACTTAAATTTTATTTTTAATATTTTTTAATCCATTAATGACACTTGTACACATATTTACTATGATGTCTGTGTTTCATTATTCACACATCAAACTTTTATCATCTAGGCCTACATTTGTAATTTATTCAAAGATTTTGTGAGTCAATGTCAAATTTCTATCAAAAAATCTACAAAAAGCTGTTTTTAATTCATTATTTTCCTCTCTTAGAAGATCATGTACATGTACAAACATACAATGTGAGATACATAAAACCCTTTTTCAAACCTAAGAAGAACTGGTATTGGGACTATAGTCCGAATTTCTGAATAATTCCCCCCCCCCAAAAAAAATCCATTCTCCTTATTCAAATTTCAAACCTGAGAGTCTGAAAATAAATGGAAATAATCCACTCCAGACAAGCCTTTTCTCAAGCAAAAGAATTTTTAAGTTTGTTAAAATTCTGAGAAATAATTTCATGTAGACACCTGACATTTTTCGCCACTCTTTCACCACCCAAAAGTGGACCCGTTTTGACCACGATGAACACAATGATATAAAGGATCAGGCATGCAACTCTTTCATCTGCAAACATGAGGAAAATTTGGCAACCAGACTGCAAGCGCGGAGTGCGAAGTACAGACGCCAAAATTTGAAATTCAAAGGAGGCTTTTTAATGAAAACGCCCATGCACACTGTGCCACATCACGCGCACAGCACTATGTGATGCAGGATTTTTTCACAGTGGTGAGTGGCTTCACTGGAACTTAGAAACAAGATTACTAAATTCAAATCTAAAGCAGCTTTGTTAACGTTCAACTACATGTAAACTACGTGTACTCGCACTTTAAAATGTTCAGTTTTTCTTAACACTATGGAGAACATTACTTAAGTTATGACTATAATTTGGCTTTCTTCGACTTAAATGTCCAGACAGAGGCTAGAGTCCAAACATGAGAGAACTTGAAGTGGTTCTTCAAGTTGCAATAAAAACCTCTACAGAACTGGAAGTCCAGCACAGCCCTATAGACATTTCTTTGTCTGTTTTCAATGAGCAGACCACAAGGAATCAGTGGCCCCGTAAGTGACCGCAACCACAACATATTCCAAGAAAGTTCCTGTGAAAAGATCAGCAGAAAAGAGTCTTCAGGGAGGGGGGTGGAACTCATGGTACCCAAAGTTAATCATTAATCATGCCCAGAACCAGACTGGACTACCCTTATTATAATTTCCCACTAGTCAGGCTCCTCCTCTGATTTGTTGGGAAGATGAAAGTCATCAGCGATATATGAAAGTCAACAACCTCATTATTTACATGTAGTATGGTTCTGTGAGAGTACAGGGAGCATTTCCATTCAATTGTTCATAAGTAAACTGTGCAGAGATAAGACAATGTAAGATGGAGCTTATTTGCTTTGTGGTGTGAGCTGTCATTAAGCTGCCATGTGACTAACTCATGACCGACGACAAGTTGTGGTACTTCACGTGGCATAAGGCATGCACAGTGTCTTTTCGCATCGACCGAGGTCAACCTCAGAGTGTGCAATGTTCACTGATATTACCCACATGACAAGGCTAGCTCATTTGCTAGACAAATGGCACACACTAAACAGTGAAAAAATGCAACCTAGAAAAGGGATTATCCCAATCATGTACCAGTTTGACACATTGGCTCCAACATTTGGGGAGGTATTTCTAATTTAGGGTTCTGTCCTAGAATTCTAAAACAGCAGAAACTCCTTCAATCTTCATCAATGCTATTGCCAAGCAATCCTGATCTTTAATTCAAATCTAACCCTCAACAAATCACACAAGTGGGCATCATGCATCATGTGCGCCTGGTCTCTAAGGCATTGTCTCCATCCATTCACTTCCAATCATCCTTTACACCTCTAACATAGGGCAGCTATCTTGCTATGTTACCATCTGAAGCTATGTAACCAAACCAAACTGAGGCTGGAAGGAAAAAAAGGCTGTTCCCTTTTATCAAATGTGAAGTTGTATTACTTTTGACAGTGGGTCAACAGGGAACAAGACAAACATGGAAGCATCATGAAGAAGGTCTAAAGCCGTGTTTGCACTGGATCATTTTTTTCAAACTTACCAAGATGACGGTTACTTTTCCCATTTTACGTCCAGTGTGGACACCCCAGGAATTTTTCATCTTGGTTAATTTTACTGAGCGGCGTGGTAATGTTTACCAGCCAACTTCTGCCCAGGAAGAATTTAACCAGACACTTTTCCCGTGATGGAAAGTCCAGTGGGGTCAGCCCGAGTCGCTAAAAGCAAAGTGGCCAGTAGAGCATACATCTGGCCCAAGCACAGGGAAACAACGCATGCACGTTGCACACTTCGCCGCGGTATGGCATGAGGCGAATATTTCCAGTAAATTGTTTCCTTTTGTGGTCGCAATCATGGCAGAAATTGTTATGGACACTGCTGGAAGATTAACTGGTGTTAAGGAGTGCACGAATTCCAGATGATAATGATGACGGTAACGTTGTGTCTAGGGACAGAAAGGCAGAAAGGTTACGCAAAGCGCTCTCATAAGTCATTGCATTGCCGGCTTGGTTACTTTTCCCACGATCTTGGTAAAATTTTCTCGTGTGGGAAGTCCAAGTGCAGAGAGTGGTCACATTTGATCGCTTTTTAACGTTAGGCCGGGTTTAACCCATGGGAAAAAAATTTGTCCAGTGCGAACACAGCTCAATTGGGCCCAGGGCCAGCTTAGGAGGTTGGCTTATCTCCAAACGTGGCCATCTGTTTCTTCCATTGAAGCTCTTGGGTGAAAGTCTCACCAGACAACTGGTATAAGGCCCTGGGGAATATGCTCACATGCCAGACTGGGACAAGTCACCACTACTCCTTACTAAGTTGCTCCCACAAAGACCTGATAAAATTCAAAGAAATCAGCTTTATCCTCAGGGGTGTGCTGAGAACAATGGAGGAGGGATGTGTCACACGGGCACAACTGAGGCAGAGGAAGGGCACTGCACACTTTCTGGGATGAGAATATCTTTCCCAAACTCCACTGTACATGTAAATGTAACCTATACAGTTTGACACACAGAAATGCCAAAAACAAATTTCTTTTTGGTACCATTTCCCTTGATCAAACCATAGCATTCAGAGATCAGAAAACCTGATCATGAACCGTTTCACTCCACATAAATCCAAGTGATCAAACTACACAACAGTCTTAAACTTTTGATACTAACAATACTGCATACTTTTGGAGTAAGTTGACCGGTGGAATTAACCCTTCAGGCTGATAAAAAAAACCTACGTGCAAGGAGAGCGTCTGTATCTGGATGAATACTTGAGCACCACTCAGAATGGTACGGGGTTGCTCATTCCAACTGCACATGACTCTGCGACAGTTTTAAAATCTCTAATGTCACCTATCGAGGTGATCTGTTCTGGCAAGTCCTGTTCTGAGTACATGGATCTCAGCATTTTTATTAGTTTCAACTCCAGTCTACTATGTACATGTACTTATACCAAATGCAGACCAATGCTGTCATAAGTTCTTGGTCTACCAACACTAGCTGATGCACATGTTCTGTACCAGCAGTTCTGGTAATCTCGGGGTCTGTGGTTCACCATTCTGCCCCACCAGACTAGAAAGGCCTCTTGTTCCTTGAGTTGTATAGGTCAACAGTAACAGGCCTCATGATTGAGCCACTCCAAGTTGTTAAATAAAGCCAGTGGTGTTGCCTTACAGCCTGCCTTAGATGGCATGTGGGGGGGGGCCCTTGATTATTTACAAATGCAGTATGGGATTATACATGTAGGTGTTAACCTGACAGGGAACAGACTGCTGGCATTGGTGCTCTTTTCATCCAAGGATGAATAATGGGCAAATTACATGTATTAGTGTGGTTGGAATGCAAGGGCTAGCATTACCAGTCCCATAGGCATCATATAGCTGGTACACGTACAAGGTTGTCCTGGCCACTGGCTAAAATACATGTACTTCTGAATGCAAAAGTGCAGAAATGGGCTACTGGTACTACAACACACGCACATGTAATGAGCCAGCCTCTTTTAAAGAACAAATGTCAAATGGTACCAGGGGAAACAAAACACAGACTAAATGTATTTGGCTCCTAACTTTTATCACTGAAACCGCACAATAAATTTCACACCCGTCTGAAATGGACATTTCAATCGAGTAAAAGGGAGACAGGTTTCTGACTAATGCTGCCAATGTAAAACTTTCTTCAATGCTTGACATATGAAACCTCCAATTCGACAAAAATATGTCACATTTCCTGTTTATTTGTTGGTTTCCCACATAGGTGATTGGTTAACTTGATCACAGTTGGTGAAGTTGGCAGATTCGCCAAAGTGTCAACCCCAAACAAACAGGTAAAGCATCAAACTCGATGAATTCCACAAAAAGCTATGACTCCAAATACAGAAGTTCACTACATGTACTTACGAGATCAAACAGAAATTGGCCCTGCTGTTGAATCTTACTAGACTCTGTTGCTGGTTTGAAATTGAAACTAAACTGCGATACAGTACAGCTTACTCTAGAGAGTTCCGATGGCAAATGTATATTATCCTGAACATGACGAAACTCCTCCACGAATCACACCTTTCCTCAAATGAAAATGATGCTGGCTAACCACATCCCAGGAGAACAAATGAACGCAGAACTATATAATCCTTTCCACTGATCTTACAGCAGTTTCCTTGCTCTGTGCTCTGACGTCAATTTTTTTTTAAAACAGATCCCCTCAAAGTGAAAGAGTGTTGAACATCTTTCCTGACAATGTGACATCCAACATTGTCCACGGCAATAATCCAGCACTGACAACAATTATATTTCAATCCAGGAATGATGACTCCATGGTGATGGAAGGATGACTGGTCCTTCTTTCAATATTGCCGACAGAAATTGACCGGGATGGTTTGCATTATTAGTCCACAAAAGGCAGGATAATCAGCTCAGCACCTCTGTCCATCCGATTCCGGGCAGCAGCCTGAGAGAGGAGCAGGAAGAATGTCGGGCCCTCATTGCTTAACCAGGCAACACGTCGTCGGTGCCCATTGAATGACTTGAGGCCACTCTCCAAGATGAGCAGGAAATCCATTGTCTGTCCCAAGATCAATTTCTATCATGTGGGCGGAGGTGCAACCGCACTGGTCCCAGCCACCTAAGTTATTTACCAAGTTGTTTACCGGGTCTTTGCTTTTGTGAAGAAGCAACTGGGGATGTTACGCTCCCCCAACTATTTAAAAAACAGCCGGGGACTCTCGCAAAGGCCCACACACAAACAAACACTTGGGTGGTCTCTGCCTTGATTCTAACCTGGGGTTAGGGCTGGAAAATGAATGAGGTGACCTCTGACCCATAATCTCTCACCTCATTCCTAACACTGGAGTGAAACTGGAGAAATTTTTTCCTCTCACTGAAAACCTCCTTGGTTTGGATATTGGATGAAACATCGTCCAAACCAATCTCATAAATGTGTCACTCCTTGGCTGTGTATGTAAAACCCAAATGAGGCTATCAGCAGGAGTAAACAGAGAATAACTTTACAACAAATACTCCTGACTTCTCTTCTGTTGACAGTTAAAGTGGTTGTACTTTAGATTACAGGAACAGAAGCAGTTGGTGAAGTGGCTTGAAACTGGGTCAGAACTCTCTCAATAAACAAAATTTACACAGGATTATGAACCAAATATACATGTACATACAGAACATAATAATATGATCAAGACAAACGACATCTGTCTAATTCAAATGTGATCAGCTCCAACGCCTGACATGCACACCGGTGTAAAAAGGATTAAAAAAGCACAACATACAGGCCTACAATGTATGAATCTAAAGTCAGCACAAAGTACATGTACATGTAGTTTGCCAAGACACAACTGCTCTATTTGCTGCGTTTGCTATTCTTGTAATTTCAAGAAATTTTTTGTTCCATGTACATGTATATGTATGTGATTCAGAAACCACAAAAATCGGAAAACAATGGCCCTCTCACACCGTTACCACAAAGGTTGCTGAGCTTCGTGCACTTACATGTACATGTACATGTAGGCCTACATGTATAATTCAAGAGGCTGAAGCTTTTAAAGTCCAGCCTCTCTTTCAACTCACTAAAATGCAAATGACCCATTCAATGCACAAAAACTGGTATGAATGGAACTGTTGAGAACTCACATCTCAACAGTCTTTGTCAAGTCGAGTTACTTCCAAACATGTGACCATGTGAGTTCCAATGGCTTGTTCATCTACATGTAGTTTATAAACCGTTACCTCTGGCTCAATTATGTACCTACTGTTGGTTATTCCAACTGTGGACTGATCAAACATGTTCCAGCAATGAGTCAGAAAAGAGTAATGCAATTTGGAACATTGACTACAGGTAGCAGGAATGGCTCAACAGAACACTAGTAGCCGCATTCCCCCCTCCTCTGTTGAGTCTCCCACTTTAATCCTTTGTGAACTGGAGGGCGAAAGCAGTTAACTCCACTCCAGTCCCCTGGCCTCTCCAAAGAATTTATGAGCTTGTCTCCATTCTGAGTTTAGTCCTGGGCAAACTTGCAAAGGTCCTCTACAAGTTTGCCAAGTGTATTCCAGCAAACAAGGAAGATTGCTGGGCGTATTTGAAGAGCGGCTGCTGGCACTTGATCCAGGACTAATCAAGGAGTGTTAGCAGAAGACTGCCTCAGTCTAATCCAGTAGCGATTGGAATGGGCCAATATGGACAGGGGTAACGATTTGAGAGGCTGAGCCAAGTCAGTAAACATGATCAAGCACCACTGAATATGTAATAAGGAAAGACTGAACAAAATGCAACGATTCAAAACAAATGAGAATATGCTTGAAGTATAACGCTGCCAATAAAGCTTTTCAGGGTTTGAAACAAATGCAGTTTAACAAAAGATTGTTACAGGGAAAGAAAGGCCATGCAGGGAGCGGCAGAGGTAGAGTGTAGATTTTTTTCCGGAATTGGAAGCAAAGTGAGACTGGGTTTTCTATCACTGGAAGCGGGACCTAACACGCTGCTTGTCTTAATGTACCAGCACACCGTACATGTCTACATGCATCCAACGGTCATTATGTTATGCACAATGTCCAGATACAATAAGACACTTCATGCACTTCATTTTCATGCCACACTAAAAAAGCCCACTCAAAATTTTAAGTGCCGTTCAACTGGTCCTATTTCACAAACTCCACAGGTGTTGGGGTAAAAGCTTGTCTACCAAAAAGGGCAGCTAATTTCTCGCCTGAGAAGCTGCCGGTACATGTTGCCTACACCCCCTTCTCCCCTATCCCCTCCCCCCACCAAAAAACAAAAAATAAATTCATGATAGGCTCCAAGAGAGCAGCAGTCGTAAAGTGCTAGATTGAAGCACGTCCGTCACAGCAGCGACTATGACCCAGCCAAGTTTATCAACAGCAGACAAGTGCAAGGGGTCCCAGGCAGGGGGAAAGAAATCTCGGGGATGCCAGAGTGGTGGTGAAGTAGCCGGTTGAATCCCCACCGGATGGCATTAACTTCTTGACCCTGCCATTAGCATCCACTGTTTGTTTCATCTCCCGGGCAAAGATGGTGATAAATGACGAGTGGGATGGATTGCCATGGTGACTGGCCACGAGGGTGCAAAAAATTGGTTACTCAACCACACTCTGAAGAGGTTCACAGATTTGTTTCAATTTTGGACATTCTGACAATGCCAGACACTGACACAAGAGTATTTCTCTCCCCCAGAAAAGCAATAAAGCGGAAAACAATAGTTTGTCACATCATTCAAATCAGCAGTAACTTGCAAGGATCATACAGAAAAAGAGCTGTACTTTTATCTACAAAATGTGGATGACACAACTGACTGGCAAATGAATGACACTAATCCAACACATGAGGGCTCACTTCAATACAAGTGCACGAATGGGTGCCAACTTTTAACGGTGCAAAAGAACACTGCAAAGTCCAATTTCTTTGAGAAGGCCCAGGTGGGGTGGTTACCTAATTGATTGCCCAGATTAACACCCTTGCCTATTCTATGTAAACAAGAGGGAGTTAGGGCCATGAGAACTGGTACCCTGACAAATCTTGAGTACCAGATTACTGCACACTCTTAGGAGCTTGCAGTATCCACTCTGAGCGGGAACAAAAGAAGGGGTGTTTTTAAATGAAAATCCTCTGGTAGGAACTCACTGCATAGACGCGCAAGTTTATGCGCGTTTGCCATGGGGCAGGCTAAATGCGCCAAACGAATTTATTCTGGAATGTATGGTCTTCATGTGCACGCCCAATGCGTGCAAGAATCTGGTTGGAAAAACCTCATACCGATCTGTCTTTCTTTCGCCAGTGAGGGTGCACTTTGACTCAGGGTGGATTAGCAGAAAGCACCGTGTCCAATAATACTCAAACTGACCCTACCTTCAACAGGCCTGAATCTTCCAAGTTCAAAAATGTACTTTTTCGTCACCCTCGGGGGCCAATTAAGGAAACTGTCAAGAATCACTTATTTTGTATAATAGCTGGGTCACTCACGGCATCTACTATTAAAAAGGTTTCAGGAATAGGCCTAGACGGCCCGTGCCTATATAACTTGACTATGGCTAGAGTTGATACACATGCCTACGGAAGCTGCCTGCTAGTGGCTTCATTCATTATCCATAGGCGTGTGTCATTTTAAGCCATAGCCCACTAATTGAGACAGAGCCTGACCACATGAGCTTCTTTGCTACATCTGTGTTCCAAAAAACTCAGGACAAGAATACATTACAGGTTTGCAAAATGAACTCACATGGACTCGCGTAATGAATGGACCGGTACAAAAGGACGAGCACACCACGTGCCGTGCCAAGGCAGATGAGATGGCTGCTCACTTGTCCACCACCAGCTCAGACCAAGTGGCCACATGTACAAATGACCAAAAGGAGGACATACCTTGCTCTTCCGGCGTGTTCCTGGGACTGCTGGTGGTCTTCCTCTTTTTGCTCGTCTCCGCTTCGTGCCGTTTGATTGTGGCCATCATTCCGCCTCATAGAGCCCCTCACCTCAACATTCTACTTCTTGTTGCTACCGTACTTGCATTTCTACATAAAAATTACAAACAAAGAGGTCAAGATGAGAACCAGTTGCTCAGTGGACACATGTGAAGCAGTCTAACAAAAAAATATGAGGGTCCTGCCGGTTAGAATATCATTCTAGATCACCACAGCAACCACACTGTGTTGTCAATCCATCTTACGATAGGAAATGATCAACTGAAGAGTTCATCAGGGATGCCAGTGGGTTCTTAGTCCAGGACCGGAAAAATTATTAGAGCAGGACACCTAGACACAAAATACAAAAATACATGGATAAAATACTGTACCGGTATGTGCACATGAACACCTGACTAATGATTAACAAAGTGGTGCCCTTGAAAGTCTGACCAACAATTGCTTTAGTACAAGCGTCATCGTGGTATAATTCCCGCTAAATCAATATTCTATAAAACATACATGTATGAAACACAACATCCATGACTGTCTTTTATTCCGGAAAGTGTCTGTTGAATTTGAATTTATTTTGCACATGAATTGATTAATTCGAACAATTTTACCCCTTCATCTTCTGTTTTTACAGAGGTAGAAGGCAAACCTTAATGCAATGACCTGTTGCGAAAGTGACATGATCCCCGCATGTTGTTAATGTTATTCTGCCATGTGCACACTTGAGAAGCCACAGAAATACTAGCACAGTAACTACCGTAGTTCCCAACTACCGTAGTACCGGTACTCTGATTACCTTAAGTGAACACAAACTGCATGGGAACCAATGAAGCTAGTTCCTCACAGACAGACTGCATTTTGGCACATATTTCAAGGGACACTGCTTCTAAAGAACCCCATGTTCCACATACACGTACATGTACATGTTTGTGTACGTTTATACCAATACTAGGGAATTGTTATAGAGGTGTATTGTGACATGTGGAGACATTTTAACATGCAGGTGCAGTATTAGGTTCTACATGTACAGGTTAAGAATACTGACATTCTGGCCAAGAAAGTGCCAAAGGCTGGAGAGTTTTTCCCAAAATATGAACAATTCAAAATTCCAACAACTGCCAGAAGTATCCCAGGTTCATGCACTTTCCATACATAACATTCTCCAAAGCAGATATGAGGGTACAAATCAATTGTAGTTGATGCTATTTTCGTGTCTCTTGCTCTACTTGATCCTGTGTATGCAACAGAAATGACTGGAATGTCTGGACCAGGAATGCCAGTACATTCATACCTGTATGAATATTCATAAGAGCCGTTCATAATGCAGCATGATGGCTCACTCTTGTCTAAATCATAAACTTCATAAAGTCATGCTTACAGATGAAAACAAACCCAAATCTGTGTCACATGCAAATGGTCTCTATGTATGTCAGAGGTAGTGTTGAAGAAAAAGTGGCACTCTTAAGTTAAAAACCCATGTGTAGACCAACATGGAAGCCTGGGGTTCATCACAAGAATGCCTCCACAGATGTTACACTGGTCATAACATGTACGTGCCGCCTCCAAGCAGAAAGCTGTTTTTCGACCAAAACACCCTGAACATCCTACTTGACCTCTGACCCCAACACATAGGGATCTCCCCGGGGTAATATTGAGAGTCAGTGAGGAAACAGTGTCTTGACTGTGTTGCCTTGAATTCACCCAAGTCAATACGTGACATGTCTACCATTCCTACCACAACTGTCAAAATGGCACTCCACGAAACTGACGTTGAATCATGGTTGGAATTTGACAATGGGTGGAAAAACAAATGAAACAAAACTCAGTCATTAAAATGATGTGTAGGCCAACTCCTTAAACAAGACTTTAATTCATCTTGAAATGGAGGTTTCAAGACGCATGCTTACTTGATCCTAAAGTCAGTCAATGGATGTTACACAGTAAATGTTGCTTTTCAAAATGGCCCCAAGTTACAGGTACATGTAGTATTGCGACTAACTACTGGTACATCAATGACATTTAACAACTATGGACCAGTTATATTACAATTTCCATATTTTTGAAGCATTTTTAACACTTATACATTTGTCACTTTGTAAAGCTTTGAAGTTTCTGTCTCAGACCCACTGTATTTACACCAAAAGATCTTCAGAACAGTGTAACCAGAGTATTCTGAGCAAGCTGCCTCTTCAAAAAAAAATCCCTCTTATCACAAATAGCTTGGAGGTGAATCACAGTGCCAAGAACAGCTCCAAGATAATATTCTTCCATCTCCAGAGAACAAGTTATGCCCCATGAAGGTTGACCGATATCCCTGGGGGAGAATTGTACCAAGCCTGTGCTCAACCACAGCCCATTAACTACCGGTACCAACAAGCCCTCTCACCCTCCAAGCATTCAAAACTGATAACCTCTTCCCTACCTCTCCCCTTCAGGCTCTTAACTTTGGCTAATACCAGTATTTCTTCCCCACAAACAGAAAAAAAAAAATGTTTATCACACCATCTGGGTCATAATTACCCTTGTTGTGTGTCTTCCAACACCCCATCTCAGGTGGATTAAATTCAAACTGCTTTGGGTGATAATTTGTTGGCACTTTTTTCAAAGAGGTTGAACACCAGTTGATCAGAGGTAATTGGATGTGAAGAGATGGAGAGAACATTTCTCCTTGTTAACACTGATAATCCACTTTACCCTTAAAGCCAGCTTGGATGTAGGCCCTAATGTAAATTAATAAACAACCCTGCATCCCCCAGACTTTAAAGGGGCTCCTGCACTTACTGCTTGACATGGAATTTTCTCAGACTTTTCTTCTCATCAGACTTCTTTCTTTTTTAACTGCACATGTAGGCATATTTATCACTTCTTTATGATTGAAGGACATGATTCTTAATGTTTGAAATAATCACCTTTCCTGAACAGCAAATTTAACCTACACATATGCAAGTCAAGTCTGGTAAGCACAAACAGCGACCTGTTCCTCACTAACTACATGTACCGGGTATAAACAGTAACCCACCCACCCTAACAAGAAAAAAGATCAAGAGGACTGTATTATTACAAGAAAACTTTTATCCAATTTAGCCTGACAGATGGTCCAAACATCCGAGAGAGTAATGCCTTGCCCACGTTCAATTTGGACACACTTGTTGCTGCCACTCATAATCTGATGGTGTAGTGAGATCAGACATTCCGCGACATTGGAAGGGGGTCCAAATTTACAACCAGCGGGCCATGGCAAATACACCACAAATTGCATTTGCGGGCCAGTCCTGCGCACACCCACCGGATTGTTAAGGGGGCTGTGATCAGTCCATCCGGCCACTTGAAATCCATCATTTTATGGGATTCAACCACGGCTCAACACAGGACCTATCAAGTAACAACCTGCATTCATGACCATGGATATGTTCACACGTTGCATAGCTCACTGTCTATATGGAAAAATATATCATATCAGGATATTCTGTTTTTGGTTAGAGATTTACAATGTACCTCTCATTTCCCTCTTCTTGGAAGCAGTCTTGTAATTTCTTCCTTGTTTACAAGTCAATTTAGACTTAACCCTAATCCAACAAGGACATGCATAATTTCAGTGGTCCCTAGGGGGTTAGGGATGCGAATGCCACTGAATGATGGATTCTAGGGAATCAAGGTGGTGCTTTTCCTTCCTACATGGTGTGGGGGCTCTTTCCTTGCCTTCCACCTAGGTTAGCATGTGGATTGGGTTTTCAGTCCCTGCCTGATTCAATGGGTCTTCCCTGGAACATTTTTTTTAACTGGGGTTTTTCTAAAAATGAACATTTCTTCATCGTCTTCTTGATGGGCACTTCATCCTGTCATGGCCACTAAATGGTAGTTGGATGTACAGATATAAATAAATAAAATAAACAAACTTTTGAACAAGTCCACAGGCTGGAATTCTTGTTCTAATGGTAAAACAAAGGTCTCCCTCATTTAAAGGCCCCAAGTACGAGCATTTCTATCACATGTGGGCATTAGCTCCATACACGGGTGCATTAACAAAACTCCACACCAAACAGTGACTTTTTCCAGTGGGTAAACCATGGCCCTTTAACTCCAAAGAGCTCCAGTAACCCGATGCCTGAGCCCATTACACAGGCAACCCTCACCCAGCACACCAGGTAACTGTGTGTACCAGCAGCACCGGTGACCAACACCCTTAAGTCATGCCGCTGCATTACTAGAACCTCTCCCATCAGTGCGCAAATCTAATAAACAGTCCTGCTCTGCATGAGTAACCCACATGAAAGAAATATCTGGCCACAGGCTGGCTCTTTGTTTCCCCGCCCCTGCTGCTCTCCTGGATAGAAGAATCCCCCTCTCCCTCCCTCCCTAGACTTTTTTTTTTTACAGGAGAGGAGGGCAAGAAATAGATCCCAAGAACTACAGCTTCTTCTTTTGTTTTTAGATAGCGGCGGTTTCAATAGTATAGTCTTGGGCCCAAGACGTCAGTGATCAAGAGTAAGTTTCATTATTGTAGAGTGCCCTCGTACAACTGGTTTTGACTTTCCCCTACTGACATCTAGGGTATCTCAAAGAAATGGAGGGGTTGTGGCTATTTTATGTAAATAAGACTGTTGGCATAAACACTATACGAGAGCCTCTGGGTGGCAAGACTGGGGTTTTATTGATGGCACCCTGAAAAATAGAAACATTTCAACAACAAGACAACATTGGAGACGTGGCTAGTACCAGTAAGCACAGCAGCAATGGCTGAAGACGCAATTTAAGAGAATAAGGAGAGGCTTCTCAACATTATGGGACAAAGAGAAGGGGCAATACTACTAGCCTTACCTGCCTGAGGAAATCGTCACTTGAAAAGTAAAGGGGAGAGAAAAATGTTCTGATGGACTGAAACTAAAAAACCAAACCAAAGCAGTGCTCTGGAAAAAGTCACTTTCTGTAACTTTCTGTAAAAAAGATACCCAGGTGCACCGAAATGGACGAGGGCTCAAGTTTTTTTGACGTACATGTACATGTGACTGTGTAGTACGGTCTACAGGTGTACTGCAACCTTGTACGAGGGTACAGAGTTTCCAGGGTAAACACAAAGGAAGAGGACTTTAGGATGAGCTAAGATCAAGATAATGAGATTTTTTCCACATACTTCTTATTCCAACTGCTTTGTCATGTGCCCTGTTAACAATAGCAGATATCAAAAAATGTGTTGTACCATAGAGCTATGTTCCTAGCTCTATGGTTGTACACATGTGCAATGTCCCATTGGAAGTACTGTACATATATACAATGTACATACTCCCTTGCAAGTTGGGCTAACACTTAAAAAAAACAAATTTATGCAACAGTAATGTATGTTAATAAAATTGACTGAAAAAAGTCTTGTGACAATCAAATCATCATTACTACTGTCTACTCACTGGCAATGAACCAAGCATTTGCCAACTGCTAACAGTTACCTAAGCAAACAAGGCATGGCGCATGGGTACTCCCAAGCTATGGAATACACCTTTGAAACCAGGGATAAGGCCTTTTTTAGGGCTGGAGAGGGGATTTGCATATTACAGGATCTAAGACCAGATGAGCTGAGTTCCCAGTTTACAGAGGGGGAGGGGGCTATCCAGGAACTGACACTGTATACTGTTGTGAAGGGATTAAGTTAATCATCTCCTGAGATGGGTACATGTGCCCACAACAATGCATCCTCCCACACGGACACACCTTCTAAGGAATGGAGTTTACAAGGCTGAACCCATTTCATTGCCAGTGGAAAATTCATTTTAGAGTCTGTCCGTGCCAGTGTCATGTGACTCACTTATCCAGGGCAAACTGGTAGGCCAGAGGTTCAATATTTCAGCCCTCCGCATGTCAATTCGAAAAGCAAGCCGAGGTTTCCGAAGTCAAGGCCAATTTCATGTTGAAAATCCAACTACATCTGCAGACCATGTCCATAGGGTATGGAGTCAAAGATCAGATCGAGGCAGACAGGTGGCTGAAAATGAGATGAGTGGACCAAAATCATGTGTCACATACATGTACATGGAAAAAGTTACAGTCTAAATGGAAAGACCAATTTGCGCTCTTGATTGCTAACTAGACAGGCATATTGACGTCAGTGAAACAAACCTTTTCATGATTCGTGCACCTACATGTACATGCAGGCTAAAGGACAATTGAATTCCATGACTTTTCCACGACCAAATTATGAAAATCTATGACTCAAGAATGCAATTTCTATTGTCTATTCAGACTTTTTAAGTTGCAAATTAAATTATGTAGTTTATGCACTTATTTCTGATAACAGAAATTACACACAGTGCTTGAAAAAGTCCATGACTTTAGTCATATTCACAAAATTCCACGACTTTTCAAGGCCTGGAAAACAAAAATTAATCTCTAGGACTTCTCCTTAACTTTTCCAGGCCGCAGGAGCCCTGTCTTTTTGAGGATTCTACCAGCAAAGAGGACATGAACTGTAAGCTGGAACAGGCTGGCTATAGCCAGCCAAACTAGTCTCTGCTTCAATCTGACGCTGCGCCTACCCTACCATGTGCAACCCTAGGGGAACCCCATTATCCTCCAAGACATTCCTTGCCTCCTATTCAGACTCAAGAAAGGCGCCAAGGCTGCATCCAATCTCTTCCCCCCCATGCTGACTTTTCCGGCAGCGCCATTCCATCAATGACTCCTTTCTTATTCATTTGTGTCATTTTAACGGGCAGGTCGACAACCTCCAGGCTTCCAAACAGCCATTTGTGAATCTGATTAGAGAGGGGAAAACAGGAACTTTTGAACTCGGAAGAATCATTTTGTAAACAGCAACTTGATCAACAGTGACAAAGCTGCCATGTCTGAGTTCAGGTTCTTAAGTTCAATTCTGGTTCTGCAGTCACAATTCAAATGAGACAAGGCTGAACTTAAACGACATTTATCTCAAGCTGTGAACTGCATAAACGTGTTGATGTATGCAGCATACATGCACCCTGTCAGGATCAATAGTTGTCAATATATGTATTTGTTACAGAATGTCTGTGACTGTAGCAATATTTCAATTCAAAAACAGTGTGCCTGCTTAAAGTGAGAAAAAACACTGTCATTTATTCGGAACAGAACCAGAATTTTAAGCTGATCCTAACCATTAGATCATTATAAATTCATGCACCGTCTTCACATTTTGTAGTCCAAATGATGCTCTCCTGCAAACACACACAAGTCAGATCACTGAAGTCCTCTGCATACCAGAGCTTCATGCCAGATAGTCAGAATCATCGAGGTCATAGTTCAAAGCTTGTGCAATCTTCCAGTCTCCCCTGGCATTCATTTCCCCTCCTCAGGCCCAACATATGGCGGTCCCTATCAGCCTTCTGGTCACAATGTCAAACAAATATAAGCCGACAATTAACCTGATTCACTTCATGCCACACAAATCAATCATAACGGTGCAGTAATGCAATACTTCTTTCAAGCAAGGTCGGCTGAAACTGGTGAAGGAGCTCCAGCGGAGCATTATGATGTTGGGCCTGGGTTGGGAAAAAACCAAGGTTACAAACAAATACAATAATTACAATGCAAAGGAAGAAACATGGAGGGGCACTGTGGCAATTTTCAGGGGATTTTTTTTTCTTGGTCTGTCAGGTACCCGTACATGTACTTAAATGTAAGAAACAAGTCCGAGTAGTTTAAGGCATCTTTTGACTAGGTTCTGTATGCAAGGCCTATGAGGTTAAAATTAGAATGGTCTTGAAGCAATCAGACCGTGTCTATGAAAATTGAGAAACCTCACAGACATTTGATGATGTAAATTCATTGGATGAGCACAGAGCTAGGGGTGGGACAGATACATTAAACTGTTCAATATGTCTTGAAGCAGATTACAGGACTCAACTCAACTCCATGACTAAATTCACTTCACCACTGCATTGGCAATGGGTTTTTTAATTAAAACACAGAGTTTCAACAGCAGATATCAACTTTCCTTGAACTGTTAAAACTGGAAGTAAAAATCACAAATCTGTACCAAAACAGACAGCGAGTGCACACACTGGATACGAAACGGGCTTTAAAAGTACAACTTACGGGCAGACAACTCAGCCAAACGCCAACGTGTTCCTCACTTTCAAACTCTCCTTCACTAGATAAAGAACATCTTGAAAGCAAAACTAATGTAGGTGTTCAACATTTACTGGTACAACCAACCACACTGACTTACCTTAACTAATACCTTTGCAAGAGCATACCTGTAGAACATTCCGAATATTCCCAATCCAACGATTGAAGAGGACACCACTTGACAATTTCACAGGTACCTGCTGTAGATAAATCCAAGGAAGGATGTACCGCAAGATGCTGGGGTTTTTTTTGGAGGGGTCAACAACTTCTCAGAACGGGAGGGGTAAATTTTGAGTGAGTCAATCATTCATTTATCCACATAGTATGTAAACTACGGACAGCTCCGTTTACAGTGCAGTGTTCGTCTCAAGTTATTTCTGTCAGAAAACAAATCCTCACTCACTGTACATTAAAAGACCGTAAAGACTGCTCTCTATTAGAGGAAACATGACCTGTTTCTCAAAAAAGAAAAAAAAAAGAGCGTTAAATGGGAGGGGGGATACAGAACAGACTAAAAAGGGGTCTTAATTCGACTACAATGAAACCAAAGGATTGGCACAATATTACAGCTTCAGGAGGATTTGCATCTTGTTTGTGTCCGAGCCTGGATGAAAAGGGAGCCCGTAAAGGGATGAATAGAGAGAGGAGCAGAGCAGGGTTGAGACTGGACAAATGGGGGGTTATTTGCTTGCTGGGCCATGACAGCCCCAGGGGGCTGAAAGGGGAAAGGGTGAAAAAGAGATAATGAGGTTCAACCAATGAAAGGGGTGAAAAAAGAAAGAAAACGGCTGACCAATGGAATTCAATTCACGCCAGAAATGGCCTAAGCTTCTCTCTTCTTCGCTGTCTAGTTTGTATTGTAAAGGCATGCATGCATTTTTTCTCCCCTCTAAGAAGTCACTCAACAGGAGAGTGGTGTTGTACATTGTGTATTTGTTCACCCGAGCACCCTTCAATATGGTGGCCGTACTTAATGGGGATGCAGCAGTAGATAGTTTGGAATGCAAAAATGTGGTCAATATGACATCAATAAAAACAAACAGCAGCTGGATAAAACAGGAAACACTGCTATTTCAATATTTGCTGCTGTTGATATGAAGAGATTGCCTCATAAATTACAATGGTATAAACATTTTAGGGTCTCGGCATCATTCTAAGAAAGAATTTTATTCTTCCCAAGGGTGAGGCCAATGCCTCCAGTCCAGAAACACTCATTCTATATTCATGCATCCAGTCTTGTCCTACTTCTAAATGCTAATATACTACATGTACGTAGAAGGTTAACTTGAATAACATATATTTATATTGATATCTTCCGTAGGAGCTACTCCTCAGATAAAGAGATTACAGTATATCTGCCCTTTTCCAGTTCAGTGATAGAGAAATCTTTGTTTTTTTTTTATGTTATTAAACAAATTCCATGACCCACTCCATCTCCACCAACCACTACTGACAAACATGTTTCACCTGCTTCCGAGCTCTGTAATATTTCAAGCAAGAGAACATCTCTGATTGTATGAGCCTCTTCTCTTGCACATATTTGTGGCCAAATGCATTCTCAAAATTCAGTTTATGAGGCATAAATTTGACAGTCTCTGACCACAGAAGGCAAAAATGCAAAGCCACTTTTTTTATATATGGGGATTTACAAAAATGCTTTAACTGAAGTGTCCAGAAGAATAAGGCAGGTACATGTATGTAACTTGGACTTTGACAATAAACAAGGAAATTCCAATCTTAACGAGACTCTGTCACAGCAATACATTGCTTAACTGAAAGTCCAGTTGATATTCGAATACTGTAGAATTTAGTAGGGTTTAATGGTGTCGACAAAAATCAGTTAATGATATGTCAAGGAATGATACTCGCTTCTAATGACGCTGTTGCATGAAATGGCTCAATATCTCTTTTTAAAAACTTTTGCACTTTTGGCTTTATCATGTGTATCACTACAAACATCCGTTACAAATACATGTGGGATATATCTTCAGGAAAACCCCAACAAGAAATATTTTCAACGGTTTATGTTGTACTCAATGTTGGCAACACGCGGTGTGGTGTCTCCATGAGAGACTACGGCATGCACAAATATGTACTGGCTACGGCTCTCCACCGCTGCCTCTTTTTATTAAAATTCAAAGCCGCATCACAGCAGACAGGACCAGATTATGGCTACCCCTGTCAGGCGCCACCCCATACAATCCCATTTATTAACTAAATTGATACACCGACAGTGCTGGGTGAACATACGTGAATGGTATGAGCATGAAGTGAAAAACGAGGCAATCAGCTGATCCAAGGAAAACTTGCATGCCTGACAAGGGATATAAGGATTAAACTGCTGGATGTCAACGGATAAAGTTAAAGACTTCAAATGTTTCAACTTTTGTGCATTCTTTCACATGACAAACCTGAAAATAATGGCAGTGTGCGTATTGTATTGCTAAAATGGGTAAAAGCACGTGCAACGAATGGGAAAAATCTAAGGCAGATAACAGCAACAACTTTAAAAAAATCCCTTCAGTGTACAAGTGCTTTCTTCTGGTGACCTTCTTTAAAGTAACAACTTTCCAATCAAATCCAAAATACTTATTTTTATGAGTTTTTTTATGGATTGTGACTGTAGAGCCTTGGCACCATGTACATGTACATGTAGGCCCTACATGTAAACTCAGAGCATGTACATGTACATGTAAGGTTGTTTACTTGCAAAGCAGACAGGGCAAACGGGTACCACCGGTAAATTTAAACTGTGCGCACCTTTACAACAAATTTTAAAAGTTTCAAGTCAAGAAAGGAAGAGTGAAGCTTGAAATACCAAAGCAAATGTACAAATGCTAGGAGGATAGAACTAGTGTCACAGTATTTTGTCGGTATGTTGGTAGTGGTATGCTGAAATCCTGATAAAAAAGGGTTAACATAGGGCACTTTGAACAAAAAAATAATAAAATGGTAGTGTCGTATTTTATTTACTATGGCATTCAGCAACTTAAAACAAAACCACTGAATATAAATAATGATGTCGCCCAGATTAGAATACTACTTCCAGACTCTCTGGCCCCAGTGAAGTTTTTACAGCCCTACAAACCGAGAAGAGGTGAAGTGGAACCAAAAATACAAGGCCCCAGGGACCTCCCCACCTACTTCTGATACTTTTCCTGGCCTTGATCCTCATTCCTGGGCACACACATGTATGCTCGCTCTCACTGCTTTTAAAGGGCCGACGTGTGGTACCCCTAACACCTCTGCCAATTACTGGTTACAGCATGCTGGTACTTGGTATGTGACCATATTTCAGCAGAGGGGGATAAGACAAGATTTGTAATGTGCAAGCTTTAGTTGGATCCCTTAAGTACATGTAACTGCAAATTTTCAACAATGGGCGCACTTGTTCAATAAGGAATTGAGCTAGTCTGCTATCTGTATAGTATACTTGGATAAAAACCAGACGAACATGGACCCAGGGTTACACATCACAACATACAACAAAACCAATTACAAACTCGCTTTACCCAACTCATGATCTAGTGTATAAACACAAAAACAGTAACATATCTGTTAGAAAAGGCACTGAAGTTCTCAACTGTAAAGTTAGAACACTGTGCTGTTCAAAGTTCAGGCACATGAGTGTTTGAACTAACAATGTAACAACCAAGAATCTCAGTGATAAAAACTTGCCATCTTCTCCTAAAAACATGAAGGACACCACAGAGTGCTTTCCTTTAAATAACTGTGACATCACAGTGACATCATCCACCAACAGCTGTGCCACAGCCACAGCCAAACAAGCTTTGTCAACAAGGCACCAACTAGGCAACACAATATTCCAGACTGGAAAAAAAAAAGTCAGGCCCGACCGACCCGCAGTTGAGAGGGAACAAAATCATAACACGATCAAATCAAATTGTTCTTGCCTGCTGGAGCTCCCGGGCTTTAGGCTGCAGCTCAGCAGTAAACATCATCAAGACAGGCCAAGAGAAAAAGTCATACCCAGAAGTCTGTGCTACACACCCCAGACAGTGAAGGTGAGAGCACGCTGAAACTGAAAGTGTCAACGGAAACTGGCCATTCACCTGTTGTATAAATATTTGGGTTACTCCAGTGAGTAGAGCCTGTTTGTAACTTCACCCACCGTCTGGGTTTATTTGAAACAAGTGGGCCACAAACAGTAGAGAACCTAATGTCATAACAAAAATGTACACAAATACATGTACTTACACCGGACTGGTGCACGCTGCAGCATGCAGTGACTATTTGTGAAGTCAACTTCTCACTGCTGATTTTTGGATCAAGCTTGCTATTCATTAGATCAATCAACTTCCAGTTTACATTCAGCAAACACAATAATGCGTATAGTTCATTGCCACACACTGCAATCTTATCAAAATTAAGGCACAAAGTACACGCTCAGTCTCCACTGACTTTGCACAATGGCAAATGACTGCCATTGTTTCATCACTAAAAATCAAACCATCTGCACAAAACATTCAGAAACAACTGTGTCCTTTCTTCAATGCCTGGGCTTTGCCATGAAACTTTCGTCGATCTCTTGGTCATATCATAGAGAAAGGACAGGTCTATTCAATGAATGTCTTTCTCAATTTCTTGCTCCCTGACACCTGTGAAATAAAAGGCAGGGTCCGGGCAGGGCCCCATGCCAGGAGGAAGCTGAAAATAATGGACCATGCTAATTTGGGCAAAGCCCCCTCTGGTGGAGCAGGGGATTTATCCCCATCCATGTGAGGGGCCCCTTGTAGAAAGCCTATCATCAGAGGTCACGCTAGTATGGGATGACCTTGCATCATAAAAAGGGTCAGCTAGAATTTCAATCCACAGAAGAGAACCAGCAGATTCTTTGAGAAACTCAAAATTTGTGTCTTCCTGTTATTATCAATCAGTTCTGTTGAAAATAATTCCATATCTGGACATATCACTTAACATCCTGTGCACAAACCCTACGAGACTGGTCTGAAAAACTGTTTTCTAAGAAAATGCTTCAATACTTTCCCTGAAACATTTGATGTTTTAGGCTGTGTTATCACTTTCTGATGGCAAATAAACCACTATAAGGGAAAATGAATGATTTTCATGTATTGTATGGAACCTTACTATTCTGTCTCTGACATTTTCAATTAAAAGTTTGCATAATTCTGTGAAACTGTCAGGCTAGAAAGTGAATGTGCGCATGTTTTTAACTTCGTGATGCCGTTCAGTTTCTCCATCAATTTTCAGCCGAAACTGTATCACTGCAAACTTACTTTTCAAGAAGTTCAGACCTTTTCTGAAATGATTTAAAGCTTCTTCCAGCAGGCTAGGCCAAGAGCTACATTCAAAAACTTAACACATTAGGCCCTTTAGGGGCTACCACATGCTACAAGCACGACAAGTTACAAGTGACTAATCCAAAAAATCATAACACTCATGACAAATAAGTAGTTCAAACCATGTTCAAATAAACATTGAACTTAATTAATCAGTTCATGAAGTAACAAGATGTATGCCGAATATTACCACACAAAGTTCATTATATGGGGAAGAACAACACTTATTTCCACTACTGATGATCAGCCCTCCATTTGCCTTCAACTTTTAACTGCCATGCACACGTCGTACCGCGTATTAACGAGAAAGCGGCAGCAGGGAGGGCACGCTCCAGAGGACGGCTTGAGGGGAAAGTTCGTCCTCTCTCCCGTGGATTATCGGTAATTCTACGTTTCCATGATCCCTCATTGCACGTCGTACTCATCGGCCAAGCTAGGCAAACACACCCCATGGAAACTAGAAATTCTTACCTTTACAGAATCCTGTGTGAAATGATTGTTCATGGACGGAAAAGTGTCATATCAGCTACAAAGTTGCCTCTTCATCCATTGCCTTCCGAGTTCCAGACCATGCCGTGCACCATGCCGTAGACATATGTACACGTACATTATACAAACGGTATGGCACGGGCACACACTCTCGCGCTATCCCACATTCCTTCAGCTCAGTTTATCTCCACTAGTATCAAATATCGCGCTGTTGAGACCCCACATGTACAAAATCGACTCGTCTACCAAAAGTTTTACTGGCCCACTTTTGTCAAATTTTAACAAATATCATTCATACTAAAAATACCGAGATGATGGAAATAATATTCTGCATCAAGTTTGCTGCAATAATGTTTAAAAAATGGAGGGCTGCGCCCGAATTGGATTCTACCATTATTCATTTTAGGGGTGTTTGCGGACCAGCCGGCAGCCTTAATGAAGTCCGTCTGGCCTCGTCGAGTGAGAAGGGTCCAAGTTTGACCTCGATGTAATGACAGACGAGAAAGACAAAAGACCTGCAGTTCTGGCGAAACCATGCGATACATCCCAAATCTTGCCAGTTCATTATGTCGAGCTGTCTGCCGACAGTGTTTTGACACGGTTGTGGAATTTCCAAACATTTTATTTTGCAAATAATTTCAAAATTTCTAAAATGTTTGGGTATTTGGAATGCGGGCAAGTTTAAAGGTGCAGCCGATGACTAACGACTGAAACTAGTTCAGTTACTGAAGATGACATTTTCTGAATTACTTAATCAACAGCCTTGAAGTTTGTCACTCCTAGCTCAGTGAAGAAAAGAAAGCTCCAATGATAAAAATTTGGAAATAATTGCGCTTCAGATGAAGTGCTTTTAAAAGTGACTATTTTAAAAATAAATTTGACAGGCTTTTACTTAATAAAAGATATTCAATTACTGTAGGATTGCTACAGCAATGTCAACCTAGCTTGTTTCCAGTGTACATTGTAAACTACCAATTTTTTACATATTCATAAACATTATGAGAGACATGTGCATCTTTTCAGTCCTTGACACACATTAAGCTGTTCAGCATCAAATGTTTCATGAACAATCTGGACGTACAATACACACATGACACATTGTTTTACCTGGAAAATTGCACCGTCCTTTTTTAATGTCCATCATTTACATAATTAACACATGTAAAAGATACCATATACCGACTAAAGCCAAATTGGTCTAAAAACAATTTCTATGCTTTTTATGTTCGTCATTGAAAACTGTACCGAAAGAGTAATCATTCTCATTTCCTTCTTTGTAGGGATATTTCTCACAAAACATTCAAATCAATACCATCATGATTTTGACAAATGAGAACAAGTAACAACCGTCCTTTTTCCAGTCTCTTTACAAAATTATGCATAGAGCTTATTGTGAGATAGACAAATGGGTATTTTTATAGACTTTTCCGATTAACTTCTGTGGATGACAACTCACATGCATCTACATTTATGAAACAAATGGTAAGAGAACCCTTAAAGAAAGGATCTTGCCGTCTATCAGTCATAAAAAATAGTTTTCAGTAAAACATAAAATGATACAGGTTTGTGCCTCACACGGCAGAAAAAGCTCTTTTGTTTGTGATTGATACAAATCTGCAGCTCTGACACATTTTGGAGCTACCTACATGTGCTCACAAGATGGTCTTTGGTGCTTTTCATAATGCAATGCAGACAGGATGTCTTGTTCTCGACATCCTCATGGGTACATCACAACAATAACTTATCCCTCCCTAAAATTACAAATCAGCACCAGTCCATCTGGATACGAGGCGTGTCTTTGTTTCACAAGGGTACTGCAGATTTCAAAAAAATCATGGAATAAAGCCACCAACTTTACGCCCAGTTCTCTGAAGCAATAAATGAGCAGACACTTTTCCCGCAGACAAGATTTCCTGAGTTCTTCAGTTTCACTTGTGGGAGAAAGCCTTCAAATTTCCCTCGTTTTGAAAAAAAAAAATTTCCATTTGACATTATGCAAAGTATTGCAGTAAAATGTATCTGGATGGGCGCATTAAACCTCTGACCTATTTCCACTGTGCCACATTTGGTATAAGAGTTTGTGACTCAAAAGAGAACTCAGGTGAATTTAAGCGTCTTGGGTCAGGCCGCTCATACATCTGTAGAGTAACACTAGTACTGAATTCTCCCCTCGATGTTGGAAACCACCTGTGATACCTGTGCTGTGATTAATTCCGGTGAAGTATGCTTGAAATGGTCTCATCGATTTGGTGTCAGTACACATGGACCATCCCGTAGAGAAATCTGCCAAAAAAATAACTAGTTATGGAAACAGTCACAGACTTTGAAATGGGGAACAAGTGCACAAGCCTGCATAAGTTGGAACGAGGCAATAAGCAAAACTGAGACGATCAGATCTATTATATCAAATCCAAGCAAGTAAATTAAACAGGATAACTTACTATTCTCTGAAGTTGTTCCCCCCTCCCATTGATCACTACGCCCCACCCACAATTCTCTCCCACATCTTCCTCAGACTCGAACATATTTGAGTAAAAAAGGATACGTCCAAAACAGTACATAAGTCTGAAGCAAGAAGGTTAAGGAAAGTAAAAAGGCAAGAATGAATCACACATTTTACACAACATGGAAGAACACGACTAAAACCAAGTTCAGACTGGCACACCGAAGTCATGTCAAACTAGATTTTTCCTGAAATTTGGATTACGAGTGACTACCCATGTAAGACTTGGAAAGATCCAATTGTGCAGTTTTTCAGAACAACCCCATATTGCCTTGGTCTCATCAGCTGAACTCAATGCCAATTTATGTAGATAGGGAGTAATTTGACAATTTGCCCTTTTGAAACCCAAAATCCAGGGGCAGCCCAATTTAATCTCCAGCTGCCGTGACACCTGTCTAAAAACAAAATCTATGCAACTAAATTTTAGTTACTTCACCCTGTTCTATTTGGCATTGGTTCAACGCAACGCTGGTAAGCAGGTCTGCAGTAGGTGTCAACCCCTCCCCTTGGATTTTTTAATGGTTACAATAAAACATTTCCGGGAAATACTGAATATATCAATTATTTATACTGATCTGTAATGTTGGGCTACAAAATATATAAATTTCATGTTACTGACATTATTTAAATGGTCCTTTTTATGCTGGAAAGGAGTGGTTCAAGATAATATTTCAGCGGTATTTGCCAAACAGATGCAAACCAGAATCCTCATTATAATCACCCAAAGAGTCAAAGCAACCAATTGAAGATAGGGAGGCATTTCTACGCACGAGATTTATATCGTTTGAAAGGATACAAATAGTCCTCCTAACAGCCCGCTGGTAACCAAGGGTTGTCTGTGACGGAAGAATTCCTGCCATTTACGCCCGGCCTTCACGCAAAGCATAAGCTACCAGAGCCATCGCGGAAAAAGGTAAGGTAAAGATTTTATGGTTGTTAGTGGAAGGGAGGGGGGGTAGTCAAGTGGTTAGGATTCGTAACTCCCGATCACAGTCAAAAGTCAGAATCCAGGGCATGTGGTATGGTTTATCTATAGAATATATAGTGTGTTAATAACCCCATTCCGGAGTGTTACAGCATAAGAATCACACATGGGACAAATAAAGGTGAAAAATACTTACGGAGAAGACAAACGAGACAATGAAGTAGAAAATGAACCCTTCCAGTCCCGTCAATCCCAGAATCCCTGCCGATGAGCCCGAGAGGGCCGACACAAAGGTGCGACTGTCGTACCAAAGAACAGAAGGAAAAGGGTGGATATTTAAGGAGCAGTGAGCGCACTTATGAGACCATGAACTTTTGGGAGACTGGCTTTGGGCTATCTAATACAAGTAAAAGTTCCTTATCATGAATAGAAACCGCAAGGAACTCAACACGAATGGGCCATTATTATGTCATCATGTACACCCTTAAATGTGTAGTTTTTAAAAGGAAGCTTACCAGTTTTATTCAGTATGGCATATTGTGAACCTTGGTAAATCATATGAAGCCATTGATAAATAGTAACAACTGGGAAGCTCAGCAGGATGAATGAAACACGGTCAATACTTTCATGAACATCTCTTGTAATTCAATATTCCCTTGGATTTTGTTGAGTATGTTTAATTCCTGTTTTAAATAGACAAATGAGAGTGGTACAAGCAGGACAGGCAAATGACAGGGCAAGAAAGAGAACCATTTCAGAAGGAAGTGTGGATTCATCACAGAACCATTTCCGTCAGGCAGACTTACATGTATTCTCTCCCAGCCAGGCAATGAAATTGGAAAAAAAGGACCATCTTTACAAGTACGTGGACTGTGGGCACACCTATGAAATGTTCCAATTGTACTCAACTTCTCACTTTTGAAGCAATGATTTTTGGAATACACTTAATTGGTACATATTAAACCAAAGTGGGACATCCAAGTTAAACAGCAGAGCAGGCGAGACCCTTACCAGTACGACAATATGGACATGTTGGTACGAATTGCGAGTTCATTGTAGACGATTGGCTCTGCAAGAAATGAAATTTAAACAAAATTTACTAAACAAGTTTTAACTCTGTACTCAGAATCCTTGATATTTGACTGGTCCATGATCCCGATATGATTTTGCTGTTGCACATGAACACCTTCTGTAAGTGTTTTGGATCCTCAGAAATTTTAACACTGCAAATCTGCATCTGGTTGATGGTGACGCTGACATTATATTTACGAGATGGAATTTAGAATTAGTGCAATTTGGGACCTTCTCTCAAAACAAAATATTGAGGAAAAAAAAAGAAAATATGATGTCAGCATCACCAGCAACCAGATGGTGGTGATGCTGACATCATATTTACGAAATGGAATTTAGAATTAGTGCAATTTGGGACCTTCTCTCAAGAGCTATAATCAAGAAAATAAATAGAAATATCCTGTAATGTATTATAGAAATCAATTATAAATAAAAGGATAATCGTGCACTTTTTGGGGGGGGGCACAAGTGGGAAAAATTACAAAATGCCCAGGACAGTCGAGCAAAGGCATGGAGCCCGGGTCTCAAAGCATGGAGGTAGAATTCTACCTCCATGCTCAAAGTTAGCATTGTACTTAACATGTTTAGCTACTATTACCACCAGACCATGTACTGAATCTATTTCAGAGGGCAAATTTGGTAATTATAACACAATATTGTATGGGTTCCCTGTCAGTATTGGCATCAAAATTGATAAATACCCGGCCACTAAAATAAATGCCTATATACCTCATATCACTGGTTACGCTTTTCCAAAAAAAAACACAAACTGATATCATGGATAGGTATACTTTTATTATGCTTATTTCTGAGAAAAGAAGTAGATTTGCGTCCATCACCCACAGGTCCCAACGCCTTTTAAATTATGCAAATCCATATTTAGACCTAGCTCAGTTTAAATGGCAATCTTTTGTATGTCCAAATGTCTGTTTGAGCTATGGTGCAGCAAAAAAGGCAAAAAATTGGAGGTATTAAAGTAAAATCTCTCCGCTGGCCCTTCACTTCGATTTCATTTCAGGCCTAGCCTGCTATCAACATGTTCGAGAATGGACGATGAATTGAATTCAATCAACGTCATCGCGTCCTAATACTGAACTCACGCTGTGATGTACATGTGTGTCTAATTTGATTAATGTGCTTAAATCTATTTGTGGGAGAATCGTAATTCGTACAACCTGTATGTAAAATAGAACTAATAAATACCGTTTGGAACTTGCAAATCCGTGCGTGCGTGAAGCCCTCTGCTGGTCGCCATTTTGATTACGCTTACAAAATTACAGAGCTAGAGGGCGCTAGACACTTTGCAAATACATGCACAATGTTACACTTTTTGACAATTATTCTCGATAACCTCGGGCTCTCTCATCATTCAGCAAGGTTGGAATCTCTAAACATGTTTCGTTCCTAAGCTAGCATCTGATATCACAGGCATGTTTTTCTTTTCATTCATTCTTTGTTTTTTTGGGGGGGGGATTAATTCCCGAGAGTTTCTTCAGCACAACAGTGTCTTTTGTGTAACAAACACTGAGGTATCGTTAATTGTCAGGTAAAACCCTCTACCGATGCCTGGTTTTTGTACGAGACTGACTCCCCAAAGATGCACTGCATAATATGAAAAAAAGACACAGATCCCGTGGATTATTTATGTCAATGTGATATTCTATGTGTCACGTACACACAGGATGCATTGTTTTGGCAGGCAATTAAGTCAACAGTTTTCAAATCTGTTGTGAAAATTAGAGACATTTTAGCGTTTTGACGTGAATTGTATTGAAAAGTATAGAATTGCAGAGTTTGAAATTCTTCAAATATGGTCTGAACAGATCGTAACCACCCGCGTCTGTCCCGATTCGTCCTTGGTTTCCATGATCCCCTATTTCCTCCAGGATAGGATGGCGTAACTGTCTTGAGTCCTCACACGGTGTGTGTTCTACTTCTAAGTTTAGGCCTACCGTGCACCATACTTGACAATTTAACAAGGATCTCTCTCCCTCCGGTGGAACATGGACTACAAGTAGACTCGTATGTCTGTGTCCCACATACCACAAGTGAGACAAACATACACCACCTCAACTGAAAAAGGGAGAGTCACTCACATCTTTTTCTTTTTTTTTCATGGTTCACCGTTGCAATGTTTCATCTGAAACCAAATCAGAAAGTGAAAAGAGCTCGGACAGAATTGTGTGCTCCTCATGTAACCATATAGCCCTTCAGACCGAATAAAAAACTTTATTTGAGAGAGATGTCTGAAATTGTATGGTGCACCGTTCACGATGCGCCCAACTTATCCCATTTCCTCGCAAATTTACTATGAACCCTTCCACTGAAACAAATCCCATACCAATGGGTGATCATAACCCATAGCTGTTGTATCACTAAAAATAACTATGTATTTACATATACTTTCTCTTTTTTGGGGGGGTTATTATGCTCTTGACAGGGTATACAACCACACTTTGCCTATAATATTCATTATTTATTCCATTCCATAACCATCTAATGCTTTCAGCATCACACGGCAGCGCCCAAAACAGCAACGCAGCACCCCTCATATGTTTATGGTGTTACAACTTCGACGGGCAGGGCTCGTTGGTTCTGCGGATCACAAAGTTTTATCAACACATCAGTTTAATAGTTTGAAATTTAAGCAAATTAGAAAATTTATGAGAGCTATCTTTTCTTGCCAGGTGCGTAAAACCGAAGCGATAAAAATTACGATCCACTGAAAGAAACATTTTGTGTCGACGTTCGTACAAAGATTAAAAAACACAATTTGCAACCACTTACTTCAATGGCTGACGCAACAGCTTTCTTGAAAAGTGAAAAAAACAGTTAAGGGCAAACACTTTCATAACGGCGTCAAATAGTGAAGAGAAAAGAAGATATCTTGAAATGTAAATGTTTGATAATCACAAACCTATCACTGAACATCTGCTTATAATCTGATAATATTAAAAAGTCATGATATTATACAAATATTGACTATTTCGCCACATGAAAAATGGAATGCTCCATGGATCCCCGAGGGAAGCTAGTTTTATTATACCAGAAGATAAAGCAGTCGATGTTTGTTTTATAAAATTGTCCCCACGTATTTTGCTTGATTTTAGCTATAATTGATTAATCTGGTCTAACTACATATACAAATACGTCAATTTGGCGAGGAAATTTGTTAAAAATGCAGCAGCCCTTTACTAAACTACATCTTCACAAAATATATGAACCGAGCTCTGTTGCGCAAGTTCTTCGCACGCGACGGCGCGCCGCGCCAGCACAATTTGCAAGCAACCCCGATGGCCACGCGTGGGCCTACTTTGCTTGCTGCGGTTATAGTCGCACCGGGCTAAAATAGAGAATATCATGTGACTGGCTCTTTGTCAATCACGATAAAGAATTTGTAGTGAGGTGTTATTAAATGGTTATTTATTTACTTTACTTAACGAGTAGTGATCATTCAAAAAGCCGCTGAAAGATATGATATTGTGAAATAACCTTTAGGAAAAGAAAAAAAAATGCTACGATTCAAAGGATCATCACCAGATGTTATGTCTCCATTGCATTCTTTAAAGAGGCTTATCAAGCACTCACTTTGTTTTCTCCACTCCTAAACCAACAAAGGTGAGCTGGATCTATTGTTTTTCAAAAGAACCAATAGCCAATAAAAAGGCCGTGGGTTCGGTTGGTGGTGTGGCATAGCTGTTGGTCTCGTGAAAGCACACATAATCCTTGCCTCTCTCTCTCCCTGCTAACCATCCGAGGCGAGATTTCTTCAAGCACCATGGGGCGTCTGAGGCTTCTGACTGTCCTGCTGCTAGCGGCGTCCACTCACTACTGTGTGGCAGGTGAGTACATTCCAACATTTTTCTCCAAACTTTTTGTGGCAGAAATCTAGAAATGACTCTTATATCAAATCTGTTCAAGCGAATATCTCTGAAGAGCGTATTTGGTTGGCCCCAAATCGTCAACATATCGAACAAGGCTACAGTCTTACCACAAAACACTATAAAATGTTTATTGTTTTCAACACCAGAGCACCACATAACAACACCTTACGGTGCTCTCTTCTTTTCAACATGAAACAAAGGACAATTTAAAAACGAAAACGACTCAAATGTTAAATTGGAAGAATTTAAAACTGAGATCAAAAGAGAGAGATAAAAATAGCTGAATGCATTATTCTCGTCCTTGCACGGGGTTTTCCTTTCTCGAAAACGAATCGAAACTAGTCCTTCGGGTACACTCCCAGTAGCACAATAATCATCATGAGTATTGATTGATTTCCCTCAGGCTGTGACAGTGACTGGATATCATTCGGTGACTACTGCTACAAACTTTACAAGACGGATGTGGAGTGGCTGGAGTCCCACGAAAACTGCGCGAAGGAAGGGGCGGCAGTTGTCAGCATTGGCAGCTATAAAGAACAGTTGTTCCTGAAACGTGCGTATTTTGAACTCTTGGGGGAGTCATAGGCCTATTTTTTCTGTGATCATTTTTAAAGTAAGACAACAGGAGCGTCGTATTTATATACGATCCAGATGCTATAAATCGTATAACTAAATGTCTACGAGAATTTTTTTTATAATGAGCAGTTGTTATGTTTTTAAGAGGGGATAGTCTTCACGCTTCGTGGAAGCTTCCTCCGATGAAATGTCGGAATTTACTTCTCTTGAAAAAAAATCTCGAGAGCAATGATTGCAGCCTTTATTCAAGTCAAGTTTCCCCAGCGTGTTGTACGTAACAAAAAATACTACTAATAAAAGCAAAAATCGCCTCTTGGACGTTCTGCCCACTGGGTCGTGCTTTTATATCGACAGAAATCCAAAGTTTCACAAAGCCTTCATTTACCCGTTGACTATTTTGACAGAGAACTTCGGCGCTACTAAATTCTGGATCGGGTACATCTGGGATTCGTTCCAAGGCCAGTTCAGGTGGAGTGATTTCTCCGAGGTAAGGAACGGCACGTTTGATCGGCCAAGAAGATATTGCCCCTTAGAACGATGCAGACGCTAGTCAAACTCATAATTATGTGAGTCTGCGACTAATTTCCCCACGTGCATATAACCTGAGAAATAAAAGAGCCGATTAGCCCTCTTGAAACATGGCGGAGACAAGAATTATTGGAGGATACCTCCAAAGTGGGTGAAATCGGAATAAACGCAAAAGAACTTTCCCAAACCAAAGAGCACCCTCCTATTGTGTTCATCATTTACCTCATAATAGGCTAATTAACCTTACACCTTAACTGAGGTGAACTCATCGGCAAGGTATACATCGACTTTTCACACACACTTCGAGTTTCTTTCAAAGTGGCCTGTACTTTTTGAAGATTATGGAGGTTTCATTCCAGTCTTATTTCCCCTCTTTCCAATTCCATTTCTTTAGTTTCTATTTGGAAATACATGTACATATTTTGGTGATTTTTGGGGTAAAATCCCAGTGTAAGTATTCTAAAGCTTTTGCTTTGTATCACCGTGACAATAGCGTAACTAGGAGGGACAGCTCGAGGTATGTAGCCTTGTCTCCTCCGTGCCTCACTCAAAAAAAGAGGGGGACACAATCTAGTGATTGTACACCGTGAACGAACCCACTGAGCGCCCCCCCCCCCGAAAATGAGGGCTCCCAAAATTCCCCTCCCCATTCAAACTTACACCATTGGTGTTTCATGCTTTATAACTTGCACAATTAAAAAAGGTTGACTTCGAGATCTTCTTAGTTGATTATATTCAGTCACCGAGGATATACTTTCCTTTACGTCAAAATGACAGAGGAACTTTGAAAGTTGGAATCCTGGTCAACCAAACGATTTAGATAACAACCTCTGCGCAATTACCGGTGGCGACAAATATGCAGAAACTTGGAACAATGTGGAATGCGACAAAGAATTCTACTACGTTTGCAAGAAACCAGCTCTCATAGGTGAGAATCATTTTTTTTTATCGAGATCAAAGCATGATAGGCTGGCGTGGGTGTCTAATGCGTGTATGAAGCCCACAGTCACCATCGCGGGCCTGGTTCATTTTCTAGTCCAGACCCTACGAGTACAACGAATCTGCCCCGTGTCTCTAGGTTTTTTCTCTGGGTTGTCTAGTGATCTTTCTACTGTGAAACTCGACAGCGTACGAATTTACTCCTGAGGAGGTGTCTGCGCATTTTACGGTGACATTTCCACAACGCGCACGCGCATAATCTTAATACACACACTGGGCATTGCAAAGTTGACTGCACGACTGGAAAGATTATAGCAACCTTTCATGACACCTCCACGTGTTACTTGCTGCTTTGCAGAGCGCCCTCATAGGCTCACCCAAAGACATTGCCGTCCAAAGTTCATGCAACTGCATACACCATTTCTGTGAATAGAAAATTCTCAGGTATTTTTAAGCAAACGAACAGTTACATAGGGAAACGTGGGGTCTGTCAGTCGTGCAAATCCACCATATCCATTACGGGGTCTTTTCAAGACACGAAAATATCAGCGGAAGTGGATGTATGAGGCGCATGCCAAATGAAGCCTCTTCCAGACTCTTGGTGGCAGCAAACATTTATCAAAGGCGCGTCACTGATGCTATATTAACTGACGTCCACGTGGCAAGTTTGCACCAACAACACTGACTGCTTTACCTTGACAAAATTTCCCTTCTTAAAATTCCAAGTATTGCAGCCGACATTGACATTATCGCCAATCCAATTTAATGTCACTAGCCACTGACTATCCGGAGCACTGGAGGAGACAGGCCTACGAAAGCCTTCATAAGGCCCTGGACGACGCCAAACAGAACAAGAAAATCGCCCACAACGTGATAATGTTCCTGGGTGACGGGATGAGTATATCCACTGTGGTCAGCACGCGCATCTTGAAAGGTCAGAATGCAGGGAATCCGGGAGAAGAGACGGTGCTGTCTTACGAGGCGTTCCCTCACATCGGTCTGTCCAAGGTTAGAAATGGAACCCCAAATTACCTCCCCATTTCATGTGACAAACTGGTAATGGATATCCTGCATGCTAATGGAATATGCCGTTAAATAGTTCATTATTTGTAACAATTTGAAAAAAGAATAAGGAAGTCTTTTCATAGCACGGAGCGAATAAATAATTCATTTGACCGTTGTAATGAGAATTTAATAAGCTTGGTATCGTTTTTTGTCTTTCCACCTCGTCAGACTTACAATACTGATCACCAAGTGCCAGACTCTGCCGGGACTGCCACGGCTTATCTCACGGGAGTCAAGACCAAGAAGGGAGTCATTGGACTAGATGGTCGCGCCTTGTACCGCAATTGCGACACCGCTGCTGGTAGAGAGGTGTCCTCCATCCTCAAAGTCGCCAAGGAAGCAGGTAAACAATTCCTAGGTTATAGCAGAACTCGAATCCCCACCGAATGTGATTTCAAGTTTGGTTCGAAAGTGCATGAAAATTGCTGCGAAATGTTTGTCCACACCTCAAAATTTTGGGAGAATTTTAACGATCTTTACAAATTTTCAAAAACCATTAAACAAACAACAACTGGCACACTTGAGCTGGTCACAATTTCTTTACTCAGGGATGGCGGTTGGCTTTGTGACAACCACCCGTATCACGCACGCTTCGCCGGCTGGCCTGTACGCTCACGTCCCGTACCGTCACTGGGAACACGACACTGACGGGACCAGTTGCGATGACATCGCTAAACAGTTCGTTCGAAGTGAGATGGACATTGACGTGAGTAAAGTTCTTGCATCTCTGCAGATGATGAAATAAGAAAAAAAAACAAGAGTTTCAGAACACACAACGGGGGGTGCGATTCCCCAAACGATATGACTTCGTGTGATGACAGAAATTACCCAATGAAAACAGCGGACAGAATCTGGCTCGGCCGATGGAAAGACAATTTCAGAGACAGTTTAAAGACACTACCACCATGCATCAAGAAAACAGTAGATTTGGTTTTCCTCTTGCTGCAGATTAGTGGTAGAACAAAAGACTAAACTTTGGTACCAGTTTCACTCTTGTTTTATGGGTCATCTGAGCGTTTCAATTTCGTTGTTATTCTGTAGGCAAGCACAAAGGCAGAAGTGATTCAATTGAATACAAAAAATGTAGGCCTACCCTTATTCAAATCTACGCCTGAACTGCATCCTGCAGGTGGCATTGGGAGGTGGATGGAGGGAGTTTCGACCCACCTCCTACATCGAGGGCGGCAGCTCTGGGAAGCGTGAGGACTCGTTGGACCTGATCCAAGAGTGGGAAGCAAGATACAAATCAAAAGGAAACGCTAAGTACATCACGAAACTCGATGAACTACAAAATCTGGATGTACAGGGAACGGACTACGTCCTTGGTAATGAATGTAAAACAATGCACTATTTGGGGGGCGCAGGTGTCTTCTGGCCCTGTGTTTCTGTCCAAAGCTTATTTAAGCCCAAATTAATATCTTAACATTCGACCAACCTTCTAAAGATTTCTGTCAATCAAAATAACCTCACTCTCAGAAAATTACCGGTACTCGTTGAGAAGATTCTAGTTTGCTGTTCCCCGACAGATTTGCCGCTGAGTGGCTAAAAATAATCAAGATAAACTTTTTTTTCATTTTTAAAACTTAAATCCAGGATTGTTTAACGCGGACCACATTGATTACGAAGCGGACAACGTGGCTGGTCAACCGACCGTGGCCGAGATGACCGAGCAGGCCATCCGCTTGCTGTCCAGGGGTGGCAGGCGGTATTTCCTCTTTGTGGAAGGTGTGTGTATGGACTTACCGATTTACCATAACTAAATCGCACTGGTCAAAACTGGAGTGGTTTTTCCATTTATACTTCCATTTACCTTCTGACCTCCGTACTGATACGCCTTAATCCTTCTAAATAAGCCACGGGAAAGAGCTCATTTAGTTTGAGGATGATTTTACTTTATGTTACATGTGTTGCACCAGAAACAAATCTGCATTTAACCTGCTTGAACAACATGGTCCAGTAAAGATTTAACAAGGTCTTTATGTAACACCACAGAATTAACAGCGACACTGCATATCACTGACCCCTTTATAATGTTTACTTTTATGATAATATTGTTATTTAACTAATTTTTGCTTCATTGAAGGGGGTAGAATCGATCACGCCCACCACGTCAATGTCGCCCACCTTGCTCTGACCGAATCCCTGGGTATGGAAAAGGCCGTGGAGAAGTCCTTGGAACTGACAAAAGGCACCGACACCTTGACCGTCGTCACGTCTGACCACAGCCACACCTTGACCATCACTGGATACCCGGTCAGAGGCAATCCCATCCTTGGTAAGACCGACCGCCCGCTGGGCGTAGAAACCACGCCCTGCGTTTCACACCATTTTCTGCTATTGGACCGCCACAGTTATGACCATATTTGGTGATATCTGTCGATTTCCATCACCGCGCCGTTGATCGCTCTGTCCTAACGCTTCCTGTGTGTTGGGCTGTAATTATGTGTAGAAAAAAAGATCCCCCATTGAAGACATCAAACGAACCTACCTTCAACTGGTTTTTTAACCTATGTATAATTTCAGGTTACAACCAGCAAAAGTCTGATATTATCTTCAGCGATGGGCTGCCCTACACGACCCTGAACTACGGTATCGGGCCTGGAGGTTTTGAAGTCCAGAAATCGTTTAAAGAAAACAGTCATCGCCCCGACCCGAGCAAGACCGACACACGTAAGCTGAAATCGTCCCGTTATCTTTTAGGAAGTACACAGGTGTTAATCGACCTCATATCTTCAGAGATCCTTCCCTCTCTGTCATCTGATTGGTCAAATCTCAATCACATTTAATTGCAGACTCATTGACCTTTTCACTTACAAAGGTATTATGCGCGCATAGGCATAGACCTTTTCACTAATAAATTCATAATTATGCACGCATGCGCACAAATGGCCTTGGCGGCAAGAAGCGTGAGCTGGCCATTGAAAAGGTACAGCGTTGCGACTCTGTTGATCGTTTTCTCTCAGGTGTTCTGACTTCGTTCATTTTTTTTCTTCAGAGAATCCCATTAAATCGTGTTTTGCCATTAGTAATACCGAATGAAATGGTATCTAGTTGTTCTGGCTATTTTAACTAATTCTGTCTTTCTGAAGCGTTTCAGATCAGATGCTTTGTAACACGAAAACATTTCTAAAGGAGTGAAGCTGGCATATAAGTGATATTGGAAAAGACAAAGTCTCTGTGTACGTAATATCGGGGTGGATGGTCAAAAGACATGGCGGTAACAAGCGTGAATGTCCAGTTTAAAATTCTTGAATTTTTCGTCATATTCTCTGGGATTTTAATTTTTGTTTCTTTACTAAAAACCCACCAAACTAGTCATCGGTATGAGTAGCACATAATATTTCAATTAACATAACACTTACCAGAAAAATAAGCAAACAATCTGGCAAAACTGATGGAATTCCACTCGACCGAATTGTGGTGAGTTCATTTTTCCTTGTCGACTGTGTGTAATTCATTTCAGAGGCTCCCCATTACATGCAGAGCGCCTTGATAGCTGCAGTACCTGGAGCGCACGCTGGGGATGACGTGGCCATCTTTGCCCACGGCCCCATGTCGCATCTCTTCCACTCCGTGCACGAACAGAACTACATCATGCACGCCATGCAGTATGCCGCCTGCATCGGGGACTTCGCACCCAATTGCCACTAAAATGGCCGTATTCTCAACAACAGTCTTCTCTTGAGCAATAACGATTGATTGGTCGTTGCTTAAACTGCAACCAGAGTACATCTTTACGAAATATCCGCGGGTATTTGGAATCAACATGGGCAGTTTGCACAAGCATCATCTGCTTGCCATGGGGTGGTAAATTCATTTTAACAGTCCGAAAAATGTAGAGTGTTCTCTGTTTTACATTCTTCCCAAAGATGTCAAGAGGAACGAATTCAAATAATTAGTTGTTTACAGCACTGAAGAGTTTTTTTCGTTTTGAATCATTTATGCGAAGAGAAGAGGTGATATAAGAAAATTCATGATTGGTTGTTCTTTGCACTTGCGCACTATCTTGTAAATCTAGCCGATAGTATGAAAATTTTGACCGTCTCTCTTCATTTACTTTGAAAATTTCTGATTTGAAGATCGCTTCATAAATTTTATTTTGAAATCTTCATTCTGAAGTGCTCTTAATGTTTTGATGAAGCTTTCAATTTACTGTGAAATCGTTCTAATCCTACCAAATTTCTTTACGTACCGCACGAGTCTTGGAATGATTTTGTACAAGGATCATGGTAACACAACATAAATACAATTTTGAAAGAACGACAGATAATTTTAACTCTATATGAAACAGTAATGATTAATTTCTGGTTTCCCCTGCTTGCAATTGTTTACACAAAGGCTCTCAGGGTAGTTTCCAGGGCTTTTCGTGGAAAGCTAAACCAAACTCAACCGTGAGTAAATTTCCTTCAAGAAATCGTGGAAAGTTAAATGACTGAAATAAAGAGAATTTTGAGATATTAAACTTGCAAACGGTTGTTTTATTGATGTACTATTGTCCACGGATTGTCTCAGTCTGTAAATTGGTCCTGGGCCTGCTGTAAAATCAGGGCTCAGCTTCTTCGTCAACATTTTTGCTTGACAAGTTTCCCTGCTTTAAATTGGCAGTGAACTCTCACGAGTGATATACAGCACATGGAATCCCATCTGGTGACCCAATGTTGCCATAAGCAAAACCCACCTTATACTGAAGCAACCTTGGAGAACTTTGTAATCACGTCGTTCCCTTTCCTATGAGCCATGCGCTGGACCAAGAGACCACGATTTCCCCAGAGCAACGGAGGCTCCTTTCCTTTGTTTCTAGTATTTTAGACAAAAACTTTGCCCAGAAGATCTGAACAATGAAAGAAACAAACTGATAGTTGCGATTTTATCAGATCCATTCTACTTGCCAATTTTTTCAGTGTTAAGTGCCCTTTTCTAGGATGCTAGTGACTTTTCATTTCATTTGACAAAATAAGGTGACCCAGAAATTGAGACCTCGGGAGAAGCTTTGACTCAACCTTGATCCAAACTCAGAATGATCCTGTTTGCATTCCTTCTGCGCAAGTGGAAGTGATGACGAAATTCACCGGTCAAAATCCTTCCAATGAGAGCCAAAAGAAACCAAGAAGTCACCACATCACTTGAACCTAGATCATTGCCGTTTGCAAGTCTCGCATCACGGGGTTAGCTACGTGCAGTTTAGTTCGTTTTATTGACGTCACTGATGGTCTGAAAATGGGCCCTTGAGATCATCTCTTCTTCTGAATAAGAAAAAGGGCAAGTAGATACAGAATGCCATATATTAAGTTCGTGATAGATTTACATCATTGCTTAATCAAGAGTACTGAGATTTGTCACAAAAGGTTCTGCGGAAATCATGCCAAGTGGTGTTTGAACAAGTGAAATTTAAAAAAAAAGTCTTGCTGTCCTACACTGGGCAGAAATAGCCAGATTTGATTGGCCGCGGAAAGACGTGTAGCATGAGTACACCCCTTTCTCCATTGGGAATATTTCCTGTCAGTGAAGGCGCTAACCGAGAAATGTGTTAACTGGACACATACAATATCATATTCTTTTGTCTTTTGCAAGAAAATTATTGATACTTTTGTCTGCAGCAATGATCTCCATCGATAAATCACTCTCACACATCCAGAGACAATCGAATACAGCACATCCAGACAAATGATTTCGGTTTCGTTTCCATGATATTTTTTTAATTAAAGTATTGTTGGAAAATTGCTCTAAAGGTATATATCAAATACATTATAACATAACATAATACATTATTAACCATAACAGACTTAGCAATGAAAACAAATCTTGAATGATTAATAGTTCAGTTCCACACACATTTCTGACCGTGTTCTGTTTTTACTTGGAGCAAAATTTTTTTCTGTCGTCCAAAACTAGAAATGGCTACTTATCACGTGACAGTATTCTCCAATTCTTTAAATACGGCGCCGGCGCCTTTTCCATTCTACTTGTGTACTATGAGTGCTGAGTTTCCTTACACCGGTGGCCTATCCTGTGGTGTTTACTTGTGGTCAACAGCTTCTTTTTCAAAGTTCTAAGACAAAAATACAAAGCATTGCGGCCAGTCCGAATACAGCCATATGATATTGCAACATGGCTGCCACTGAAATGTCACAGACGTTGATGTGCAATGCATGAAGTCAGTTTCCTTTGGGGGCGCGGTTTATTTTCAAGTCACGCTCATAAATTGTAGTTCAGCCTTGGTGTGCAAGCGGGGTGGACATGTTGTGGGCCAAGTCACCCGAAACGATTTATCGCCAATTTAGCTGAAAGAAATCAGCTCATCACTGCACTCTTGGATGGCATGGAGAGAAATTCAAATCGAGCCGCTGAGTCCACGCATAAGGTTCCCAACCTTCCCCTGATGTAGGCGGTACTCTGGAATCTGTCGCGTGCGTTTTAGTACTTGGTGTAGACATGTCTGACTGACTGGAACTCGGCCCAAGAGATCCTCTTGTCTCCTAAAAAGTAACCAAAGTCAAAGAAATACAAAATCATGTACGAACCAAAATATTCATCTTCACAATAGTTTGTTTGTTACGATAGTCAATACCATGGCAAACGTCATGAAAAAATAAGCATTTAACACAAGGGGATGAGTGGTCTTTGACAAACCCTAATCCCGTATTTTGAATGAAAGGTCATGAAATTGCGCAATTTTATCACACAAAAAGTTTTGAATGCAACCACGAGATAACTGATGAAATTTTCCACGAGGCGAAGCCAATTAAGCAGCCAAAGCGATTCAGTCCAAAGATCAAATTTAGCAAGTAATATCACTGATAAAAACATCTCAGGACTCCATCACAAAAGCCAGCTCATTTGCCAAATATTCCCAAAAGATTCATGTGGTGTTACCATTGGCATCCAGATCCGTCAGGAACGCGATGAAGTTGGCTACGCACCCTCTCTCAGCGCGCCACTCCTCGACTGTCAGCAAACCGTCACCATCCTTGTCCAGGAGAGAGAAAGCGGCCGACTTTAATGGTTGACTGACGGACCTCTTAAACCTAAGATATTGCGACAAAATGATGTTACTTTGTATGATGTCGACAAAGTTATGAAGTATAAAAAGCAAAAATGGAAGGTTTGGTCGTACTCCACTGTGACGAGGATGCCAACTGCACCACTGTCGGGGTCGTAAGTCGGTTCAATGGTCACATCGTCATAAATCTCGAAGGCGAAAGGGTTGTCGTCACCACTCTCCGCTGACGCCGCAACGACCAGACTAAAGATCACCCCAAACACGCTGAATCTTGCCATTGCGCCGTCTGGTTCCTGACTCTTCCAAGTTCAGAATTGTTATCCTAAATTTCGTTAGAAGAAAATAACACCATACGTAAATCTCACGGAGGTTTTTAATTCGTCTTTTACTAAATATACCAATCTTCCCAAATGTTTGAACATAATTCTCTCTGGCTTCAATGTGTCATTTTTCTTTCTTTCGCCATTCAGGTCTGGGTTTAGTTCTATGGAAGGAGGGTCTTTTTGGTCATTTGAAATAAATGCTACAAACCTATGAATCTTCCAGGTGCTTTTGTTTACAAATAAAAACAACTCTTTTGTTGAGGTTAGTGATTTACCATGTCCTTTTTGTACTGACGACCAGATTTAGTTTGCCTACCACTTGTTGATAAAAACGTCACCGTACTACGACAGAGCAAACCAAAGTAATTCTACTCACAATGTTCTTTAATGTTCGATTCAACCTTTACATACATGTGCTTCCAGAACATGACGTAAAATGGAGCAACAAAATGTACACAGAGGGACCGACAGTAGGCCCTATGTTACTATTTTTCCGAATAATGATTCAAAAGAAAACTCACTTGTTGACAGTGATTGCAATCTGCCACGTACATACAAACTTAGACGGTTTCAAGATTACTCTGGTTCGGAAGACCAAAATCCAAATATTTATAGTCAAACCTGCACCGTTTCGGATGGTAATATCCGGACTGACGTCAGGATGTTCTGAGAATTGTAAGGCCCCTTTGCGAGGTAAAACTGCAGATTTTTGTAAGCATATACAGAGAGAAGGACTCCGCTGGATGTTTGGGTGAAACCATTAATCACTATAGTATCGTTTCTTCCATCCCCCACTCTGCCCTATCTCGGTAGAAATTGTTACTTTTTGAGTAACAATAACCTTACCCCTTCAGGAAAGAGTAGACGGAGTGCACTAAAATTACTGCTTTTTTGTGGTGTGTTAATGGTAATAATATTTTGACAATCGCCAAAATCTCTGACCTGTGACTTGAAAAGCATTTAAAAAAATATCCTTTTAAAAATTCGATTTTAATCGTGAGCTTTCCCCTGGATTCCCCAAAGTCACGTCCACCAATTTTGCTGCGTGTATTATGTGAGAAACTTCATTCCGGTCTCCGTTCGAGCCGGATGTTTGTAATGAGGTTACACCGGGGCATTCCTCATGACATGACTTCTCATGACCTCAGCTTGACACCATGTACGTGACAAAAAGAGCGTTCAGTGTCATGAGAGAGTTCCGAGGCCTGTCTTGAACCTCGCCAGGGAGCTTATACATTGTGACATGACTTCAGTAAACAAAAGCTTATAATGACGGAAGGGTAGTAGTTGTTGACTGTCAGATGAAGTTAGGGGGCACGCTGAGGACTGTATAAGGGGGTCAATATCAAAAACGATTCTCTTAAAACAATACACTGTGACCCATCATTCCCAAACAAGGTTGATGTAGATTCATGTTGGTTTTCAAGATAACTCTGAAATATTTCAGATTATTAAATAATTTTGAAAAAGTCAGGTATTGTTTTACAATATATCAGATTCACCATCTCTCAAAAAAGCGTATTATACTTCTTACACCTGTCGTCCAGTTTCCAGAATAAAGTGTTGGTTGTTTTTCAAAAAGTCAGTGGTCTAAAAATAGTCGGTGGTTAAAAGTAGCTTGTGCGTGATGTTGGGGTAGCTCGTGGTCAAAGACAGTGGTGTAAACAGCGGAGGCATTTTGAGACATTTTTAGAAAAAAAATCCAATTCCCCAGACCTGAGACCTGGAAAGTCACGCGGTCAAAGCGTTTCTGGAGGTTTAGGAGTAACTGGTGGTCAAATCAATCAAGACAGCCTTGATAGCCAGCCCTCCCACTTGCTCTTCCTTTATTTCGTACTTCATTAAAGTTCTTGGGAATGATTATAGAAAAGTTACAGAGGTACAAGACCCAACGTGATCACCGAAGAAACATTCCAATTAACTAAACGTACATGATTCACAAGACTTTGTATTTAGATTTTAAGTCCTTTTCAAGCCTAACCGTTCTTATGATCACAGATGATAGTATAAGAAACCCACGTCGACAACTATGTTGGTGCATGTGAGGATCGATGTCCCTGTGCAAAGCCGAGATGCTGTCAGCACTATTTTCAGAATCCTAGCTTCGTCTCCACTTTGGCTTTCCCCCTAGGCTAATGATTCATTTTCAAAGGTTTGCAATTATAATACAACGATAATGATTCCGAGTTTGAATTTATTTGTTTCTGTAGCAAAAGATTGGTGCAATGAGCCATATTGCCTCAACAGTTCACCAAATTTACGAAAAAGACGCCCTGCAGTGGACGTGGAATCTTGGTTTGAGAAATCCTGTTCTTCGTTGCAAATACGTCAAAAGAGGGCGCTGTAAACTACTTCCGTAATGCTCGCTTATGGGCCTTTTCCAATACTCGACTTGGGCTCCATCTCAGGCTTCGTTCCCAAAATCAATCCCCGATTGTGGGCCTGAAGCGTTTAGATCAAATTGGATTACTTTAATTTCTGGCTCTCTTGCATCTTATTTGATGTTTCGTGGCACTATTAAACTAATTAGTGCGCTTACAGCTTCAAAGTCAGCTAGTTAAAAAATAGTTGAAGCCTGAGACGGAGCCGAATTAAGTTGGAAAACGGCCTATGTGAGAAAGAGAGTGGAGGATCGTGCCGTTTTAAAGCGAAAATTTTGTAGAATGTTTTTGTTTTAGCGGTGAGTTATACAGATCACTGATGTTGAAAACAAAGAGCCATCTCGCTTTACATATTTAAATTTGTGTTTCCTATTTCAGTGCGTCCATGACAGAGTCGAGAGTGTCGCACTTACCCCCCGAACTGGGTTCGACTATCGCCGCCGCGCTGCCACGAAGTAGCACGGCGGACGACGTACGAACCCCACACCACAGTTCTTGGAGTTTCTGACAGTGTGACGGCACATTCATATATTTGATGATTGTCTTGTATTTGCTGTCTGATCATGCAGTTAAGTTAAACTGCCAATTTTCACACTGCAACAAAGGTGTTTCAGTGTGGAAATAGGGCCTAACTGAGTACCAGCATGTTGAAAAAGCTGTAGGCCTATCCTCTTCGAATGATTCCTGTTCACCACTTAGCAGGTTGTATCGTGTTATTGGGGTGTATCCCTGGCTACATGGTGATTCAGGGTTAATGGCTTCTGGCTAGTGCCCCCAAACAAAGATACTGACAAATGGGAACTTAAAGAGCCACCAACCTGCCAACATACTTGGGTTGGATAGCTCAGTTGATAGAGCACCGGTATGGTATTCCGGATGCCGCAGGTGCAAATCCCATTCCAGTCAATTTCTGTGTTCATCTTTATTACCAGTAGTACCAACATGTTTGTTTGCAGAGTTATTTGTACACCTGCAAAGTGGACAAGATGCCGGCTCACTACGAGTGTAAGATTGGACCTTCCATTCTGAACTCCGACCTCTCCTCACTGGCTGATGAGTGCCAACGTGTGCTTGACAGCGGGGCAGATTACTTGCATTTGGACGTCATGGACGGGTAAGCACTTTTGCAGTGTAGCTCCAGTCTGAATTTAATTACTCTGTGCATTACCTGTAGAGGGCGCTGTGCACCAACGATGGAACGATTTTCAAAGTGGGAGGGGTGCCAATTGTTAGACCATCAGGCATCAGTCATTGATAGGTCAATCCATTTAGCCCCACCAATTTATAGGACTTGCAAAAAGTGCGAGGGCAGACCCCCCAGTCGAAAAAGTGGGAAGGCCCCCCTCTTCCGCCGCCAGTGGTGCTGTGCCTCTCACAAAATCCAAGGAAGGGGTTAGGAATTCCATACTGATGTGATGCTGGAATTACATCACATTTGTGTTTCAACTGAATGTGCACACGTGAATGGCATGAATACAGTGGACATGATAGAGATGCCAACTCAAGGAAGTCAGGTGAATGTACCAATTTTGAGCTTTTGGCCTCTTTCACTGATGAGAAAGTTTCAACTACATCAAATAGTTCGTGTATAACCTTGTCCTTGTTTACTTTTTTTCTCCTCTTTCGGGGCAGGAATTTTGTGCCTAACATCACATTTGGTCACCCAATGGTGCAGTGTCTCAGACAGAAAGTGAAGACAGCTTTCTTTGGTAGGTTGGCATGGCAACAAGTATTGAATGTCAGGTCTCAAAGAGTCAACAGAGAGAATAAACTCTTGACATATTTGCAAATGAAATGACGATAGATTGTTACACATCAGCTGATTTTCTGCCAAAAGATATCATCCATTCGGCCCATTTTTTTAATAAAATGAGTTAAAGTCAACAGGTTTTCACTCATTCCCTGTTTCCTCCATCTGGGAGTTTTACAGCTCTAAACAAATACATGTAAAATGTTCCGAGTATGTCAAATGGTTACATGCGACTTGGGGGAGTCAGGTTGGCACAGTGGTTCTTTCCTTGCCTTCCACCTCTGCAGTCCAGGTTCGAATCCTGGCTCAATCCACAAGTAGATTGGGTTTTCAGTCCCTATACCTGATTGCGTGGGTTTTACCCAGAATATTCCCCTGGGGTTTTCCTCCCACCACTAAAACTGTAACTGCTTCTCACTGTCTCCTCTCTACAGGTTTCCTCAGGCTTGCAAGCTACATTGCCCAGGGAGCTTTTGAGGAATCCCTTGTGTCATTACCAGAATAATTATTAATAATAATAATGATATAACTTAATCCTTTTTGTTTCCCTCAGATATGCACATGATGGTGGCAAATCCAGAGAAGGTAACCATGAAAAGCATTTGTTTTTATTTGACATGAAAAGAAATCGCAAGAAACCATTAAGTGAGGATTCATGAACTTTTCAAGGATCATTCGATTTCATTCAAAAGCATTAACACGCGGAGCAGGCAGAATTGGTAATACTTCAGAGTATAGTTCCCACAATACCTTGCACATATGTATGTCAGTATATGGATCATTTTCTGTGATTTTTTTCCAGTGGATTCAACCAATGGCAGAGGCAGGCGCCAACCAGTACACATTCCATATCGAGGCAACAGACAGACCCAAAGATGTCATCAGACTCATCAAAGAAGCAGGCATGAAGGTCTGGCTCAAGTTCACATCCCTCCTCCTACCCTTTCTAGTCTCCTCCCCCCTCTTTCTTTGGGCTATCTTTGAGTGACTCGTCTTATTCCATGTAGAAATAACACGTTGAGCACCTTTCTACATGTAAGTGTACTGTTTGTGAATTTGCCGGATAAAACTCGATAAAACTTGAAGCTTTGCGTGATGGAGATAGACTAAGAGAAGGCTTGTGGTAATACTATGTGGATAGATCTCTTTTTCGAAGAGGTACGGTTCTGATAAGAACTGGCGAGTGTGTACTTGACATTTCGACCAGTGTGCTGTGGTCGTCCTGTGTGTACCTGATGTTTTGACCAGTGTACACACTCACTGGTTCTTTTCAGAACCATACCTCTTCCAACAAGAGATTTATCCACACAGTGTTACCACAAGCCCTCTCTTTGGATAAAACTTACCACGAAGAAACAGATTTTTAAAATTTCCCTTCCCATGCCATCCAATCTGTCCCTAACTGCTCTCTGCTCCAACCAAAATTGTTTTTTTTTTTTTATTTAACTGTACAAACTTTGAACTGCGAAGACCAAAATGAAACATCCCATGGATTTTTTATCTGTTCAGGATGCAGCTCGATTCATTGATAAGTTTTGCTGACGTTTTTTCTCTCAATCTAAAACACAGAAAGTGACTTGTTTACTGTGGGTGTAATTCTTAACTCGGATCCATTTTTTTCTCCACCCAGGCAGGAATTGGTATCAAGCCAGCAACCCCCGTGGAAGTGGTCTTCCCTTATGTGGAAGATGCAGACATGATACTGGTGATGACGGTGGAGCCAGGATTCGGAGGGCAAAAGTTCATGGAAGACATGATGTCCAAGGTAACAGAAGAAGAAATAGATAATTTGTATGGCTTTTAATCAAATCTAGAGAGAGACCTTCATCTTCACTCACAGACGTGGGCGAGACTTTTGGAGGCGGCTGAAACACTACAATCAGATCTTTCTTATCTTTTCTCGATATTAAACAGAAGCTACGTAGAACAATTCTCCGTGGGAGCCGATAAGAGGATTCTTAAATCTTGATGGTTATTTGATGACTTGTTAAAACAAGAGGCATCCGTTGAGAGATATTTGATGGTCATTCCCGGGTTACCGGCATGGGCAATGTTACTAGCATCTTGATTCTTGGCATGATCTGTCCCACCGGGTGATGGCACTGTAGCCCCATTCTAGTATCCATGAACAAATATGTTGATCATTTGAGAGATAACCAACAGGGTTGATGACTTAGATGGTAGAGAATCTGTACAGTGTTACAGAGGACAGGGGTTCGAATCCCGCTAAATATGTCACAAATAAATTTTTTTAAAATGCACTAGAGGCTCCTTAACATGTTGACCAATGGTTGGTCTCTGTTTTTTTTTAAGGTGGAGCAGCTAAGAAACAGGTACCAGTCACTGGACATAGAAGTGGATGGTGGAGTGGGCCCAGCGACCATTGATGCAGTCGCAAAGGTCAGTCCTCAGACTGGTCAATATTATCTGGGTTGTTGGAATTGTGGTCATCTCGTGCTAAGTGGAATTTGATATTTCCAAGTTGTTCACAGGGGCACATACTAATGAACTCGTAGTCTGGAGAAAAGGATGTCACAGTTATTCAGCATAAATAGTGGTGGCAGTGAAATTGAAGGTTACGAGTCGAGTCAGGGAGGGTTGACTTCCTGAGATCACTCAGACTAGGTGTAAGTAAAAGATGATCCTGAAATAAAGTTACTGAAGAATCCTAAATGGAGTCAGCATTACGTTAGTCCCTAGACTCAAGACAAGTCTAACCCTGACCCTACTTTCCCAGCTTTTGAATCGCATGGTCATCCCATTTTGCTGCCTTAGACCACAAGTTGGACTCAATCAAGCCACCCCCCCCTTTGATATTTCATTTTGCTAAAGATTGCAAGGACTTGTTCCCCTTCGTCTTTTTGTCCTGACAGGCAGGGGCCAACATGATCGTATCAGGGAGCGCCATCATGAAGAGCGACAACCAACGACAAGTCATACACACTCTGCGCAGTGCCGTCAATGAACGCATCGAGCAAGCCAATTTACACAGATAGTTCCACGTTACCAGGGTTTATTTGGAAGCTAATGCAAACATTTGTGACGGGATTTCAGGTGATAGCAAACTTGCCGTGCATTATTATAAGAGCACAAGGGAAGCCTTGGTTTTTTTTTAAGAAATGGCTCAGGGTGGGCAAATATTCACTGATATTTGGAAATTAGATGGGCTCTTTGAAACTGTAGACTGAAATTCATTTTCGATATTAAATTTAATATTTTTTACATTAGTATAAACAAGTATTGCTCACTTTTAATATATTGTTAATTTACAAATCAAGCAAAGAAAGGCACAAAACAAAGGATACATTTTCTCGTCTGTTATTATTTCTTTGATTTATAAAAAAAAATAAAAATTCAGCTTACAACAGAAAGTTGTCTCCAGGACGTAAAATTTCGTTAAAATTCACTCTTCGGAAGAATGTCTCAAACCTGATAAAATGCATACCAATTTATCTTGCAATTATACTGCCAACAATTCTGAAAAGGAAATTCCAGACTATGAAATGTTTTATGGAACAGACTTCAAAGCCAATCTTCCATTATTTCTTCACCATGTGGTAGCCTTGTTTTCATAAACAAATAAACATAAACAGATATTATTACACATTTGGTACCACTTCTCAATAACAAAGATTTTCTGGAGTTACAGTTGGTCTTGAAAAAGTGATTTTTGTGAAAAAATTACCCGTCCCTTGTACTTATTCTGAACAAGAACTGACGTGCTTCTGTAAAAAAGAATTTGAGATGACCATGGCTTAGTGGCTGTGTACAACATGCTTAATTTGGACTTGCTGGTTAACTTGTTCTTCATTGACCATATCCCGGGACTGTGGGCGGAGATTTCTTCTTGTGGAGGGGATGCATGGCCTCCATCCCGGGTGAGATCATGAAGTCAGTGGTGTAAGCCAAGGGACGGCATAGTAAATGACTTAAAAAGTGTGGGGGGGGTTGATTACACTGGTTATCCCCTATCCCTAGTGTTGTATAACTCATGGAAAGGTACTTGACTATCACACTGTTCAGGGTTATCAGTTAGCATTTTATTTCACTCAAAACCAGTGCTGTAGATACACGGGCAATACTTCCATAGAGTCTCCATGCAAGTCACACAGCAAGACGTGTGACTGTGGTTAGACACCAATCTCTGTACAATGCACCTGTAGACCAACTTGGGTCAAGCTGTGGGTCGCTAGGCCATATTTCGAAGAGGAGTGTGCACCACAGTCCGGCAACCAGTGATGCTGTGGTCCTGTATGGCACGCTTGGTACTCGCCCTACTAGGCTTCAGGGAACCACCTGGATCCCTTCAGGCCTGCTCGCTTCAATGTTAGACATGGACAGTACTTCTCTGGATGATCAGAACATGTTGTTGACTGCCACACCAGCTTGCATAAGTTTAAATATGATGGGTTGTGTGACCTTGAAGGGGAAGAATCAAAGGAAAAAGTCATCATGCCATTGCCCCTATGCATGATCAATGGAGGGCGCCATGGTAATTAATGTCTTGGGGCATATTCTGAGCTTTGGCCGCAGTAAGGTGAAAAAGGACCAAAAAAATTGCGTTAACCGTATGGTTAACAGGCTAGAAACTGGCTTTCAGTCAAGGTTTTAAGCAAAGGTTTTATTAAAGTTGAAAACTTTCAATCCTATGGAAGTTGAAAGCCACAATGATGCAGACTGAAAGTTCAAATCTTCCATAACATGGCACTGACACGAGAGAGTGACAAGCATATCCACTGTCTACTATGACGTCTTGTGCCGCGAGTTGGAAGTACTAACAACTACATGCACACAAAAAAGAAACAAGGCAGAAACTTGGCATCCCTGCAGCTTACCTTGACACAATCCTTTATTCGTAGTTCAGTCAAGGCGAGCCCTGCTTGTTTATCTAAGAAGCCCTGTAGCCCAAAGTTGCTGACCCTGTAGCAGTAACTCACATCGAGGCTCTGCAAGTGATGGCACTTGAAGGCCAGCTGGCTGACACCAAAGTCTGTCACACCATACACACTGCTGACATGTAGCTCCTTCAGGTTCTTGGCGTGGTCTGCCAAACCACAAAGCGCTTCATCCGTTATCTAAGAGACAGGAATTTGTAATAGATCCACGACTGAGTAAAACGCATCTGAGGATACTTCAATACTTGACCAGACTGACTTCACACATCACAAGACTTCCGTCTGGCATTTAAACAGAGTGTCTAGAAACTAAAGCAGAGTGACTTTAGACTTGACTTGAGTGAGTTGAGACTTGACCATGGTGACTTGATAGCTTGACTGCAAAGTACAGACTCACCCCGTAGCAACTGCTCAGGTCTACTTCCTCTAGATCAGGGCATTTCTCCGCCATCGATACCACAGCAAAATCTGTTAAGTTCCCGCATTTATAGGCAGTGAAGACTCTTAGCTTGTGACACACACTGGCAATGGTGAGAACAGCTCCATCCCTCACGGCACGCCAACAGCCGTCTAATCTTCATGCACAGAGAACAAGCCTTTCACGAGTTACATTTGAATAAAGTCTGGTACACTGAGTTTTCTGATTGGACATAAACATAACAATCTGAGTTCCCCAGACTAAAGACAAAGTTGCTGTACCTCATGATTCGAGGCAAATTTTTACATAGCGACCACCATCTCTGGAATGGACTGGTTCCGTTGTGCCCTTATCCATTGAAAACAGTGTATTGGTGCAAGGCGTCTCTTATGTAACCAAACAAAAGCTTGCCCTGAATCACGAGGTACAGCTGCAGTGGAGAATGGAAAATTCAAATTGTTATGTTCACATGAATTTAAAGAACTTGGTGTACCAGATTTTATGCAAATTTGTGACAGCCTGTATGCAAAACATCTCAGTGTTCCAAACTCATGCAATTCTTTCCAGAAACTAAGAAATACAGTTAAAAGGAATTGCTGTACTATATCTTGCTCATGAACACAAGAAATTATGACTTCTCGATAATAGACTCCAGGGGCCAATTTCATGATGCCATTTAAGCACAGATATTGGTGAAGCACTGGAGACAGTTGCTTGGTGAAAATTACATTCCATCCAAAATGCAATTGGTCATTTCTTTCCCACGACTGGTTCTAGTTTAGCACACAAAACTGGATTTACGTCAATTCACGTCAAGTAATCACCTCAGCTCCCTCACACTGGATGCGTATTTCACAATGCCTAGGAGGAGGTCCTCCGTCACCATGCAATCCCAGGGTGACAGGTCAACAACCCTTAGCCTCTTGATGTAGCTCGTCACGAGGCGGCGCCATTTCTTGCATATCAGCTTACACGAAATCACTTCGCGGATGGAGAGCAGCGGCAGAACATGGTACAGAACGATCTCATCTGGGAGGCAAGGCAAATCTGCACCATTGTCCGTTGCCATGGCTACAGTCCTTGATGCCCAGAAAGAGTGCTTTTCACCCTTCAAATCTAAAGGGACTGCATGCTACCATAAAGGTCCGGTGTATGAGTCTGAGTGTACGTTAGCTGCCAGAGGTATTTCTGGCAACTTCTGTTTCTGAACAAGGTTGACCACAGGTGCTGCAAACTGAAAAAAAAATGAGGACGGTACTAGTAGTACTAAGTAACAATTTCAAAAAAATAGTCCTTGAAAAATGTATCTGTATCTGTCCATTCACGTACAAACACCATTGCTGGTTGTCGCATACGTTGGGGGGGGGTCATGTGCAAAGTCGTGATTAAATATTGAAGTGAGCCTTTGAAGTCAGCGTCTTGATGTTGATGGCCTCTATCTTGGCTTTAAAACTCTTGACATCGGGGGAGATGCGTAGGTCTTGGTTGAGGTGATTCCACTCACGAATAGACTTTGGATACAGCGAGTGCCTCTAACAGTAGTTTGGCAGTATAACACTGGACAAGTGTCGGTACTTAGAGGCTGAAAGAAATTAACCCTCCTATGCTGAAGTTGCTCTTTGGGTCTCTTGGTAAACACCTCAAAGAAGCACAGCTGTGTCATGTTGTGCACTGCACCAACATGCAAGAGAGTGACCTTGGGCACTTGTGCATATTTCTGCTGTAAAACCAAAGGAGCGTTAATGAAAAATGAAAAACTGCCTCATGTGTTTTGAAATTGTTAGGATGCAAATCTACAACTTCTATTCTCATGGCCCAAAGTAGGCCTAGATGATATCCGCCATCAGAAAAGGGCAACATGTCCTAAAATGTCAGATTTAGCAAGGAAACTATTGAAGTGTTTACTTATCAAGTAGGCCTAGGCCTATCTGACCTGTAAGTTAAGATTGTTACCTCCATGGTCTAACAGATCAAACATATCAAATGATGTTTGTATATCGATATAAAAACGTGGAATTCTTTCTGCCTAACACGTCTAAAAATCATGCAAATTAATGGATCCACGAACTAGTTTTTATGCTATTTGGATGAGACACAGTTTGTCCACTCACTTGACACAATACACATTTACAAATGTGAACATTCAACACACACGTTCAAGCTGAGCTGAGCAGACGACAAAAAAAGCATCACTGTCGACTGCCTGTATCAAATGTATTTCGTGAATAAATCTAGGCATACGGAGCCTACCACTTTTCCTTGGACCTTGCGGTAAATTCCTCGACAATCGATGGCTAGATGAAATTACCGTCAGTTTCTCACTCTTTCATTAAAAAAGACACAAAATTTGTAAAAGATAAAGACACTCTGTGTAGGCCTACCTCAACAATTTCTCTCAAAGGCCTATGATATCACCTCAGAAAGTCTGTTGGTTGCGAGCTCGCTGGCTAAATTCGTCTTGTTTGCGTTTATAATAGAGCCCGCCCTCTATAGCTATATAGGCAATATGAAACACCATCAAGGCCGCGGCATTATGTGAAAAACCGTGTGCTGACGGTGGGGGGGGGGGCTGTATGTGGGGGTGGGGAATGGGAAGTCTTCCGAAGTCCCTTTTGAAATTGTTCAACTATAGAAATACCAAAGTAAGTTCTTTTCATTTAAAAACTTTACTCCAAACTAAACGTTACATCTCGAGGACACATAGTCGGTACACTAATTAAGCCGATTAAATCCCCTTGTTGCTGTCAGATGAATTGGTTTTACCCATGGAGTGAAATGATGCTAAGCAACTGCACCAGTTTTTTTTTAAATATAAAATCATGATGTCCTAAAATTGCCCAGAATCACGGCAATATGCTGCTTTAAAGACGGGTCATCGTTCCCCTCCAAATTACAATCAAATTCCAAATTAGAATGAAATAAGAGCTGTGGAACAGGACCCCATCCTATTTATAATCTTTCAAGTTTTTCCTGGATTGTTTTTCTGCCTCTGTCCAGTAAGCTACACAGAATACTGTTCCTTTATTAAGTATTTTACTGTGGCAAACGAACATGCGACGATAAAATCAACCGTGCAGCATGGTATTGGAAATCAATTTACAACAAAAGCCACATCGATTGTGGTGCGCAGATGTGCAACACATTGGCGAGGCTAGCTAATGTCGACAACTACCCTAAAAATTGACAACCTACGGACACTTGCATATCATATAGGCGAGCTTGAAACATTGCATCCTAAACCGACATGACATCCAGTCGATACAATATGGATAAGATAGTGAGCACGGCGGGTGAGGATTCTGACGAAGATGAGGAGATTTTCTCGGTGAGCGGGCGGCAGAGAGGACCGATAGTTCGCGGTGCCCAGTCGTCCGGCTTTGGGGCGTTGGACGACGATGGCATCGAGTTGCAATTGGACAGTGGGCAAGAGGACGACTTTCGACAGCAGGTGTCTTCAAGAGATAAACAACTTAACAGAGAGGAGCCAGTTTCTATGCCGTCATATCAGACTGGTACCGCCGGCACAAACTCCTCATCCCGAGGAGACTCACAGCAGAGAGCCGATGAGATTGAAGAAATGGTGGATAAACTTTTAACTATTATTGGCTTTGGAAAGTTCCACGTGCTACTGTTGTTCATGTGCGGTTGTGGGTTGTTCTTTGCCAGTGCACAGCTAGAATTTGTAGGCATTCTTCTACCCGATATCGCTCGTGACCTGTGCCTCAGTGACTCTTCAACCGGATGGTTACGTAAGTAAGGATTTCATTCCCAAGAATGAGTACTGAGTCTAAATCTTTTTTGGAGCAAAACAAGAAAATGAAGCGATATTGAGTATAGTAACGTGACGTGTACACATTAAAAAAAAGATGTTATACAGTTGAGTGACGAAGCTTCTTTTATTCAATTTCCAGGAGGCTCCGTCTTCGTAGGAGTCGTCTTTGCCAGTGTCTTGTGGGGCTGTGCAGCCGACTTGGGTTCTAGGCGTACTTCTCTCGCAGTGTGCTTGGGGATTACCTGCCTGTCCACGGTCATGGCAGCGTCCTTGGCTCAGAGCCGCACGGCGCTCCTCGCGTTTCTTATCATTACTAGTTTAGGGTGCGTGCTAAGACTTCTCCCAGCTTCCTTTCAAACGCCTGCTTTCCATTACATGGCGAAGTGCCCCCTAAGTCGTATCGTCTCTCCTGCTACAGTCAAGGAATAACAAATCCTAAAAAATATTCCGAAAAAGGGAAATGTAGCCAAAATAGGTAATGGAATCCAATCATGGGAACGACTTGTTGACTGATGATTATACAGTTTGTTTGAGCAGGATGATATGTAAAATGTACATGTGGTTTTCTGTTCCATTCGTTAATAATCATTTTCTGCCATTGTCCAGAGGCAATAGCTTAAATTATCCCCGAAATCTAAAATTTTAAAGTTCAACATGATATCTCCCCCATTATTCCACGTATCCTCTCATCAGTACTGGTGGGCTCATTTCCACCCCTTTCTCCTACGCGATGGAGTTCCTGCCGAGACGAATGGCCCAGAAGACAACATGTGCCCTGCTCATTTTCACGGTCTTAGGAGCCATGTTCGTACCTCTTGTGACGCCTGCCTTCACCTCCAGCGTCGCCGAACGCGGTAAGCCGAGCAAAGAAACTTTTTTTCCTGAAAAAATAAAACGGATTGTCCTTTTCGCCGTTTGTCTCAGATTGTCTCGTTTTTGCTCGCACGTGCCAACCACAAACAAGACTTTTGCCTGCTTAACGTGATTAGTCAACCGTCACTGAATCGTCATGATACAGACAAGCTCCAGGATTTTAATCTTCATCATAATCATCTTCAAAGTCTTCACACTACCACTGTGCAGTATGAGTGCTGTGAAAACTACCCTACAACAGCTCCGTGGGGCCAGGCTGTGTTGCGCTGGCCACGAGGACTTCTTTGCAAAGTAAAATCTGCCTGGCTAAATGTTGAGGGTTTATATCTTGACGTTGATGATTTAAATTTTCATCTTTGTTGTTAAATCATAATCGTTACCACCTTGTTTTCTTTTCGAAGTCTCCTCCGGAGATTTCTCTCCAAGTTCCTTCGCCAACTGGCGCATCTTCTGCCTAGTGCTCTCCGTCCTGCTAGTGGCGTCGGCAATGCTACTCGCCGCGGCCATCCTCCCAAGAAGCCCATATCTCTTGCTTGAGGTAAAGAAAGAACTATCGAGCTTATTTCATCGATACAGGACCTCTGCAAACGTCAATCCGCATCGGTTAAAAAGAGCCATGTTGGTCGGGTGTGTTCATTTTGTTGGTAGCGATGCAACTGCAAGGCCGTTTTCCAATACTCAACTTCGTCTCCGTCTCAGGGTTCGTCCCCGAAACCAATCCCCGATTGTGGGCCTGAAGTGTTGACATTAAATAGGATTACTGTAATGTTTGGTTCTCTTGCATCTTATTTGATGTTTTGTGACACTATTAGACTAATTACTGCGCTTACAGCTTCAAAGTCAGCTAGTTAAAAAACAGGTGAAGCCTGAGACGGAGCCGAAGTTGAGTATTGGGCCGTTTTCCAATACTCAACTTCGGCTTCGGGATTGGTTTTGGAAATGAAGCCTGAGACGGAGACGAAGTTGAGTTTGTAAAATGGCCTTGGAAAACGGCCTTGAGCTTGCGTTTCATAGTCGTTCGTGAATCATGCGCAAAGGCGCCCCCGTTGCTGGGAAAATTGCGCCCTCTCTTGAGCCAGCTCGTAGCCCATTGGCAGACAAGTGTGCTAACTGAATCCCCGCCCCTGTAGAGGCCTTGGGTACGAGGTAAAGGATATACATTTTCAGCTAACGGTCAAAAATTGAATGCAAAGTACATGTATCCGCAGATATTTTGATTGTTTCGAACTACGTTCAAACTACAACCGGCAGTGTTGTTTTACCTTATATCTAAGGCCTAGCCTAATGAAATAGATTTCAGAAAGTATGGAGCGGGGTAAAATCTTATAAGACACCACGTAAATCGTAGAGTTATGAGACATTTTGGGGTTTTGGCAACTTTACTACTTTTGATCAATACTTTCTCCCTTCTTTTTATCTTTCTGCTTGCAGAAAAGGCTGTGGGCCAAAGCGATCCAAGCGTTGGGGAAGGTTTACACGTTCAACCACGGTGAAGCAGGACTTGAAATGTTCAAAGACAGAGTAAGGATAATTCACCTTTTATCAACTTTCAAAGCTGAGAGTTTAGCACATGGGAAGCAGTCTTTGACTAGTTCCCAGACTTATCCAGGTTCAATTTGCAGGAGGGCACTTAGTATTTAACTGCAATTTTTGATAATTTGATATAAATTCGATTCAGGCTAGTGGATTATATCGTCTAAAGCGGCACAGCAGAGACCGGCAGGAACACGCTCCGAGCACCACTCTCCAGAGCTGCATGAGACCACTCTATCAGGTACGCTGGCACATATTTATCTATCTGCTATGGAGTCGCCTTCTTTCTTCAGTAACCTGAATGCAGAAGACGGATGAATAACTGGCCTTAGAGCAACGAATCAGATTGTCATAGCAAAAGATTCATGTCAAGAAAGAGTGAAAAGTTATATAGACTTAGGCTGCATCTGAATCTGTTATCTAGAGCTAGGTCTAGGTCTTCACTTCACTGGAAATGAGTGGAGACGCGCAGACAATAGACCTATGCATGTATAACCGTAGCTCTGGAAATCCGTTTCGAACACGGCGTGAGGCTTACGTAATTAAGTCTTCGAAGGACGGGGTACTGATATGATTGAGCTCCCGTTTGCTTGTTTTGCAGTAGGGATGCAGGGGAGTGTGACCTTAAAGTTGTAAGAGCTCGTGACTCATGAACAGAAGGACAGCAGTTCGAATCTAGTTGCTTCCATTCGCTGTTGCCTTGGGCAAATCACTTTACCTGTGCTTCCCTCTCTCCGAGTTCACCAGGATTAGATACCAGCATTAGCTGGCGAATAATCTGTGATGAACTATCATCCCATCGGAGGACAGAAACATCCTCAGAAGTGTCTTGCCAAGAAAACCAGAGATAAACGCTGGCCAACCAGGCCACATTGCCTCTGGACAGACGCTACCTCTTAAGCTGTAACAGTATTTTTTGATAATTTGAGGAGTGCTAATGATGATTTTTCTTTGGAAAGGATTTGCCGACCCCCTCCCATTAAATGTAACAAAGGTATCCAGATTAGTTTTTCATTTCTGATTTCACTGTTTTAATTTCTCCAAACAGTGTGCCAAGAACGTAACGGCCATCTTGGATAAGACAACCTTCGTCATGACGACCGGCGCCTTTTGCTTTGCATTCGGGTATGTACTCAACCTGGAAACGGCAAAGGGCGCTCTTATTAACCTACTCACGAGTGCAAATAAGGGTGCTCTGAATTAATTCAAGCTCCATTGAAAATAATGTAAAATCAACCAAGTTTGGAGCCCCATGGCAGGCAACTGAAGTCCCTGAGGCCTCTCAAACAAAAAACAATGTGTTGTTTGGTCCTTCAAATTTCATTTGATTTTCAATTTTTAGTAGGTTAACCAATGAATTATTCAATTATCCGCCCAAAACAAACTCACCCCCCAAAAAGTGAATGTTGCCAAGTCTTCCCAGCGGCCATTTTCCAAATGACATCCCTCACCTTCCTCGGGCTCTTCTGACTAATTTTCAATCCCATTTTTGTCTACTTTGCCCCCGGATGGGTGCCCCTGAATCTACAGAGATGATCCTGGGCCATACTGACACAATCCCACTATTTCTAGGCCCAAACAGACCCCTCTTTTCGAAACAATCTCCGGGGGTACTTTTTGCGCGCTTCGTCCTGGCGGAGAATATTCCTTCAATTGAGACACTGCACCCATAAAAGACACTGTCCTTCCAGGTAGTGGTTCGTGAGCCCGGCAAGGATTTTACTCATAGTCATTCAACGACAGAATGTGCACAGATTCATGAAATTATTTTTTGATGGAGCCAATCTGAACTTGGAAGACGGGAAATAGCACCAAAGGGCACTCCACTTACTAATATGCTTTCCCTTTAATAGCATCCGAGGGCGCCTTCGAGCACCATGTTCACACGTTCTGTTTCGTTCCCACCCGCACTGTCGAGAACTTTGTAATTTCGTAATGCGTTGAGGCTTTGTGCAAGCACTTGGCGTCATGTTCAAAGTAAGCGTTAGTGTCCTCCCAGAATGAAGTTTTTAAATTAGATTTGAAAAATCTTTATCGAATAAAAACACTGCTGAAACTCGAGCACATAGGGAACATTGCACTTTGACATGGCGGAAAATCCAATTGATTACGTATGGTTAGTGTCACATCTGCGAGTCAATGTTTCATCTCGGTTGAATTGCTGCTCGAAAATGCCAAGGTGTTTTGTTCGAAATTGCTGTGACAACATGACCGTTACTTTTTCACTGCTTACGAAGCGCCTTCTGTTCGTTTGTGTTCGAACTCCATGTTACCCTCGACCACTTGATGATCATATGGCGACATAGCTCGTGGCGTGAAGAGTCACTTTCGCAACCGAGAACCGACTGACATTCAGTGATATGTGAATCGGGGCGTTCAAGATTGGCAAGTCTTACCATGAGCGGCATAAGGGTTTAACATACAAATAAGTCGCGTGCAAGCATTCTTTGGGAAAAATAATTTGATTAACTTAATCTTTTACCAAGCATCTTTTTGAGAGAAGAGTTAAGAAGGAAGTACAAACATAGGCAGGGCCTACTTGAGGGAACCTCATTGGTTATTGTGAAAAGGATATGATCAAATAGGCACTGATAGGCTAAATCTGACCGTGAATTCAAAGCCAAGTTACAAGAAAACTGAACAGTTTCAATGCGGCAAGCTTATCAAAATTTTGATTTCCCTATTCTTTCAGGAATTGTGCTTGGACCCTTTGGATGTCTGATTTCATCATCGCGGATGGGCTTAGTTATAACGCAAGCATCATCAGAAATGCTACTTTCAGTCACGAGACATTCACAGAATCCCTGGAGAGGCAGACTTTCATCAACACAACATTTGACAGCGTCTCTTTCCGAGACATCTACCTCCGAGACCTGTCGTACACCGGCTGCACCTTCACCGCCTGTGTCTTTGAGGGAGTCGTCAGCGAGGCCACGCTTTTCACCCACTGTCGCTTCCTGGACACGCGGTTCGGCAAAACGGACTTCCAGCCCCGCCAGTTCGTGGGCGGGACGGAGCCGGTGAACTCCAGCCTGGCACCGCCGCCGGGGGCCGGGGTAGCCGGCGGGGTGCGGAACCGGGGCTGCTCAGTGGACGTGCCCTTCGCCCCTGCCCTTGCGTACTGGCGGATATTGTTCGGGCAGTGTGGAGGCTTACTTGGTCTCCTTCTGTCGGTTTTCATTACCAGGGTAATTGAACAATGGCGGCTATTCAGTAAGTCGACTGAAATACAGATTAAAAGCGATTCTCTTATCTGAAATGCGAGATTGGAATAATATCGGTAAAATTGGCCATAATTTATTTCTCCGGGCGATGGAATGGTCGTGATTTCACATGACGTCCAGATTCTTAACGCGCTAGAGAAGTATCTTTACTGTGTGTCATTATCTTATGAAATGATCAGCATTGTTTTTAATTTATTGTTAAAATAAGTTAGCATCTAAAAGCTTCTCGCACATCAAGAACCTGTTTGTACCTGGACCCTAAATCTGCCCACAATACTTGGCAAGACCTGTACCATTTATTGCTACCAAACGTTCCTTTTTGTTTAAAGTCTCAAAATCTTGTCTTTAACCCTGCGGTATTGTCCGGTGTCCTTGTTCCTGTATTATGTTACTTTGAGGAGTCCTTTCTTAAATCTTATGAATTAATTTTCATGCAACATCGACATATCTATTTAATAGAAAAGAAATCAAATGGTCCGAATGTTCTCTATACCCATATATCGATGACCGATGCCAAACTTAATAGAGGTCGAAAATAACCGATTCAAATATGGATGGGCTCATTTCAAGGGAATTCTGGTCGTTTGTGCCTCCTACCATGAAAGTCAAGGCTATAGCGTAGAACCACTGGGAAACAAAACCCATAATTACGCCAGATGCTAGAATCACACATTGGCCCACGTCTCATACCACTCTTGCTTGTTCCTCATTCCCAGTGTGTGGCGCTCTCGTCACCGCAGTGACTATTCTTTTCGGATTCTTTCCGTTGACCGGCTGGACTGCGGCTGCGCATCTCTTCGCTCTCCAGTTTGGCGGGTTCACGGCCTGGAGCGCCCTCACCGTCCAGGCCACGATGTCATTCCCAACCCATAAAAGGTAACCATGACAGGCTAGCAAAATGGCAAAATGAAGGGCAGAGAAGCGCACGTCTGTCTGACTGCTTGAGAAAGCAGAAGCCTTCAGAAGTGTTAGAACCAAAATACAAAAAGACTCCGATCTCAGCAAAGGAATATTAATTACTTGGCGTTTATTTATGCAAATTTATTCCAATGAAAGCGATATTCCAATGATGCACTTGTACGGTCTCAACACTTCAAACTGAATGTTATCATTCAGACTGGATGTAGTTTCTTCAACATGGGCGATATTCCTTTGAAAAAAGACGGTCTTCGTGCTATTTCATTCAGTCCTATAGAAAGGACGATCAGGTCAATTCTTGTCACATTTTGTTTGTCAAATTATTTTGACCAAGTGGTTATTGTTACCACTCTACTTCAACCAGCATATGTGTTTAATGGCTACTTGGCCTATAGTGGGATTATTTCCAACTGAAGGAACCTTGCCACAAGGAAAAAATTCAGCCCGACGCCATTCGTGCGTGGGACATACACGAAGCATATCTCTCCAGGCTCATTGCAAGTTGGAATATGAGTCGGTTACTTCAGTGGCTATCGTCCTTGGCTGGGTTTACAATATAAATCTCATCTTGGCAGTAAGCGGTGTTTGTGTGAGTCCCAATCAAACCGTAGAGGACCTGCTGTTAAATCTGCTCCAACAGACAGTAGCCTAAGCTTTCCCGAGGCTAAACGAGCAAATCTTTAAAATGCATAAAAAAAATTTTATACCGGCGCGATGTAATGCTCTTTGATTTGTTTCGTCCTTTCCCCAACCCCCACCCCGCCACCCAGGGCCACGGGGCTTGGTCTGCTCGTCTCAGTGGTTACAACGGGTGGTCTGCTTGGGTTTCTGACGGTGGTGGCGCTACCAAGGATTGCTGACGTCATCTTGACGGCGCTGGCTGTTCTCGCCAGTGCAATGTGTATGTGAATAAGCAGTTTAGACCTCCATGGTTTTTTAGAATGTGGGTGGTCGGTCGCCGAAAAAAAATACTTCTTATGCTGAAAAAATAAACGGCCGTTCAAGTGGCAACACATTTATCAGTCAAACCATGCATTAAACCATGTAGGAAGGAAAACCAAAGCAGCGTGGAAGCTAAATGTGAAATTTCAACAATGTTTCCTTAATATTAGGATTTTGGTGCCGTTTGTGGGAAAAACTCGTAGAATACCGGAAGAAGTCAATCTATTTAGTCAAGTATTGCGTGTCAAAAGTCTGATGCAGATTTATCTTAAAATCAAGTTATCGCAGGAAATCTAATTTGGAAAATCAAAGGATGTGAACATAAACTTTCTCTTTTTCAGCTGATCATTCTTTAATATAATTTCAATCAAATTATAATCGACGACTCATTACACCGTATTGGTCTTACTTTTTCCTTCTACACAGGCTCCTACTTCTTCCAGCGTCATCCCCAGAACTGGAGAGAGAATTCCTAGAAGAAGGTTTAAAACAACATGTGGTGGAATTGGGAACAAGAATGAATGATCACTTTCCTAACAAAGGGACGGCAGTTGATGTTATAGCAACACTTGTTTGACAAATGGGGAGTGAGAACTTTGATTTTGTTTCAAATAAGAAAACCGCGCTGATTCATAAGCGTGGGCCAATACAAAAGCGTTTATTATTTTTCTTAATAGGCTTAACCATGTAATTTATCAACAAATGAGAATAAATAGTACAACATAAAGTTTATCATGTCAATAAACCTCTAGATTGGACAGGATTGGTTTTAGAAACCATGGTTACAAGAGGTCCCCGTGGCAACCAGGAATCCCGCTGGCTTCAGCTGGGAAGATGCCCTTCAGATTACACAGGGGTCAAAGGTCTCCGTATATAGCCAGCATTCGTATCAGCTGTTTATCGTTTCATTACCTGACATTACGCAGTCGCTCCTTCCGGAACAACAAGACGTGGGCAAATGTTGTAGCACACAACCTCAAACTGAACCTATTCCGAGGAAATACCGATCTGTCACCTGAAAAAAGGCATTACAGCAACGCATGATTGGAAAGGCGTGATACAACTTAACTTACATTGTCAGGATCGTTAAGCTGATGGGGGAGCAAGTCAAGGTAATCGTTAGTGTAAGATGGATCCAATGATGATGACATTGACAGGTGACCATAGACCGTGTCACATGCGAATGTACAGGGGCTTGTGTTATGTTTAACAACTCCACAGTGATTCATGACACTTTTTCTTAGCACTTCGATGACGAGCTATTCTCATTGCAGAAATAGGTCTGCGGCCGCAGTGTTTAATTCAGCATTTTTCGCATTTTGGATGTCAAAATGACGAACTTGGATATTTGTGGGGGGGGGCAATGTTGAATTTTCCAGGATGATTATGTACTGATACTAATAAAAATCATGACTGTAGAAAATTCATGTAGTTTTGAAGCTTTTTACATTGGTACTATCAGGCCTGGGCCTATTCAAATGAAAACCAAGTTTACATTATAATGTAGTTTGTTGAAAGGGGCCCGAACAAGTTTATGGCACTTCAGTTCCTTGAACCTTCATACTAAACACTTCTCCATGAACCCGCCTCCCCTCGGCCAGAGGGTTGTAAACTATGTGTAATACTACCCAGTTTTGTGATTTTTAGCGATATACAGAAAGTAATAGAAAAGGGTCAAAGTTCATCGCTGAGCGCGCGGCTTGAGGTTCGTAGCTGTCTGGAACTCGTCCTCGGTAATAAATGGGGCTTTCCACTCAGTATCCTGCGTGCATGTACGCCGTCCTTCCTCTGTGGTTACAGCTTCACTCCCTGTTTTTTCACACCTCTGTGTCGCCTTTGCAATGAGGGGACAAAAAGATGCTCTCTTGCCCTTACGGGATTGACATATCTCAGGCTAAAAGCTTTCAAATATTGTTCAGCTTAAGGATATTGTGTGAGGGGATTGACTTACGAAACACGCCCCCCCCCGCGTGCGAGGGGTTGTTTTGGGGACTGGTGTGTTATGGGGGGGTGCATGTGTGTTTTTTTCTGGGAGTCAAAACCTGGTCGTGTGGGCGGGAAGTGCATGTACGCAGTGACACGGGCGATGCTGCTGTCGTGACGTGACGTCAGGTTTCTTCGGGAGGACATTATGAATAAGAACTAGCGTTGCGCTAATCCATCCGCGAACGTGTAGACTTGACGTGTCAGAGCTGCACTTGGAAGAAATCGGCGTGGAAAAGAAATGGTATACACTGCACGCTGGCGTGCACGCACTAACAGATACCAGCCCTTGTGTCCTGCAGCTTCACAGCTTCACAGGCGACCGAGTTTTAATCCTTTGCCTGCGTTGTACAAGTCCCAGGCTTGCGGAGTAAATCCTGCAGCCGTTGCCTTGTCATTTCTTCCGGTGGAGGTTTCCTCGCTACTCTGCTCTGCATCTGTATAAAACTAATTGCCGATTCTTGGAGGGAGCAGACTTCTCTAGCTGTGCCCGACCAGGCGAACGCCAGCCGTGCGTAGCGACAATTCTGTGGCGTCTCGGGGATGGTGGAGATGTATCTTGTCACGAGGGTTCTTTCAAATCGAATCATGAAAGTATAGTTTGATTCAATCACCATCAGATGTCGCACGCGAGAATTAAAACTGCCTATTTTCTGGATTGATTGGATAATATTCTGTGTAAATTTTAGGGAATAAATTGATATTTAGAAAACCAAGGCTGAGCACATTAAACGGAGATGATTTGGGCACTTGGGACTGTATTTATTGCTTGGATTGTGTGCACGATTTGCACTCTCCGTGTCATCCCAGTTGAGGCTTGCGTCATGATGAACGGAGACTGGAGACCCAAATCGCTCGAGAACCGCACCGTCCTAGCCCCGGTGGTGATCTCCGGCACGGTGCTGAGACTGCGGGACCACGCCCTGACACCGCCCGGCGGCAGCGGTGTCTACTCGGCCGAGGTCGCCGTCAACGAGGTCTACAAGGGCTACCCGTACTTCCATAAAGTCTCCTCTCTGACTGGCGAGGAGGCAGACGGGCCCGCGAAGGTGTACCTGATCGAGGGCTTCGGGTCACGGGACAGATGCCGTGCCGAGGTGCAGCCCAACGAGAAGTACATCATGTTTTTGACCGCTGTCCCCATGACGAGCGGGCGAGAGACAGACGGTATGAGATTGATTGCAAGGTACGATGACATCTTCGGAGCGGCCGTGGAATTTGACGACGAACAAGAGAAAAAGGTGCATAGAGTTGTTGGTGAGTACAGATAAAACAATTTCACCTGACTTTATTTTTTCCTGTCACCTGTTTGAAAGTTGTAAAGTTATTGTTTATACCTGAAATACTATCAACAAAATGAGAACCACTTACATTTGTCGGGAATACTGAGTCATGGGAAGACATTTCATTTGATTTGAGGAAGGTGGGCGTGACTCCAGAGTCTTTAGGGGGACTGAGTAGTGAGTTAGCCGATTAAGCTATTTTGTGTAAAATGAGCACTGTGCCATCACCAGCACCGGGAATATCAGCTCTTGGGGCTTCAGGTAATGTTCCAAGGCCCTCTCAGGTATGGAAATGCCCTAATGTACATGTATGTTCTGTCTCCTGTAGTTGGGAATGTGTAAGAATTCTGGGTCATCATTTGCCACAGGGAGTTGGAGACACCTTTCTCTCTTTTTCTCTTGAGTGAATGTAAAAATTAGTTGTCACGACAAGATCATATCTGACAGTGTCCTTTTACCCGACGAGGTCACCTCGATCGATGGTTGAATTTTACCATTTGGGGGGGGGGAGATTTCACTCATACGTTAGGCGGTTGATCATTTTGGACCAACGTGCAGCACAAGTGTAGGCAAAATTGCCCATTGCCCGTTTAGTTGACTTTGGTAACACCTGTTTCGGCCTGTTTTATAAAAGGGAACCGAACTTTGCATTCATTATAAGACAGTCACCGGAAAGTAATCAAGATGTCAAATTCGGACAACAGCTTTCTTTCTTCTGTGGGGCAGACCGGCTGTTGGCGTTCTGTCTGTCCCGGTGAGGTTCCTTGGGAACTTCCTTTCTCTGGTATAAGTTTGGCTTTCAGCCTTGAAATTTGGGGCTCTCTTAACTATCGAATTCCACTGGATATGGACATCTGCTAAGAGCATCACGGTGTTCTCTCGTGTCCCGGGCATTTCAATTTTTCCGAATTCCTGACATATCTAGAAAAAAAAGGGAAAGGAGGGAATTGATTGGACCCATTGAAAATTCTCATGTGACCGTGGCCTTTCGTTGACGACAGAACTAGTCCCCCCACACACACCCACACTGTTTATATCTTCAGCATGCAGCACACCGTAATACTTAGTTTCATGATAAACAGCCTTGTTTTTTAATCGTAAATTCAAAAAGCTCCCATTTCTCAGAGAACGTTCATGACCTCAAAATTTGCCCCTCAAGATCGCAGATAATTCCCAATCTAATTTATCACTTCCCCCTGAAGTGTTTGTTGTTGTTGTTGTTGTTTGTTTTTGTTTTCCAAAGAGAGTCGCGACGTGATCTTGATGTCTCGAGGTCCAGGTCGCAGTGCCAAAGACTGACTTCTTTTTTCGTTAATGAATCACCTTCTTTTTAAAACTTGCGAAGCCGTGGTCTGGAGACTACATGTTGCACGGCCCGTCACATCCAACTAACTGATGTCACCTCGAGGCGCAGTTCGCCCTCCGGATGCAAACGGCGACTGTACTTGGCAGGGGAGTCTCGCCTTGCCTGACTTTAACATGTCGTCGCGGCATGTAGTCACCTAGCTTCTCACGGCATTGAACTGCCGTCTGATTGACACGCCACACCACACCATGGATTTGTTGGCAATCTACCCAAGACTCCATTCCACGAAAGTATTAGCTTCCTATCTGCCGAACACTTGCGCTGATTCTCACATTTGATGCCTCATCAAACACCGCTCTCTCTTTTTCATTAAATTGATGAACAGCAGGAATCGACGGTAGCTCATGCGGGACATTCCGACCACCAGTTAGTGTTAGGTTCAATGTTGACCGCCCGCAGTCAGACAAACGTCACAGGTGCTGGAGTTGTTAACAGAGCACGCCGTCCTTCAAACCCGACTTTGACAGAGATCATGCTTAAAATGTGAGTAATTTGACGCGTGTGAAAAATAAAAATGAAACGGAAATCAAAGCAATGGAGAAATTTTGGAAACACTTGAGTAAACAACGCAAAGTTATGAAAGGTCCGCCAACAACTATGATATTTCTTTCAGTCACGACAGGCTTGTCAGCAAGGGGCTTCGTTTCCATTCACAGAAAAAAATTCTTCTGTTGTAGGTCAAAGCCTGACGCTTTCCAAATGCGACACACCATGCATGACAAAAACTAACTGAAGTACATGTACAGTTGCCAGACACAACGACATTACAGACAGTTCTCGTTGCCCGATGCTGACCGCCAAATCCTCTTTCATTGCCCCCAGGGCGACTCTGATCCCGTGGGTACGGGTCAATTTTATCGGCATTGTCACGGATACGGACACCTCGAATCCGTTACATACTCGACTCTACACAGGGGACGACACACAGCGGGCAAAACACGGCTTGAAGGCAAACAGAGAACTACCTTCCTGATTTGCTGAACTCACAAAACTCCAGTGATGTGGCCAGGAAGCAACCTCACTTAACCCCTGAGATATCGAAGGAAATTGTGTGTTCGGTTGGTATTTGAAGAAGATGGAAACAATGTCTCTGTGTCCGGTCTGCATTAATAATAGTAACCAACAAAGTGACTGGTTATTCGGATGTCCCGTCAAACGCAAATAATAAGTACCAATGCTAAAGAATGACACTTCTTCCTGTTCCGTTCATCAGTAACTTGGTCCAGATTTACTGTCCCTTACAGCAGAAATGAATTCCTGAAAATGTTCAAGCCGTCCAAATCTTCTTCAGTTGATCTCGGCGATAAATGAACAATATCTACGTTTTTGGATTCGTTTTAATTCAGAATACCTGTCGGCAATGCCCGTAAACTTTAAAGTAGCTTCTCCTGGTAGCTAGGTTGGCACAGTGCAACTTTCTCTGCCTTCCATCTTTTGTGATGCGCTGTTCGAATCCCACAGGTCGACATGAAGATGGCAGTTATTGATTTCTCACACATTTAAGTGAGTTTACCCCAGATTTCTGTGCAACGATTTTACGCTACACTGTTATCGTGGCTTCTCTTTCGTTTTTTTTTTTTAGGCTTTCGAAATAGGAATTACCACTTGATTTCTTCTTCTTAGTTCATGCTCAGTTTATTTTCTTTAAGGTGTTCATGAAAACAAAAGTGCAATTCTTTCACCTATATATTCTTTAATTTTGGAGGGACTTGTATTAAAGTTGCTCTGCGGACGACCTTAAGTTGCCTTTAATGTCGCATCTCAGATGGCTAGAGCTGTGTCGCCGATTTATAGTACATCAACATTAAATAATCTGGATGAGGGCCAGAGCGAAATGCCCTCAGCAGCTGTCACACGACGGCACCAGAGCATCAGCCAACACCGCGTGAACTAAGTCATTATTTGCTCGACATCCCACGGGATTAAATTGGGAGGCATCAGCGTTGGAATTTAAGTCAAGGTGCACGACCAGCTGCGCCGAGAGCCGACATCACCGGGCGCCCGGCGGGTTCCTTGGTCCGGCTTCACGGGACGGTCTCTGGTAGGGGCTCACCATGTCGGACGCGCTGCTTTGCTCTTAGTGCTTTACTCAGGGAGCCTCAATACCAAGTTTGGGCACGTTTCTGCTCATGCAATGTAGTGGACGAATTTTCACGTCCGGTAACATCGTTAAATACGAAAGCTTTCACAGTTAAATACCGCCCCAAGATTATTCCAAGCCTGAAGGTGCTTTTTCTTCTTTTCAATTGCATTGCGCCGCAACTTCAGAAGAGTTTCAATGCTGATTCCATATTTTACCCAAATCCATTTATAATTCGATACTTGGATATGAAACAGAAGCTTTCATCTACATGTACGTCTTTGTGATTTTTGCATTAGAACTCATGCATTTGTAGCGCGCCTTTAATATGGGCGAAATTCACTCACGTATACATTTTCACTCAGCTGTTTCCAATTTTGCACGAGTAGGCCAGATCGGGATCTTCTTGGTCTAGGAAAGTTATTCAATTTCTGCCTGAAACAAAATGATGTCTATTTACAACAGACTGACCCGAAATTCCTCCGGGTGCCATAATTCAAAAGAATTAAGCCACCATTTTGCGCACTCCTTGTGGTGGCATGGCTGGTAGACGGTCTACCATGGAATCGTGAATGTGGTCACTTTTGTGCCAGAAAGGAGCCGTACGACGGTCCCAAACTGCTGAAAGCAAGCCCCGACCGTACATAGGAAGTCTTTGGAAACAGAAGCCGCGCCACGTATACTATAAACACATCTGATAGCTGTCAGATTCGCTGTCAATAATTTGATAATCGAAGGCAAACACTAAGTGGGTTCACCAAGAGTGCAGGCCAACGCAGTGCAGCTCTTCACTTCGCCGGGAATATCTCGATTATGCTGCCGACTCTGACAGAATTGTGTTGCAGTGTTTGACATCGACCCGGCCGCCATGTTGACAGAGCACGGAGGTCTATTCCGTCACCCACAATTAGAGGTATTGTTTCGTCGTATTTTTACGATATAGCTTCAAAATGGCCACCGCAAAACTCATTGTCAAAGATGGGTGGACTCAAAGGTTTCCCAGAGTAGATGTTTGTTTCTTCGTTTGTTTGTTTACTTGTCTCTCGCCGATCAAGAAGACAAAGTTGTTAGCTTTAGGCTGGCAAGGGTGCTATTCTATGGTAAAATACATTGTATCTGTTCTTTCCGGTATGTGCGTCATTCCTAGGAGATTAAAAAGGCACGAAATTATTTCCAAGTATATGTATAACGCCCTCAACAGCCCTTCACAATAGGTGGATGGAGAAAAGTGAGCGTGGGTCTAATCTGTCTTTAGAGGGATGTCTAATATGCTCTGTAGGATTTTTATGATTGATATATGAAGCACAGATTTATTTACATGTTATAATGATTTTAAACCTCCTTTACAGCTGTAAAAGGGAGAAATCTCAACAGTCTGAATTTTATACTGATTTTTTCCCATATTCATGAGCCAAAGTGTGATGTCAATGATTTTACCTAGCCAGAATAAGCCAGGATGAGTGCCTCCATAGCTTTGTGCACAGTTTAATATACCATTATTTCCTACATTTTCTTTTTTGGGAGGAGAAGGCAGGTTCCTCTTTGTTGTTGTTATCGTTGTTAATGAAACAGCTTGTTTTAACAATACCGGTGGTCCATATTCTTCACACTATTGTTAGGGGATGATTTTGAGACTGACTGTTCTTGAGCTCTTTTGTCAAGGAGCGCCCTCTATGACCACATCAAAATAGCGCCCTCCTGCATACGTTGATGAGAGTATTGTCTAAGAATTGAAAAACTATCACCTTCTTTTCACTTCCAGTTAAAAAAAAATTTAGATTTTGTTTGTGTTGTTGTAAAAAAGAGAAATATGTGCGAAAAACAAGTTGAGCTGAATATCCGATGCACATTTCCTTTAATCTCTGGGCAAGATACGTTACGCTGCTTTGAAACTCTGTAGTGGCTTTTTCCCCTAAAGCATTATTTCCATCTCCGATATGGGGGATTACTTTGTTAAATGATGAGATCTGGATATTTGTTCTTCATTAGAAGAATTTCCTCTGGTAGATTTCTCTAGAATATCCTCCAATTAAAGTTAAGGATTTCATCTATGTTTCTTTGCAAAGAGCAGCGAGTTTCAGATTTAAATTCGAGGCGGAATAGTGATAAGTTGTAGTTAAGGAAATTAAATTATCCCTGAATTCCCTGAGGTATGTTCAGCATTATGCCTGCTTCTTTTACCAGAAGCTTGGTGATTTGTCAAAAGAAATGGAAAAGAAGTCAATTATAAAGATAAATGTTTGGCTGCCACTGCTAATGCATACGAGTCGTAAGTAGGGTGCAACCTTGTTAATTTGCGTTTAACACTGTACATGTTTTACCTTGTATAATTCGTAGTAGTATTGTGAGATTTTCATGAGAGGGAAAGACAGTATGGCGGAAAGATACAGGAAATGTACCCTACTGTAAGCTATAGACTACGTCATTAATTGATTGGATGAATTTCGGACAATTAAGTCTTTTGCCCTTGAAAAAAAGACCTAGTTTTGTCAGTGGTTTGGATGAATTTACACCTCTAAACAGCTAAAGAATGGAGGACTTACACCTGCTAAAGGTCAAGCGCTCTGCAGATTTGTCCCAGCGCCCCCGTAATAAATCACGCTTTGCTTGTGGATTACGGCCATTGTACAGAGAGAACTATGGTACACGTCCATGTATTTATTGGTTGAATTATTGCATACAAAGTGCAGTTTATTAAAGTACTGGACAACGACTGGTGTGTTAACGGGTTCCAAGGCAACTGGTATGGATTTATGGTATCCCGGGGATCTTGTCCGCTTGGGCATATCTGCTTACATCTAAATTAAGCAAAAACCATTTAAAGAAACCATTTTGAGTGGGAAATAGCTCCAAAAGAAGACGAGTAAAGTACGTGGATCAAATCGTTCAGATCATTCCGATATCTCACATTGATTTAGTTATGATTTCGCACAAACCACGAGGAAAAAAACAGACGGTTTTTTGAAGCTTTTAATGCTCTTGTCTTTTGAACCACGTACTCCAAGCCCGCCTGGTCTAATTGTGCAATGTCGTTGACATCGCGCATAATGTCACATTTTCATCATACCTTTCTGCGTCATTAGGAGAGTAGTTTGTATAGCTTTGGTCATGTCAGTTCTCGCCATGATAAATAAACGGTGAGGTTGAGGGGTCGGGTAGCGTGGAGTGCTCGTTATTTGTTGGAAATGTTGAAATGCAGCAAAGGGCTATGCAGAATCAATTGGGTAATCAGCTTTTTCGTTACCGAAACATTTCGTCTGAGGTATAGCTGTACAGTGCCTTTAAAAAGTAGGGAAGACAGTCCGAATTGAGGCATTCGGATTTCGCTTTATTGTACTGGATCGAAGATTGAACGTTAATAAACTACTGGTGGCAAAACTAGTACATGTTACTTTTATGTCGTGTTTCAATTAAATGAAATTCTAGAGGAATGGCCGTCTTAATGGTTACACTAAACGTTTACAAATGGTTTCCTTTTGGAGTTGTAGGAACTTATGATTATCTGTACTTGGCAGAGGCCCAACAGACTTAGAGGCTTTCCAGGGGATTTTTCGAATTGTTACTTGACAAATCTTTTGAGAACTTTTCCATTTGACGGATTCTTTTTATTGATTGATTAATGTACTTCTTGGACCAGATATTTCATCCTGATCAAAGCATCAGATTATGTCGCCTTTCTAGCTTTTTTTTTTTTTTTTTTTGCTATGACAAAATTCGACCTCTTCCCTTGGCCCGGAGAATCCTCATTTACTGAGGATGAAACGAATAAGGCAGGACGAGCGTGTGGGTAACACACCAGCGTATGGATCCCTAATACTAATAGCATAAGCTCTCGGGGTTTTGCGAACTTCCCAGGGGGGCAAGCGAGCCTAATCTGATGTCAAGAAACCTCAACATTTTCCTCTCTTTTTTAATCATTCACTTCGGAGATGTTGACGTGGCCTTGGCCTCAGGGGGGTAAGGGGTCGCCACGGTGTTTGCTAAAGGGCGCTAATGGGCCATGGGTGCCATCGACTCGACAAGTGATCGCAATTTATTCCAAACTTGACCCGTTTTTAAAAGTCCTCTCACGGCTGCAGAGAAAACGGCATGTTTATTTTTAACATCTTTTAGTGGACTCATTATTATTATATTTCCTGAGGGTCTCAAACCGAGAACGACTCACCTGTTGCACTTTCAATAGGTAAGCCTGTTTGGGGAATTAAATGAACAAAAGTGCCTTGACTTGAGCGCCCAAATACCGTGAGTCACCCGTAAAATTTGTGAAACTTCCGGCTTCAAAACAAAAACAGTTTTAGCGCGTAGTTGAGCGTTGCCACCAACAACCGTACGGTGAAGGTGGGCTTCATAAGGGGATTTATTGGAGATGCGACGAATGAGAAAATAGTAAAATTCGAATTTAACCAACTCACTATCAAAGGACTTTTTTGTAACTGTGTGAGTCTTAAACGCGTGTTTTCTTTAGCTGTTTTATTCATAGTAGATGTGAGTCATACGCAAAAGCGATAGAGAAATATAAAAAGAAACGACTCAGGACAGTGTCAATCTGTAGGACCACACAGAAATGCAAATCCTTTTGACACACCATGCAAAGGAAAAACAGAGTCAGGCATAAAGACAAATTGTCGTCACCAAATAATTTATGGTTGCCACTTCTGTTTTATATGGGAGCACCGTGCTTTCTGCTCGATGTCCCCGCTGGAAGGCATCCTTTGATCCGGTCAAAGTGGCTATCCATATCAATATCCTTATCAGATTCCCTGAATATGATGGGATTAATGCTGTGCCTCACACGTTGAACAATGCTGTGAATTTCCCGGTATAAAACTTGGTATACACGAGCGTGTTGGTACCAAAAGTGAATGATGCGTAATCGGTAATGTATAGCAATGAATCAAATTCAGATGTTCTTGTGTAAGTCATTGATCGTCGCTAAGATCTGCGAAATACCGCAGGAAATGCTAAACTGGCTACTTTTCATGTCTTTTTACACCTAGGATGGCGAGACTGGGCGTCTTGGACGCCTTGCCCGGTCACCTGCGGGGATGGCGTACAGCTTAGGCGCCGTATGTGCGTGCAAGACGTGCCAGACGCCTGCGAAGGCGCAGCAGAGCAGAGACGGCATTGTAACAGCTTCAAATGCCAAGGTATGACCCTGTCACGTTGCCAGGCTCCTTGTGGATGGTTGCACTAGATGTACTTGGTAACCTTGTGCTCAATCACACGTAGAACTATCTTTTCTCATACTGAATGTAAGTTTTATTGAAGGACCAAGACAGCGATTGTCTGATGTACTGTAATAACTGAATGGCGCTACCATGAACAGGAAAACTAGCCGCAGGTTAATCCTACAGCATCCAATGAGACACAGTTATGAGCTTTTTAGGATTTTATTGATGTATTATGTCTGCTACGGGAGAACCGAAACATATGATATGACATATGATGGCGCCACCCAAGCCAACGTTACGTGGGGGGTTCTTAAATGGAGTTGTTGCAACGTTAGTACGGTGCATTATGCTAAATATTTCTCAAGAAATTGACACAGTCCGTGAATAGAATCAAACAGAACCTTGATTAGACCTCAAGCGTGGCTATCACCACCACATGCGAACGTTACCGACTGACCATTCCGAAAAAAATGACAATCTCGTGGCATGTTTATGTATCTATGACTCAACCCGAGGAAATCGGAAACCAGATGAGAAATGAATTGTATCGACTTGGGGAGGCCGTGTACACAACTCCTGCCCATCGGCATGCGCTACGGAATGCCTCGTATCATAAGTCTTCCTCTATCTGCCCAGCTAATGACAGATTCAAACCTCCCCTCAGTTGGTCTTAAAAAGCTATTCTTAGTCTTGGATATAATCAGAGGGCGATGCGGCTTCGATTTCTTGAAAGATTTGCAGCTCTGCAGAGGTCAACATAAGGGGCACTGCAGACTCTGGCAGTAACACACGGGTATTACATTCTGCGCTCAAGTCTGGCGCAATTGATGATGTGCTGTGATATGAAAATATTCAAAATTCTTGCCGAGGTTATCAACGCATTCAATCACTGAGCTGTTTTCACCTCCAAAGCAGAATGAAGCTTCTTGCGAAATAATTGGCAATTAAACAACGAATAAGTAATTTGCACTGCAAAACACACATTAACTTTCTCCTGAATGGGCTGAAAAAGTGCGATGCACCAATAGCACTGAAGAGTCATAGGTCATGTAACAATGAAAGATATAGGCCTGCTTTCACATTTCTGTCTCTTCTCAGCTTGAGCAACTATGAACTAATTGTAAGCCGAAACTATCGAGTTTATTTGTAACTTAATATCAATTATGCGTTTTTAACATAAACGTATCTTTCTGTTTTCTTCTATTGGCAGATGTGAAAGATCTTCTGCAGTTAATGTCCCTATCGACTTTTCCACCCGGTGTGCGAAGGTCTCCCCGAAGGAGGGCGTACCACATCTCCTCCAATGCCATCTTGAAGCTGCCTATCTCGACTGTCTACCCCGAAGGTTTCCCGGAGGAGTTCTCCATCCTCCTGGTGGTCAAGCCTCCGCGGTACTTCTCTAGCCAGCAGAACGGTTACCTGTACGCTATGCTGGTGATGGGGCCAGACGGCGGGGTACAGCTCGGCGTGCAGCTCAGCTCCTCCCCGGCCCTGGTCTACAGCCGGCGCGACCAGGCCACCGGAAAGGTCCGGCCCGACGCCGTCAGTTTCGGGGAGTACACGGTGCTGAAGAGGAAGTGGAACGTGCTAGCATTTAGCGTGAGAAAGAAGTCCGTTACCTTGTACGCCGATTGCACCAAGGAGTACCAGGTGGACTTGAAGGAGGAAGGGGGCGGGATCCGAGTCCAATCCGGATCGGGGGATATCGCGATCGGGAATCCAAAGCCGAATATGATTGACATGTACTTTGAGGTAGGCTAGGCAGTGAACAAATAATACATCCTTTTGTTCTGCTACCCCACAAGCCACCATAAACACACACCCTTAGTTGTGACCCTAATCATACCTCAGAGACCGTATACACGCTGGATGACCACCATACGAAAATCTTTAACCTATCAGATCATGTCACTTCATGTTTACACATTTGACTGAATAGTCATAGCTATTATCTCTCTGTATCGTGACTGATGTATTCCTCGTTCCCAGGGAGATCTTGAGCAGCTGGCTATTATTGCCGATCCGGATGCAGCAGCTTTACAGTGTTCGGCCCCAGTGGGAACGGTATGTGTTTCCCAAACGATTTTATCTCCACATGTGGCATACCTATTCAAAACCGGTAATTGCACAAGTCAATGTGTCATTAGCAAACTTCATAGTTTGTTAGAAACGATCATAATAACTGGCCTTTTGTCAAATGGTCGTTTTCAGAGGTGGAATACCTTAGGAAATTTTGTCTATAGCGTGAGGAATTTCGTTGTGTCACGAGACATGAAACCTTTAGAATGTCCTAACAAGCCGCAGCCAAAATAGATAAGGAAACTGATGTTAGCATTATTTTTTGATGAGATACTGATACGTTAATTAAAGTTACTGCTTTATCTTTGAAGTTCCTGGCAGAATCTGTTTGGCCCTCCGTGAACATAACTGGCGATCTCCACGGAGGTATGGACACTCCACTTGTGATCCCGATTCCTGGCGCACTGCCAAAGCCAGATCCTCCAATCACAAGAAAGGATCCAACCACCACGCCCATCCTTCACCAAGATATCGTTGAATCCACCAATCAAGGCGCACCTGACGTCGAACTGGCCCCAGAACATGAGTTGATTCCACCCATCACCCCAGGATTGTCCGATGGTCAGACGAGCACAGCAGCACCGTTGTACAACGAAAATAATTTTGACTTCGTTGTCGAAATTTTCGAAAATTCGCTGGCCAATTACGGCGGCGATCCGTCGAGCCCGATAGAGGAAGAGCCGATAGATATTAAATTTGACAGCGGAAATGACATTTTGCCCATGCCAGAGAGGGACACGGGCTCATTCCCGTCAACTACACCTGAAAGTAACACTGAACATGAAACCAAGAGATCTTACGATGAGGAGTCACCCGGACATATTGTCACTGAGAAAGAATTTTTAGAAACAACAACCACGTTGACTGATCTGAAAACAGTTGAATCGACTACACACATCATAAAAACAACGACTACAACAACAGAACCCACGTCAGTTCTCAGGACTACACCTGTGGCAATACCAGTACCCACCACAAGACCCACTGCACTACTAACAACACTTCCCACACTAGGACCCACAACTGTTCCCACGACAACACAGCCCACCAAAGCTCCAACAATTAAGTTGAGGTTGGAGAGTGCACACCGACCGGACAGCTGGGAAATTGGACATCGGCTACCCAATGCCGAACCGGGAAGCGATGAAGAGGCCGGAGAAGGTGACGTTAAGACAGCCGATTCCTTGTTTGTGGTTCCCCACAGGAGTGCTATCGTTTCCTAATTTAAATGTTAAACTGGTGAAATTCGTTTCTTTGGGCCTATACACAGGTGAACTTCGAGATTTTTGTATTTGAGCGCTGATTTCATATGGATGAAATTAGGCGCAATTGATCTAGCGGTGCTCGACTATAGAACTGGAAAATTGCAGCGTAGGGTACGTCTGCGTAACCGTCCCATTGATTTGACAGATTAACAAACATATTGCATGGAAACCAAATCATCGAAATCAAATCGAATCATACCGAATCATTACTCGTTACTCACTCCTTATCTGTAATACTAACTGGTAGTACTAACAATAACTGTCAGCCTTTTCAATTATTTTAATAATAATAATGAATATCAGTAACAATAATAACAACTTTAACTTCGGCTGGTCCAGTTGCGTGCTGTCGCGTTTTGCGTTAATTTTACGATGGGCTAATCGAGCCATTAGTATTCGTCAAGCCTCGTTGTCTGCTGTCTGCGGCTGTCGATAATGGTCTCTCCTTGAAGTGTTAGAAGTTATATCAGATTATTTTACATAATAAGTGGATTTGATTCGGCGGAACAATGAAGGTAATAGAAACCCATCTTACTTAAAAAAGACTAGTTATTAGTATCAAGCAGATAAAAGCAGGTATCAAACTCAATAAATTTCGAAATGTTCATAACCTTAAGATTGCGAAGAAGTCCTCCGCTCACCTTGCCTAAAGGCGCTTTGGGTCAGTTGAAATGGCTTGTGAATTACTTGTGGAAACTGTTCACTTTAGAACTTGAAGTTCTCGATTAAGTATAATAGTTTGAAATCATGTCGCAAACAGATTTACGGTTGCTTTAGTTTTAGAAAACTGGTCCACGTGGAGCACGTGTAGCAGAACGTGTGGCACTGGTACTCGGTATCGCTTCTCTCGCTGTCGCCCGGGATCCAAACTATTGGACTGTAAGACTGGACGGGGGATCACGGCGCAGACTCAGACGTGTCACCTAAGCGACTGCAAAGGTGAGCATCAAAATTCACAAAGGTGAAATCGACGAGATCATAATTTTGTACTTTTTCTTAAGTATCTCCCATTGCTGAGTCTGTGCTATTTGCTGTGTATTCCTGTACCTTTCCTTGTTTGTCTATTAATGTTAATTAGTGCTTGTATTGGTAACATTGACCCAGTATCCTCAGTAAACCTTATCTCGACAGGTGCGTGGTATTTTTTATAAAGTGACCAGACATTCGTAACTTTTACAGTAAAACAAAATGGCAACTGGGTTACGTACCTTGATGTCAATTTGCAGACGAAGCGCTACATTATCATTTGAACATCGAAACTTGTTTTCCCTTCTTATGCGAGGTTAAGATATCTACTGCGTTTTAGAGGAGCGATGTCAGAACTTTTGAAAAATACATACCTAGAAAAATTAGTACAGGAAATTCAAGAAGAAACTTGCAGCTAAGAGAGGATTAGTATAAAGTCTGACCCAAATAATGTTTTCCACTGAAAGTCAAGTTCTTTGCGGAAGAGAGAAAATTCTCTTATCGGGAGCATCTTTGCAGCATTAATTGGGTAGGTGTCTGAACATCCGTCACTGGGGCTGAGATGCCAAGTGGCTGTCCATCCAGGAAAGCGTTAATCAGTACCGCTCGTAAACTGGAGCCGTTTGTCCGCATGAATAACAATTTGTCGACATCCGGCCAGCATACTTGAAATTCCTAAGTGCAGAATTATTGCACAGAAATAGTTGAAATTGGAAATAATTTTTCTCCCTTTAGAGATTTGTGGTTTTCTTTGATGTGAAATTATGAGGGAATTATTGAAAGAGGAAAACGTGAATTGTGCTCTAAGCAAGAGTTTTGAACCCGTATAAGGCTCTTTAGTAACCAATTCAGCAAATCACTCGACAGCTACTAATTGAATTATGAACTCTGTCCTTGCCATTTTAAAAGGGATGATTGATAATACAGTGTGCCATCCAGATGTTACCACAGAGATGCTATTTTTCAAGTTTAAGGTCCACAGAACATGAGCGCCTTGCTTGATTTGCATTTAAACATATTTCAGTAGACAACTTGCTGAATATTGATAGATTGGGACATCCCATACTTTAGAAAGCAGAGAGGATTAATTAAAACTGCCCTGAAAACACCGGAAATGATTCAAGTTCCCCGCACGTAGCCGGCAAACGGAACTTGTCGACCATTTTTCATAATGCACTACGCAAAAGCAACAACCTCGTGGTGGCGCACTGTATATTGTGAATCGCCCGTATTGCCAAAGGCTGATTGCCTAGCTTTCCTCCACGTGATTTTTTATCATACGTTTGCGACTCCCTCCCTTGTGTTTGGCAGCACCGTCACTGAAGTGGTCGGAGTGGAGCATGTGCAGCCGAACTTGCGGGGACGGGGTTGAGATGAGGATGGCTTATTGCTATGACAACAAAGAAGTGCCAGGATGCGAGAGTGGCCAGAAGACTGTGGTGGAGAGACAGAGGTGCCATAGGAGGCACTGCTATGGTAACCAGAGGAAAAAAAACCAACAGCAAAAACGATAACACAATAATAAATACACACACAAGCAGCATAAATATCTACTTAAAGAAGTTCCATCTGGAGACTTATCCACCCCCCCCATAAAAAATTCGTTTCTTTATTCTTCTTGGCCTTTTCACCTTAGATGTCTGCACCCCAAGCTGCAAGAATGGTGGCGTGTGCGGTCTGGACAGAAAATGCAACTGCCCTACAGGTTACCTTGGAGATACTTGTGAAATTGGTAACGCATTATCAATTTAAAATTCAGCACGAAGTGATTTTTGCCCCTTGCTTGTTAATGTTCCGTTGAAAACGATCCTTGAGAATTCCCTGAGTAAAATCGAACATTTTATTCCTCGTTTGAGGCTTGGCATTGTTGTCCTTCAATTTTGGGATGTCTATGTAAAGTGTGGGCATCTTTGGATTCTGAAGGGAGAAGCTGTTATGTCTGTTGCAAGTGAAAGCTGTCCTGTTGTTTCCATGTTTTATTTGTCTGACAAAACTTGCCCTCTCTGACATGTTTGTGAAGACCCAGCACGAACAAATATAAGTCATTTAACAATCCATTTATGGCATAATTTTACGAGGTATGTATCATGTCCCAAATGGACGAAACAGAAAACATCCCGGTAAATTTTTAGCCTTAAGTCACTCGGATTGCCAAGGCCACCAAATTTATCATCATTATCTAGTTAAAGGGCTTCCTTCGTAATGTTTGCAAGTTGTGCAAGTGGGTTATCTTGAGCCATTTGTTACTTGTCTCCCCAGAATTGTGCAGTCATCCCTGTCAGAACGGGGGTCAATGTGTGGCCAAGAACTACTGTCAGTGCCCGAGCGGCTTTGCACCACCGAGATGCACTCGTGAGTCGTTGACCCAGATTCATCATTCTTGGCTCTCCTGCCCGGAAAGATGTGACACCTATGACTTTTCCACTAGCTGTCAAAACTTCATTTACACGCTGGGGTTGATCAGAGCAGAATGTTGCGTCATAGTAGCTTACGAACTAGACCAGAGTTCAAATGTTGCCCATTTCGTTATTTTATTTAAATTGTTAATTTTTTCCTGTATGCATACTCTACTAAGCCAGTACTTGGCGCCGCAGTGTGTCATAAGCGTAATTGATACTATTTTTGTTTCAATTAAACTATGATGCACTTTATCTTTCTTGAAACAGCCGTCTGCAACCCGAGATGTCAAAATGGCGGGACCTGCGTTGCACCAAACGAATGTGCATGCTCGTCTATGTACACTGGTTCACTTTGTGAGAGAGGTGAGGCAAAATGTAAATATGGCTGTGCCCGAAACGGGCTTCCAGAGCTACGGCTAAGTCTATTGTCTACGCGTCTCCACGCATTTCGGATGGAACGAAGACCTAGACCTAGCTCTAGACGAGAGATTCGGATGCAGCTTATAACTCCCATGAGACTGGTCAATCACAGTGTGTGACATCTGTCTCTTGGAGGCGCTTTGTGAAACCCCATATTGTTGACAGTTTTTTGATAAGTGAGGATCATTCGCCTACAGATTTTGAAGTCGATTTCTTTCTGGCTTTATTAGTTGCCTGCAGTCGACCGTGCGAAAATGGTGGTACCTGCATTGGCGCCAATACGTGTTCTTGTAGGTTGGGATACCAGGGAACTTACTGCGAGCAAGGTAGGATGACATGACGTCATTCTCTACGATTAAGTTCCTGGTCATGTAGGTAATAAATATATTTTAGGTAATTAAATGCTCAAGAAAACCTCAAACCTTTCCCCCGTCTGCCCGATTCCATTGAAGCCGTTGTCGATTGTACGCGGGAGAAAAATGAACAAAATAGAAAAATGAAACCAAAGAAAGCCGCAACCAGAAGGGATGTGTCAACATGTCTCAACCGACGAAAGGTAAAAAAAATAATATGCTAACCACGAACGGCTGCAAGCCAGCGGTTTTTATACCAGGGGTCGGTTTGATCTCAATGCTGCAATCAAGTAATATTAAGTTCACCTGCGTGAATATCTGTCGCTTTCTTGCGAGACAGATTTTTGTCTGACACTCTATGAATTTTATATTCCCGTTATTAGCAATCTGCGCACCGGCTTGTTCCAATGGAGGAAGGTGTGTCCGACCTGGATTCTGCCGCTGTCCACCCGCTTACAGAGGGCCTACTTGTCAAATAGGTAAGACAGCTCGAATGACATCAAGTGAAAACCGTGTATGTTTCAAAATTAAATGGCTATTGTTTGTGTGATGCCACAAAAAAACAGAAACTAGGAACCAATTAACGAGGCAAAAATGTAGTTATTCAGGCAGCCAGAGGACGGGATATAAAGACAAACACACAGACAGATGAAAAACTGGTGCTGCAATAGCAACCATCCATCTATTAATCAATCGACTAATTGACAATTTAACCGACCACTCGCCCAGGTGAGGAACAAGTAGTTGGAATGGTGAATGAATACGCGAGATTCACAGTAGTGCGCCTCCAAGAGGCGTTGGCCAATTACAACGAGCAAAATCTGTCGACCCTTTCCAAACGCGCATTGGGTCTGCAGATTTCGTGCATTGTCATTTGCCAACGCGTTGCAAACTTTTGGAGGCGCAGTATTGTGACACGCCCGTATTAGAGATTGGCCATGTCCGAAACGGGCTTCCAGAGCTACGGCTGGGTCTATTGTCTACGCGTCTCCACGCATTTCTAATGGAGTGAAGACCTAGACCTAGCTCTAGACAAGAGATTCGGATGCAGCCATTGACTGTCTGATATGAAGAAAGGTGGACATACATGTACATCATGTATCAAGTAGAGTCCAACAAACCTTGCCGATAAGCTTTCATGACAAAAACAGGCTGGATACTATATGGGCCAACAAAACTGCTTGTACATGTACGTTTGGCCAAATTGGCACGATTGTACGAGATTTTAACACTTCCCCATAAATGTTCATCGTTTTCCTTTATTTGAACCGATCATAGCCTTTCAATCCCTTCCTAAATAGAGGATCGAAGCTGAAAGGAATCGACTCCAATTTGTGAACAGCTGCTTCGAATTATTTTACTTCCCCATCCCTCTTGTATCTATTCCGCACCCCACCCTACCTCCTTAGCTTACTGTCGCGTAACTTGCCGAAATGGAGGGCGCTGTTCTGGCCCAGACGGTTGCACGTGTCCCGCCGGATTTGGAGGAGCTTTCTGTCAGAGACGTGAGGACAAAAAATTAGTACAAACATCTGATGACGCCAGAGGGCGCACTTAATTTCGCAAGTGGGCGCGCTTGATTTCGATCATTTGAGAATACACGTAGTACGTGAGCTTTGCCGGCCTTTTTTTTCTGATTCGCCTGGTGCTCTATCCACTGGCGGCGGAAGCGGGGGGGGGGAGAGACCTCCCACTTTTTCGACCGGGGACTACACCCCCCCTACTTTCTGCAAGTCCTATAATTGGGTGGAGCTCAATGGATTAAGCTATTAATGACCGATGCCTGATGGTCTAACAACTGCCCCCCCCCCTTCGAAAATTGCTCCGCCGCCGGTGGCTCTATCTCCCAATGATCTCGGGAGTTGGTGTCGTTTATCCAGGGCTTTTTTAAACAAAATGAAATCAGATCAAACTGCCATTAGGCGATCTAGACTGGCGCCCTCATGCGTCATCAGAGCTTGATTTCTCAGCACGAAATGACAATGTATGATCTTGAACCAGCTCTGTCTTTTAACAACATACATTCTCTTCCCATAGGTATTTCTCTGCATGGGCCATCTTTAAATTTATTATGTTAAAATCAACGACTCTCAGCTGACACAGTCATGACCGTACATTTCATTTACAATACCTTTAAACTCTATGAATAGTGTGGCCAGTATTTCACCGGTACCATCCTTTGCACAATTCTCAACAGGGTCCAAAACTTTAAATCACGCATCCAGAGGGAACCAGCCAAGCCCGCCAGTGCCCTCAAATTTTGCAAGAACTCGACCATCTCGTAGGTAAGGCACGAAAAGATTACGCTCATAAAAAAAAAAACATATCTCTGAGTCAACTGTGTTACCCAGCGCTAGTACAGGTAGATGATGAAAACACAAAACACAGATTTTTTACACATTATTTTATTATTTTGGGGAGTCAATTTGGTGTAGTGGGTCTTTCCTCGCCTTCCACCTCTGCGAACCGGGTTTGAATCCCGTCTAGGTCAGCATGTGGGTTGGTTTTCAGTCCCTGCCTGATTCCTGGGTTTTCCCCAGGAATATTTATCCGGGTTCTCCTCCCACCTTTAAAATTGTACATTGCTTCATTGCCTTCTTAACTGTCGATTCGTCCTGTAATATAATAGGGCGATTCCCAATAGTGCGCCCCCAAGAGTCTGCGACGCATTAGCCAATCACAACTCGTTGGGAAGTCTTGGTGGCGCACAATTGTGAATCGCCCGTATTGGCGCCAAATGCGCTGTTGGAAGAATAAATAAAAAATATATATAAATTGTCATTGTGAGGACTTATATCAGGGTTCTATTGAAACGCACTCCAACTGAAGTACCTCATGTTAAGATGTTGATCACAACACCACAGCGTCAAATTTGAAATGAAAACATGGAAAAAAACACTCAAGGTTGAATCCGTTTGTTAGTTGGTGTGTTTAAAATTTATAGGAGGAGGCACCACTGTAAATTACGGACTTCGTTAGTCACTTACCAGCGGAGTTACGTCAAGCCGGTTGCACGGACTGTGAAGGTGCGATGTGGCTACTGGCAACCATTACTTTGTACACAGACTAGGTAAACCATTCAATAATCCCTATTTTCATTTTTTACCAGTAGACGATCAAAATGTCTCCAAATTCAATTCCTGTTGTGTAATTCGACAACCAGAATACGTACGATTCACAATAGTGCGCCTCCAAGAGTTTGTAACGCGTCGACCAATCACAACGCGCGAAATCTGTTGACCTTTTCCAAACGCGCATGTTGTCGACAGATTTCGCGTTTTGTGATTGGTCCACACACTGCAAACTCCTGGAGGCGCACTATTGTGAATCGCCCGTACAAGAAGCCATTACTGCGGTTGTGCGACGCTCGTGGACAGGTGCTGTGCGTGTGTCACATGCTTCTTTGACCAGTAGGGCATTGCCCGATTTGCCAAATGCACGCGCGCGTCAAGCTATACATGTGGGTGCAGTGCTACCGCAGTTATGGTGTCGAGTCGGTTAAGTCTTTAAAACAATACGAAACAGGAGGCAACCCCAAAACTGGTATGCTGGCGCAAATTTGGAATAATGTCAAGAAGAGATGCTATTTTTGTGATTTTGCTTGCATCGCAGAATGGGTTATGAGGCTGCCTATAGAATCTTCTACCGAATATCCTACCGCAGGGAATGCGCGTCTAACGGACAGTGAAGCCAGGATGGAAGGCGGGGCGACGACCAATCACAGAAGGGGAGGGTGTGAAAATACCAAGCCACATGTTGGTATGCCACAATGCCGATTACAGTCAACCCGCTGAGTATTTCGTTACATGTAGTACTTTAAGCTTTACAGCCGATTCCTAGACAAATCAGTTCTGGCCTTTGACTGCGGCCTCACCCTCTCTCGACCCCGCGAATCGGTACCATGAGACCAGTCCCTCCGTCAAGACTTCTTCCTTGCCCCTTACTCTCCAAGATTATATTGACCGTTGCTGCGTTTAAACTTATTATACGGCAGACTTTGACTTAAAAAAAATGAAATGCATGATACTAAAATCTAGTGAATTGTAAAATCACACTGTTAAAGGGAAATGTTTAATGTAACTTTTTAAAATTGAACTGGATGACGTTTTAGACTTAAAGTCTCTTCATGTATTAGTCAGTGTTTGATCTGATGTTTTTAACTTGTGTTTCAGGGCATTCTGCAGTTGATACGTTTTAATGAGTGCGTTATTTTCTGATAGCTTAAATAAAACTTTGAAACAATTGAAGTGCCACGGGCGTTGCTGTTAAATTGCATGGTTGCATCTCGTCACGCACGTGGTGTGGCATTGTTTTTAAGTACCAAGGGGGAAACGAAATCAAGAAAAACCACCGTGGCGCTATCTGGTTATGGAAAGCAACAATTTTGTGCACACGTTGATAATCAGCAGACTTTAATCTTTTAACGTATTTTTAACTTTTACAATTTCTTTTCAGTTTTTACGACTACCACTACAGTCTAAATTACGAAATGCGATTGTCCATCAAGGCCCTTAAGGACGCACGCATGTTCCTTGTAAAATTCAGATTGACACAAGTTTAGCAAAAAATACCTTCGATTGATTTAGACCTACCTATTTCGGTTTAAATTAATCTTTCAAAAGGGGCAAGTTTTATTTCAAAACAACAAGTAAAATAAGCAGCTCAAAGCAACATGATTGTATCTCCATAGTATTTACTGATATCTAATGTGTAATTAAGAGAATTATCAAGTATTTCTAATCTCAGTATTTCTGTAATACTGCGTCTGAGAGCGGGTTTGTTCTAGAGGTTTGAGGCTGGAATTTCTATAAATCTCACATATCAAGACAGATTTGCATTGATAAAGTATGAATAATCATAGGCAAATTTATTTGAGCTCTCTCTCTTAAATCATAAGCAAGTTGATATTCCGGAAGTGTGTTCAACTTCAAAACAAGTGGTTTCTCATATCAACTTACACGTGTTTTCCTTCCCAAAGCCTACAGAACTTTTCTTTTGTAGTTACAGTCTAGATGCGCCTTTGCAATCAGAACATGATTATACCTAAATATAGAAAATGTTTAGCACTGTTAGTGTTAGAGGTACCGCGATATTAACATTTCCTATTCTGGCCAAACACTAAGTGGTTTTTTTAGAGGATTGCTACTCTGTCTCAAAGAGCTATCTCGGCTTCGAGTCACTCCAACTAGTTTATTAAGCTTCCTTCTCATAAAATTACGACAGAAAGGCAAAGACATACCGAAATAATTACAGAAATCAAGAATATTGAGAGCGTGACTATTGACATGACCGCCGAGCGTGGCTAATTTGAGTTGTCGAAACGCACATGCAAGAAATGTATGCCTACTGTTTCTCAAAGAATACTGCCCTCTGTTGAGTGTTAAGTCGGAAAATGCTGACATCTATTGACCGAAGAAGAAAGTAAAGAGTCTCGAAGTTGTTATCGCATGTCAAACGGTGAGAATTTTTCTCTTTTCTCCGTTTCTGGTCATTTTTTTCAGTAAATGGACCAATCCCATTTTATCCATTATTTTGACATACAGAACTCGAAGGGGATACCTTCAAACCTATATCATAAGATTCCTTGTTCCTTTCTGAGTACAAAAATGTGAATTTTGTTCCGTTGCACAAAGGTGCATGCACTTGGGAATATTAAGCATTGAAAAGGAAGAGGACATTCAGGGTATGAGAACTGCCGCGACGATATTGTTGATAAGCCGTAACCAGGCACGGCCCCTAATGGAACGCACTTTATAGAATGCCTAATTGCTGGAGCAATATTTGACCTCAAATTTCATTAAAGTGAAATTTTATCAAAGTCCCCATTTTCTGTTTCAAAAATCTTCGTTTTTCTCACCCACTTTAAACTTCCGATGAAATTTAGATTTTGGCAGGATTTTCTGAAGTGAATATGAAATCTTTTAAAATGCACCCAAAAAACATGAAATAATTTTTTAGCCAACGTATGGTTGGGTATGTATGTTGAGGAAATCATATTTTATTAGAATTTATCAGCTTTGAAGAACTTCTTAAAAGTTTGTGTGGGTTTTCAGATACTTTTTCAAAGACTTTCAGTATGATGGTGTAAGTAGTCACGTCAGGCCACTGGAATCATTTGAATCAAACCAAAATACAAAATCAACACACAGGATCACGAAACAAAATAAGGCTGCCCAGACTGTCTCTTTTAAACGGTACAAGTGTCCTTTTTACTTCATTTTCGAACCGTCAACAACTAAAGATTTATGCGAAACGAAGCGTCAAAAACTAAGCTGTACACTGAGTAATACTGATATCACTGGGTGCAAAATGGTTGTAATCAGTTGTACTGCAATGCAACAACAAATATAGAATGTTTGGAAACTTGGCATGCATGTAAAGACACACCTTATCATTACAAATGCAAGGCCTGAACTTGATCAAACGTACGGTTTTGCTGTTACGGTCATTTGACGTTCATGGCTACATGCGAGCCAGCCAGCGTGAAATGAGCAATGCAGTAGAAAGAGTATACATGTTTGAGGGGCTGACCCGTCTCCGAAAAATGCGCACTGCGCAAGAACGGTTTGTCTGATTTTTCGCGAAATTGTTGTCAAAATGACCGTAAAGAGGTACTCTAAAACTTTTAAAGGATCAACGCCTTAAAAATGCATTGCAGCGATATCGGGGAAAAATGTTAATGGAGGGGGATTCCACCCAGGCTCTTTTAGGTTGAAAACTTTAAAGTTTAATGCTGAGTCGATATGAAGACGTGATATTTCTAATGAATCTATCATTCGAAATTGGTTTAACTGTTAAAGTTTATCCTTGGAGCAACTCTTTACGTCCCCCTCTTCAGGTAAAAAAGGGAGCTCGCTCACTGGTTTAGACAGTTGGGTAGACGGCGTCGGTTGCGATACCACACTGGTTGTTCTTGCAGCGAGACATCATGATGTAGCCTTTCATTCCCCAGTTTGCGCCCCAGCTAAAAGGAGAGAAAGTGAGAACGAGGTTGCACTTGAAAACTTACACTCTTAATGGATTGCTAGAACACTTTGAAAGCAACTAAGGTATTTCTCCTAGTAGTCATAAAGTCGTGTCAGTCACGATAAAGAGGGTGTCCTCCTACCCACCTGTTCTTGACCAGCCAATAGTCTTTGCCCTCCTCTACGCCATAACCTACGGTCAGTACGCCGTGGTCGAGGGAAGTCTGGCTGCATTTAGGCTCATCGTAGACACCTACATTTGGGTTGTAGGAAAGACACAGAATTAATTGTAACCCGTCACACAGAAAACCCCTGGGTTTACTTGATCGACCTTACTTGAGCCATCTAACCAGTCAACCAGGAATCTATATTGAAATACCTGAGTGATACAACTGGAAGGACATATGACTGGCGTCGATGGCGACGCTGATTGGTCCCACGGTGGCCACCGCTCTCTGCAGAGCCTGTTCGTTCATGCTGGGGAGATTCGTGTACATCCTGTCCGTAGCGGCCACGCTGGCACGACTGAAGCGGCACGTGTCATCCTAATAATCAACCAATCCATAAACCATGAGTGATGTACTACAATATTATTGCCGAAGCCTGCAGCTGTATCAAAATTTTAATTGAGAGGATGATTGCTCACGAAAAGAATGACTGTTTAGGAAACAAAGCGTCTTGTAATGATGACAGCCATTGCCGTTATGCTCATTTTGACCTCGATATTGAGCGTAACCCTGAAATTCCGATAAAATTTCGTATCTCACTTACTTTAGCTTCGTACGGGTAAGATGCTTCAGAATCGATTCCCATGTTATCGATGACGTACTGGAACGCGCCTTGCAGAGTGCCCCCTTCGCAGCCGTGGCAACCATACGAGGATTTCCTGGCGCAGTCCACCAGGTTCTGCTCGCTCAGACTGGGCAGTTTACCGGTCTTCTTGAAGGTTTGACCTTCCAGGGAACCGGTGGCACTGAAGGCCCAGCACGACCCGCACTGACCCTGCCGGAATCAGGACGAGTTTGGGTATTCAGAGTTAGCCGCTATCGGTCTAATAACTAAGCTGCACTTTAAGGGGGGAGGGGTTTGGGCTCTTATAACTGGTTTTTCTCAAGACCTTGTCAATGACATTCAAGACTCGTCTGCACAACAAAATTCCGTCAAAGCCCGAAGCTGATGGACAGAAAACACGAAAGGGAATGATGACAGCTGTGGCAATGTACAAGAGACCAGAATAGAATTAAGAGCTTTTTTGAAGTTAAAGCAAGGCTGACTGAAATGATGCCGATGAATTCAAAGCCTGTGACCGTGGTGTGAGGTGAAGATAACGAGGTTCAGAATGATTAGAATGATGATGATGACAATGGTGAAAATGTGACAAAGATCACCGCAGTGACGATGATTTGACTTCCATGCTGGTCCATCATACACGTATGCTCTGTTCGGGGGGGGGTTTAGAAGATTAAAGATGGTGAGTAGAAGTTACAAAATACCTGATTTTTCACGGGAGTGACATAGCCTTTGGTTCGCCAGTCTACGGTGGTAGGGAGGTCGCTGGTATCCGTGGTGGCATTAGCCGGCTTTAAAGGCATTTTCCGCATCAGGTAACCATTCATTTGTTTTCTAAACTCAACATTAGTCTACGTGTTAATAAAGAAGTAGAGAAAGGCTGGTTAAGGTGTGTGATCTTAAAGGTTTAGAATAAATTGGAACTGTATTTTTCTGAACGAGGAGTTTCGAAGAATTAGGGAATCTTG